>JANFNE010000040.1:0-477265 GCA_024867545.1 Phytopythium helicoides
CACTCGGCGCAGAGGCGAGCCGAGGTCGTTGACAAAGCGAATCTCGGGCCTCGCGTCTTTGCAACGACGATGCACTCACAAGCGTTAAACGCGAACGCCTTGGTGTCCTCGAGCGCCGAAATCGGGCATCAAGATGAAGTTGCGTGCGTAGATGAAGCCGACAGCATTTTGCCTCGTTGCCCTCATAGAGTGACTAGAGAACGATCTGGTGGACGCTTCAGGAGGCTCGTGAAACGGATCAGGAAACGTCTGCGATGCTGTGGCTGCAGCAAGAAGAAGAAGAAGAGGAAGAAGCAGCAGCGTCGCCAGCGAGGACGGCAGCGTCAACAGTGGTGCAGACTACTGCCGATCAAGGTACTGCGGTCAGTACCACGGGATTCTTATTCTGTTCAGTGATGGATGCAACCGAACTCAAGTATCCAACTGTCCCGCTCGAGTGTACGGTACGCGCGTGTGCAGTGCAACGAGCATTGGCGACGACGAAAGAGGCGCTCGCCTTGCAGCGAGTGCTCCTTCTCTCCTCTCTTTCCCTCTCCTAGCGCAGCTTGATTGATGCGTGGGTTTCGTTGAGCCCTGACACTGACGCACCGGTGACGCGAGCGAGGGAAGAAGGATAGAGTCACAGCCAGCGCCGGACGACCTGTTCTCGAGCACAAAGGCTGGGGCAGGCTGCCAATGCCCCGCTTGCTGCACCTTGACGACTCAAAAGAGCTGCTGGTGAAGGCGTTCGCCAATGACGCGTGGAAGCCTCGCAGAGCCTTGCTCTCGCGCGAATAGATGCAGTCGCAGCTGATATTGAGCTGGCAATGCGCTGGCATCGGTCAGCCAATACGTGGCCCTGGTGATAGCTGTTTTGCTCACGAATCGCTCGCTTTCGTGTCGATGCTGCAGCAGAGGAGCTGATCTATTCTGCCGCCGCCCACAGTGCCACGTGCCGAGACCCTGCAATCGAGTGGTCGAACCTGCTCGAATTCGCCGGAATTCGCGCCTTCTGCCAGCTCGTCCCACCGTGGTCGGCTCCAGTCGTCGAGAGCCATCACGACCTCAGCTCAGCCCACTCGATTTTCCCGCTCCGTCGCCGATCTTCCAGCAGCTCACTTCAAGCGTGAGTGAACGTCTCTAGATTTTCAAACCCTTGACTCCCCAGTAGTCACCAATATCCCTCCAATCACACGCCTTCCTCTCCCCTATTTCGTCCAATCACTCCCCTCCATTCGTCCATCACCCCGGCCACACCGAGACGGTCTCACGTCGATCCGCCACCACCGCCCGACGTCTCCGCCGCCCGCTCCGTAGGCCTCCGCCGCTCCCCACGCAGCCCCAGAGCCCCACTGACGCGTTCTGCTCATGCTGTTGGCCTCGCTGCGCCGCTCTCCTGCTCGCCTCGCGCTCCAGCGGCTCAAATCGGCCCCCATGTCGTCGCTCGCGGACGATTTCGCGCGCAAGGTGGCGCTCGGCAAGACGCTGCCGCCGCTGACCGACAACGCCGCCAAGCTCGAGATGTACGCGCTGTACAAGCAGGCGAACGTCGGCAAGGTCAACAAGCCACGTCCGGGGATGCTCGACTTCGTGGGCCGCGCCATGTGGGACGCGTGGAACAAGCTCGGCGACATGAGCCAGGAGGAGGCCATGACCAAGTGCGTGCTGCTGCTGGCTGCGCTCTAAAGGACGGAGCTAACTCTCTCGTCGCGAGCAGGTACATCGCCATCATCGACGACATGGCCGCCAAGAACGGCGCGGGAGCCAGCGTTGAGGCGGTGGAGTCCGACACGGACGACCTGCTCGTCGACATCTCGTGCGTCTCGACTTGATTGACTCGTGGTCCCCGACGGTAGCGGCTCAGCATGTTTGCCATTTAGGGAGAGCGGGCTGCTGACGCTGACGCTGAACCGCCCGGCCAAGTACAACGCCCTCAACCACGGCATGTACGACGGGATCACCAAGGCGCTGCAGACGTCGGCAAACCAGGAGCGCGTCAAAGCCGTGCTGCTCAAGTCCACGGGAGCAATGTTCACGAGCGGTAACGATCTCACCATGTTCACGTCCAACCCGCAGGGGCTCACTCTTGAGCAGCTGGCCGATGCTGGCGCCGTCATCCTCGAGAACTTCGTCGACGCCTTCCTCACGTATCCCAAGCCAATCGTGGCGGCTGTGCAGGGTCCCGCTGTAGGTATCGGCGCCACGCTGTTGGCGCTCTGCGACTTCGTCTACGTCTCCGAGACCACGACGCTGCACACGCCCTTCACTTCGCTAGGACAGTCGCCTGAGGCTTGCTCCTCGGCGCTGTTCCCGCGGATCATGGGTCCCGCGCGCGCCAACGCCATGCTGCTGCTGGGCGAGAAGTTTGCTGCGCAGGACGCCGTCTCCTCGGGCCTCGCGACCGAGTGCTTTGGTGTCGCTGAGTTCGACAAGAAGGTGCAGGAGAAAGTCGAGTACGTTTGCGCTTGGATGTTGCTACGCGCTGAAGAATTCTGACTGACATCACTTTGCCTCTACAGCCTGCTGCTGTCGCGCTACCCGCAGTCGATGATCAAGTCCAAGGCGCTGATCCGCACGCCGGCTGTCATCTCGGAGCTCCAGGCCATCAACCGTGCCGAGTGCGAGACGCTCAAGAAGCTCTGGCTCGGCCCCGAGTGCATGGACGCGATTCTCAAGTTTCAGTCGCGGAAAAAGTAAGTGGCGGAGGCACCTCCGCAGCTGCGAGCTGCTTGACAAGAGAGAACCGAACCACCATTGATGAAGACAAAATCAATTCATGCGCTCATCCTTTCCACTCGATTCGTCTACTCGCGCAGTGTTTGCATGCGCTCATATGTACACTTGCCACGAGATCAAAACCACGAGGACAGCCTCTTGGACGATGCCGAAACTCCGCGCGAATCTGCAGCTCCATCAGTTCCCTCACCGTTCGATGACGACGGAGGCGGCGATGGAGCGCGCTCGGGAGCTGGAGGCACTTCTACTACAGGTGCAGGCGGCTCTCGCCCCGGGTGAACGTGTCCCGGCACCTTGTACTTGCATAGCACGCAGTCTTCCTCAACTGGTGCAGCAGGTGGCGGAGCGGGTGCCTCCGTTACGACCTCAGCAACGACCACAGCCGCGGCGGTGGCTGTCGAGACGGTTGCTTGCTCCACGATGGAGTTCGCGGATGGTTCTTCCACCAACGTCGCGAGTTTCGTGAGTCCATCACGCTTGCGCAGTGTCTTGTCACGCCGCCGACGCACGGAGCTGGATGGTGCTGCTGTTGCTGCACCATCCGATGATGCATTGTAAATTGGCGCCTCGTCAATGAGCGACTCGGAGGCGATACTTGCCTGCTCTAAGTGCTCACGATCGGGCCCTGTCATTTCCTTGCTTTCGCTCAGGTCGTTCAGCACGGCCACTGTAACTCGGCGAGCCATGGCAAGCTGCCGACGACGTCTGCGATTATCACTGGCTTCGGTGGTCTCGTCCTGGTGGTCAACCACCTCCTTGTTGTCACTTACGGCTCGGGTCGGACCGTCCTTTGTCGTTGCAGCGATCACCGGCGGAGACGGTGGTGAAGATGGAGGAGACTCGACGGTGTGGTGGCCATTGTTACGGAAACCTTGAGAAAACAAGTAGCGCAGCGCTCGTTTCTGCGAGTCTTGAACGGGGCGGACACGGAGCGTGCTCTCGAAGAGCAGATTTGCAGTCGTTCCCTCGACTCGAAACGCCCGCAACGAGTTCTTGCGAGCCTCACTTTCTTCAAGAGAGACGACAAACTTCTCCACGAACACGGGTTTCTGCGAGCACACGCGCAGTTGCTCGTGCAAGAGGAGCGAATAGTCCATGGTCACACCGTCCGACACGCCGCAATCGCAGCCACTCACTGTCTCGGTTTGCACCGGGTCAGGATCGGCACTAACGATGCCAGCCTTGTTACGTGGAGCTCCAAGATCGAACACGAACGGAGGGTTGACGGGCTCGTAGTCGTGCGTGCACGATGAGGCGTTGAAGTAGGTGGTGACGCCGTCACTGGAGCGTCCGTAGCCCTCATGAACGTGTCCAAACACGTGCAGCGTGGGCTTGATGCGCGTCTGCACCTCGCGCATGAGGTCCTCACAGCCGACGTTCATATATCCGACCTGATCTCCGCGACCAAATGGGGGCGTGTGCGTGATGAGCACGTCCGTGTCGGACGGAATGCGGCGCCACTTGTCGAGCAGCTCTTTTCCCCTCGGCAGGTTGAACGCCCAGTTGCAGAACTCGGGCTGCCACGGCGTGCTACACCAAGAGCACCCACGTTGTGAGTGGGCCTGCGGCTTCGACTATGCAAGCGAGCGCTCGACGCACCCGTAGAACTTGAAGCCCTCGATCATGACGGCCTGGTCCTCCAGGTACAACGCGTTCGTGAGCAGCGCGCGCACCTCGTCGGGGTCTGCACCACAGCATCGAGCGTCAGCTGTGCAGACTCGCCACTAGCGTCGAGCAGACCTGGATGGGACGCACCATACTGCTGGCGGTGGCCGTAGTGGTGCCAGTTGCGCGGGTAGAATGCGCGGTCGAACGTCGACTCGTGGTTGCCGGCGATCACGAGCTTGTACTTGTGCGGCAGCCGGCCCAGGAACTCGTTGAAGGCCAGCACCTCGCTGCGTTCGCCCGTGTCGGTGAAGTCGCCCGCGTGCACGAACACGTCGCCCGGGGGCACGCGCAGCGCCTGCTCGTGAAGCCCGTGGGTGTCGGACACGCACACGACGCGCATTTCTCGGCCTGTCGGGGGGCCCCAGCGGCCCAGAGGCGGCGCAATCGGCAGCTGCGGACGGCGGAGAGCGCTGGGGGCGCGTCTGGAGGTCGCGCGGGCGGCTGGGGACGCGCTGGGAGCGGCGGGAGGGCGGCTTGATGCGCGCTTGATGGGGGAATGGACGGCGCTTCTACAGTATACCGAAGCCAGGTATTTCCGGTGCTTGACCAGCTTCCGTTTTTAGTGATTGGGAACGTGATGTGTGGCTGAGAGGGAAGATGTGCATGGTGCTCCGCCAGTACGTTGGCTGCCGCGCAAATGACAACAAAGGTATCTGATGAGGTCGAGGAGGCTAATGCGGCCGTACAGACAAACCGTTGGTCGAGCTCTTGTGTCGTCGTGGAGCAGGAACGACGCGGGAGTTTCGTCGAGGAGCCACACATGTAGAAAGTCCGCATCCAGTGCAACTAGGGTCCTGCAGTCTCGTCAAAAGCAGCAATATTCTGGAGGAGATAGATCTGCTCAAGTGCAGTCAGAGCGGCAACAACCCTGAGATCCTGGAGCAAGCGTTTGGGCTTCATGAGAGAACTACCGTCAAACTGAAGAAGGCACGATTCAGCTGCAGACCAACTTTTTGGCGCAAGAAGGGGAGTCGACACCTGGCATGGATCGAACGATCCAGTATCAGAAAAAGGATGTAGGCAGGCTTGAATCGCTGGCCGTGCTTGGCAACGCGCTCCCACGAGAGCACAAAACGCAGGATGGTTTACGCTTCTGATGAGAAGATTTTGGCGATACGACATCCAACTCAAAGTGCGCTAGTTGGAGATGTTAGGCTTTAGCATGTTCAAATCGCTACAAGAGCAGTTGATCGACCACGGTGAAACCTCGATTTGACGCACAGTGCTGCGACGTGGCAAACACACGCATGTGGCTCGCGCGTGAACCATTCACTGAACGATCTAGTCGGAAGATCTGATTTCGACGATGGGCTCCGCACAACTACTCGACATTTTGTCTTGAACTCTTGGTGACAGATTAGGCACCGCTCAAGATGCTCGTCATCGAATCAACTCGTCGCCCGTGCTTGCATTCGAGCCCGCGCAAAGCTCGCTTTGACTCTTGAAGTGGGTCAACAAATGCTGCAGCAGCACTGTCTACAGTGCAGACGGCGTACTATAGCCACTACTTACCACCACTACAATCGTACACCGAATCCGTGCTTCTTGGTTCAACAAGCCTTTAGATAATGACGGTTTGCTCCTGTTGGCAGAGTGATTCAAGCCCCTGTTACAAAGCCACAAAACTTGCAGGTTGCTATCATAAAGGAGGATGGAACAAGCACAGCTGAAGGGATGTGATGTCCACCATCACGCCAACTTGGCGGAGAACCACCTTGTCGCATTTTCATACTGCTCCATCAGCTCAATTCGCACAGCGCTGAACACTCTTCAGCGGTTTCGAGCGCACAAGATGCGTCTGCCATGTCCGATCTGCCCTGGACCCCATATATCTACTCCTTTTCCACATCGCCACTCGACAATTCGCTGTCTTCCTGCGAACCTCGGCCAAGTTGTTAGCATCCATCCGAGTGGTGATGCAATTAACGCCTGCTCCAAAGGGACTCATTCTCCTCGATGATGACCAAGTGCGAGCGCTACGTCAGGGACGAGCATATTCAGAGCCATCGGTTTATTCTCAGAGACAGCGCCAACCACCTATTGCTTTTAATGCACCGATCGCGAACGCATCACGAGTGGACATCTCGATTCGAAACCCACAGCCTAGATTCTCGTCAGCCGGTAGCCCACGCACCAACTTTACCAGTAATCGCAGCTGCAAATTCACCCGTGAAAGCGGCGATGATGAGACCATGCTTTCCGCCGGTGGTAGCAGCAGCGAAAGGGGTGATCTGAACGACCACACCATGGCCCGAGCGTCGAATCCGTTCATTACAATCATGGAACGCGACAGCCAGGACGCAGTCGAGGCTTTCAAGGGGACACGACCCGCTGTCAACGTATCGGTGCCATACATCATCGTTGGTGCGGTGGTTGGCGTCGCTCTCGGTATTGTACTAAGCTATCTCAAGGTATCTACAGTGGTGGCAGACTGGGTTTCGTTGCCTGGCACACTCTTTCTTCGAGCCATCAAGTCACTTGTGGTACCCTATGTGTTCTGCTCTGTGGCAGTAGCTATCGGTGATATCGTGTTTGTCGGAAAGGCTTCAGCCATTGGCATCCAGACGTTCAAGGTGTTTTTCACGGAGGCAGCTACAGCAAGCCTCTCGGGTCTCATGATCGCGCTGCTATTCCGACCGTTGTTTCGGCACCAAATATATGAGGTAAACACAGAGGCAGCAATGGGGCTTGTGTGCGGTAATGGACTCTCACTCGAGATGAAAAGCAACGGAACGTTGGCGTGCAGCGGCGATCCGACCGTGCTTACCACGAATTCGACTCTTCGGATTATCGACGTAAACGACTCTTTCAAGACAAGTTCGTCTGTGGATACTACAATTGGGGTTAGTGAACAGCTCTTATCGATTCTCTCGACCATCGTTCCCGAAAACATATTCAAGTCCATGTACAATATCGAGCTGTTATCCGTCATCACATTTGCAATGGTCATGGGGGCGATCGCCGGTCGCAACTTCTTCAACAAGACACGTCGAGTTAACTACCTCTATGTTGTGCTGCTACAGCTCCGGAACACATTCTTCTTGGCAATCGAGTGGGTTATCTGGGCGACTCCAATTGCCATTGTGTTCATCATTGGAGGCGCATTTGCGTCGAATGGAGACGCGCTCAGCAAGCTCTCAGACGTGTACATCTACCCTTTGGCTACACTCTTCGCGGTTATTATGCAGATTTTTGTGGTTGTCCCCGTCGTCTATTTTATCTTCACACGTTGCAACCCATACGCGCACATGCAGTATATGGTTCGAGCCTACGTGTTTGCATTTTGCTCGGCCTCGTCACTGGCCACAGCACCAATCACACTTGGCTGCATCCAGAGAGCTCGCGTGTGCTCACACTCGCTGACAAACTTCGTCATCTCTGTCGGGGTCGTCGCGAACGTAACTGGAGCAGGCTGGTATTTTCCCATTGGGATTGTTTTCGTGGCCGAGTCTTCCGGCAATGGCGACGAGCTCACAACGGGACGAATTGTTGCTCTCTACTTTTTGTCACTTGTTGCCTGCTTTGGTACGCCTCCGATCCCAAGTGGCGGTATTGCCATGTTGTCAACTATCTATCAGACCGTCTTCTCGACTACCAATCTTCCATCGACATGGGCGTTGTATGTGGCGATGGACGTGCTTATTGACCGCTTCGTCACGGTTTGCAATGTGAATGACGATATCATGGCGCTGAAGGTGATCGCCGAGAATACGGACGAGACTGTTGCCGGCGACCACCTTGGCCATCGGGATTAGAGTGTGAACTCTAGAAGATACAATGGCTCGGAAACCTCTTTGCTCTTGGCAATCTGGTCATTAGCAAATGAGAATACGAAGCTGGTTTGATTTCGGCGAGTTCAGATATTGAAGGCTACTTTCACAGAGACAGCGATTTCAAGCCTCTTGGGACTTCTGAAGTTCCAACCAGCAATGGCTCTGATGACAACCTTACATGGGATGCCAGACTATTGTACGATATGTGGACTTGAAAATGTTTTTTTTGGTGCGACCAAATTGAAGAAATAGGTCAGCAACTGGTCAATCAATCCAATTGGTTCGTATATAGTTGATGTGATCGTTGAAAACACGTCGCTCGATATACTCTGTACTTGCCGATCGACTCGTGACGGTGTCCAACGTGAACTACAACACCATTAGACTCAAGGCGATTAATCGAGAAAACGCCGAGGCCGTAGTCGGTGGCCATTTTGGCCATAGGGATTAGCACCACCTTAGGCTTAGAGTCATATGGAGCTCGCCATTCTGCATTCGTGGTCCACGAGGGTGGTGGGATATATCAAGCATGGTAAGCGGAGTACTGAACTTGCCATCTGTCGTCTGTCGTCACCGGTTGCCCACCAATGTAATCCCCTCGATGTGCTACATGCAGGTATGCTGCAGTGGCACATCACACGCATGCGTGCTTTGCCAATCCTTCCGATAACGGTAAACCCTACCATTACGTGTTTTAGCGATGGGTGTTTGAGTGCAACTTATTAGTCAGTCGATAGAGTTCATCTCAGTCTCTTTCGTGGAGGACAAGGGGAAAGGATCGTCGTCACGGGAATGACTGAGCCAGAACTGGGCTACTGTACCGAGACTAGCAGGCATCCTATACAGTACCCAAGGACAGCGCACAGCAATGAACTCCGCAACGCTCGGTCCGGCCCCGAGAGTCCTTCACTTCGATTCCACGGTCTCACTCATTCGCGATTTTGCTGGCCGACTAGTTCCACCTCGAGTTAGTTGTCTGCTCACCTCACGGCGGCAATGCAGCAACCGCCTGCTCCTCCCGCGCAGACGGGGCTCGTCCTGCTCGATGACGAGCAGCATCAAGCGCTTCGACGGGAGCGGGCTGGAACCACCTACAGCCAGGGACGCGCTTCCTTGGGAGCCGCATCACGCCGCGGGGTCTCGACTGATGCGACGATCACAAACGGTTCGCGACCTTCTGGGTCGATTCGCAGTCGCTTGGCGAGTGGAGGAAGTGTCCCTTCTTCACATAGCCCTCGCACCAACTTTACGACGCGCAACAAGCTGGACTTTGGCTACGACAGAGGCGATGGAGAAACTTTGATGTCGGTCGGAAGCAGCGGCAAAGGCGGGACGGACGAGTACACAATGGTCCGAGGGTCCAATCCGTTCGTCACAATCGAAGAGCGGGATAGTCAGGATGCGATCGAGGGGTTCAAGGGAACACGACCAAGTGTCAATGTGTCGGTCCCGTACATTGTCATCGGCGCTGTGGTTGGCGCTGCAATTGGCATCCTGCTGAGTTACCTAAAAGTATCACAGGTGGTTGCTGCGTGGGTTTCGATCCCTGGGATACTCTTTCTTCGAGCTATCAAGTCACTTGTGGGGCCCTACGTATTCTGCTCGGTTGCTGTTGCTATTGGTGACATTGTGTTCGTCGGCAAGGTCTCTGCCATTGGTATCCAGACGCTCAAAGTGTTTTTAATCGAAGCCTTGACAGCAAGCCTCTCTGGTCTCATGGTTGCGCTGCTCTTCCGACCACTCTTCCGCTCAAAGACGTACGATACAAGTGCATCCGAATCCATGGCTTTTGTCTGCGGCAACAATCTCTCGCTTGAAATGCAAAGTAACGGGGCTTTGACGTGCACCGGTAATCCGTCTGAGCTGACGACGTCCTCGACATTCCAAATCATTGACGTGAACAGCATATTTACAGTCAGCAGCTCGGCTATGTACTCGACGATCAATTTGAGCGACCAGCTAGTTACTATACTTGTGGCCCTTATCCCTGACAACATTTTCAGCGCAATGTACAACGTCGACCTGCTATCCGTCATCACGTTCGCAATGGTCATGGGAGCGATCGCTGGGCGCAACTTCTTCAACCAGACACGGAAAGTCAATTACCTGTACACGGTGCTTCTTCAACTCCGTAACACATTCTTCTTGGCAATCGAGTGGGTGATTTCGGCGACTCCTATAGCAATTGCGTTCGTCATTGCTGGCTCGTTGGCATCCAACAACGATGCAGTTAACGAGTTTTCGGATGCGTATGTCTACCCGCTCGCGGCACTGTGTGCTATGGTGGTGCAGATCTTCGTGGTTGTTCCCATCGTCTACTTCCTCTTCACGCGATGCAACCCGTACACGTACATGAAGATCATGGTTCGATCATATGTGTTCGCTTTCTGTTCGTCGTCGTCGTTGGCTACTGCACCAATCACGATCAATTGCATCCAAAAAGCTCGCGTATGCTCCCAGTCTCTGGCGAACTTTGTCATTTCAGTCGGCGTAGCTGCCAATATGACTGGTGCAGGGTGGTATTATCCAATTGGGATCGTGTTTTTGGCCGAGTCTTCCGGCAATGGCGACGAGCTGACGGTCACACGCATTGTAGTGCTGTATTTGTTGACGCTGATTGGGTGCTTTGGTACGCCGCCTGTTCCCGGTGGTGGTATCACCATCATGGCAACGCTTTACCAGACCATTTTCGCGACCAGTGACTTCCCGTCGACTTGGCCATTGTACGTGGCGATGGATTTGATAGTGGATCGCCTCTCGACCATTTGCAGCGTGAACGACGACATCATGGCGCTGAGGGTGATCGCCGAGAACACGGACGAGACCGTCGCCGGCGACCACCTCGGCCATCGTGAGTAGATCGATTGCGAGTCGTGCGTGCGGTGTCAATTTTTCCACAGCAAACCTAGTTCGCGTTCGTATAAATAAACACCGTATCGTATACATTTCTCGACCATCGTCAACCTTTTAAAACGAGTGGTGGTCCTCGCATACTGAAGCCAAGTCTCGCGCGGCCACCAGCCATTCCACCGCCGGCGCCATGGCGGAGCAGCTCTCGAGCGAGCGCGAGGCCGTGCTGGCGCGGCGGCGCGAGCTGCGCAAGGCCAAGAAGGCCAAGGGCCGAGCCTTCAAGCAGGAGAAGCAGCGTGCGCGTGCCGACAAGAAGCAGGAGATCGTGGCGCGCATCCGCGCCAAGCGCGACGAGGCCATGGCCGCCAAGGCCAAGGCAGGATACGGCGACTACGGAGGCGCCGGAGAGTGCTGGCTGTGCGGCGAGAGCGGCCACCAGAAGACCGAGTGCCCCAACCGCGGGGCTGCCGACTTGAGCAAGACGTGCTTCCAGTGCCGGCGGCGCGGCCACACGTCGGCCAACTGCCCGCAGACGCAGGGAGGCGGAGGAGGAGGAGGAGGAGGAGCCAACGTCTGCTTCAATTGCGGCTCGGACCAGCACAGACTCCGGGACTGCACCAAGCCACGCGTCAATGGCGGCGCCAGCTTCGCCACTTGCTTCGTGTGCAACCAGACCGGACACCTCAGCTCCAAGTGCCCGCAGTCCACCACGGGCGTCTACCCGCGCGGCGGGTGCTGCAAGGTCTGCAAGAGCATTGAGCACCTGGCGAGAGACTGTCCGTCCGCCAACATCTCGGTCAACGGCGGCGCCGGCGTCCGCGCAAACACCAAGAAGACGTTTGACGACGAGGACGAGGACGAGCAGCCTGCGGTCAGCAACCCTGTCGACGACACGGGCGACGCGCTGGACGACTTTGAGCTCGACGACGAGGACGAGGGCAAGGCCAAGGGCAAGCGCTCCCACTCGGGCAAGCACGGCAACCGGTCATCCAAGCGCGGGAAATACTGAGCCCACCGTAAACGCTAATCCAATGTTCATTGCTCGTCCGTTCGCGCGAGAGCGCTCCGCGCAGCTCTTCTGTAGCTGTCTGTTACTCCTCCTTGGAGCCATCGTGCATCCGAAAGTCCTCAGCCTTGATGTTGTGCTTCTTGAGCAGCTCCTTGAACTCGTCGTCGTAGTCGTCGTTCGTCTGGATGCGCGGCCCATGCTCTGGGAACTTGTCCTTGTACCGCTTGAGCATGCCTGCGTGCAGCTCGTTCCAGCTGACGTTGGAGTCCTTGCCCTCCTTGGCCTCCTCGCGCAGCTCCTTCTCGATCTGCTGCAGGCCCTGGAAGAGCTCCTTGGCGCCGTCCGACTCCTTCTTCTTCTTCTTGCGTTCGCGCACCTCGCTCTCGCCCGAGCCAGGCACCTTAACGAGCCTTCCGGATCCTGCTCCACGCCACGATGAGCCCTCTGCCAACTTGCAAGCAACCTCCAGCTATGAGTACCGTCGGTCGTGAGCTCCTCGTCAACCTTCTCCTCTCCGCCCTCCTCCTCGTCGCTGCTCTCCTCCTCATCGCTGCTGCCCACGAGCGTCTTGGAGAGCTGCGGCCGCTCCTGCACAGACACCCACCGATCCAACCGAAGTGAGCGAAGGACCGCAAAAGAGCCGAGAAAGCCGCAGACGCACGCGCAGCCGCTCCTTCTCCTGCAGCGCCGCCTCCTCGTCCAGCGCGCGGTTCACGCGCTTGGCCACGAAGTAGGCGACCATGAGCAGGACGTAGTACTTGGCCACGGGCGCCAGGAACTGCACAAAGTCCAGCAGCGACAGCGGCGCATTGGCCTTGGACGGCGAGTACGGCTCCTCGTCCGCGTCGCTCATGCCGCCGCTTGCTTTCAAAGTGTCGTAAGGGATCGATCGACGTGTCGAGCGTAGCTCTTAGTCATGCGGTTGGGGAGGATGTGTATTCTGTTAGTGAGGTTCAACGTGGTCAAGTCACAGCAAGTCCTTGACCTCGTCCATGAAGGCGTCGAACTCCTTGGATACGGAGCCTGCGTCCTTGCTGGAGTCTGTTGGAGCTACGGGAGCGAGCGGAGGGCCGGGGACGGAGGGACGAGGCGGAGGGGGAGGCGGACGCGGACCTGGGGCCGACACGAGAGGCCGCGTGATTGCTGCAGGAGCACGCGGAGCCTGCTTGCGCTGCACCCGAAGAGCGACTGGAACGAGTGATCTCAGCTGAGCGAGCTTCTCCTCCTTCTCTTCGTCGTCCATTTGCTCGTCTGGGTCGCTCGCGTCTTCTGGAGGAGGATACGGCGCCACGACATCGCTCATCTCGACGTTGGCCGACGCCGAGTCGAACTCAGAGAGTTCTTCGTCCTGATCTTTCTCGTCTGGATGAGAGAATCCAGCAGCAGGCATGGGAGCGGGGGGAGGCGGTGGAATCGAAGCTGCGGCTGATGGCGGAGGAGGGGGACGCAGCGGAACAGGTCCAGGAGGGAGCGGAGGACGCGGAGGAACCTGGATAATCCCCGGCGGAATCGGCCCCGGAGGGAGCGGAGGACGCTTTCCAGGCCGCTTTGGAGCTGCGGGCACTATTAGTGAAACTTTTGGTTAGATCGAGATCAAAGATTTCAATCTTGGAGTGAGCGCAGGTTACCTTGTCCTGGGGCAGGTCGAGGAGGTGGTGGCGGGATGCCATTCCTGCCGCCATCGAACCGCGGCGGACCTCTCGGGCCTCGTGACGGGTGCGGATGGCTCCCATCACGGGGACCGTAGTGCTTGCCTCTCTGATTTGGAGGTGCTGGAGGACGGCCGACCGGCATCGGGGGCGGGACCTTGTACATTTGCGGCTTTCCCGGCGGCGGCGCACCGAACGGATTCAGCGTTGGGTGGTAGTAGATAGAGTTCTATCCACGGCAAACGAGAAAGCAACGTTAGGTTAGAAGGTAGTGTGGCAAGCATCGAATCCCCGCAATGATGTTACCTCGGGACTCTGGTAGCGAGCGCGGTTTTCGGCCTCCAGGTCTTTCAGTGACTGTGCGCCACAGAAAGCGAATCAAATGTCAGCACCCGCAGTCAATAAACAGCGTAAGAGATCACCATAGCACCTTTGGCGCGCTGCTTGCTGCGGCTGCGCTCCTCTTCTGCTCTTCCTCTTCCTAAAGATCCGTCCAAGCATTTGTGAGACCATTTCCACTTGCGCAGATCGCTCTGTAGCAGCCGAGACCTTACCTCCTTCCGCTTCTTGACCACCGCCTTAAGCGTATCCTCCAGCTGCATCAGTCAGCGCCAACACCCGTGAGCCCTTCCCATTGCCGCAACGTCGGCATTTTGGCAGCCTTCGCACCTCCTGCTTGCGCTTGCGCGTGGGTCCGTCCGTCGGGTTGGCCTGCACCTGCCGCTCGAGCTTCTTGATCTGCTCGACAGCCACTTCAAAGTCAGTCCCTCGTGCGTCTCGCAGTCCTCACGACGCCCTCTGTCTCGCCTGGTCCTGCAGCTCATCCGGGTCGAGCGTCGCGAGCTTGGCCTGCTTGCTCTTCTGGCGCTCCAGGCGGTTCTTCTTGAGCTCCTGCACGCCGCAAACTCCGCCGTCAGCTCCCCAGTAGTCTTATTGAGGCCACCAGCAGCCGCAGACGCGCCTTCTTCTTCTGCTCGCGCCTAAAGGCGTCCATCGGGTTGAGCGCCTTGGCCACCATGGCGACCGCTGTGCTGCGCCTTCCAAAATGGCGTTAGGGCTGAGCGCTGGATTTACAGCCAATCAGTGAATTTATAATAGAGACTATCCAATCAATTGACAAATCTATAAAACACTCGCTATCACGGCAACATGGTCAAGTTGATGAAGAGATGATCGTCCGACAGCATCGACATGTACAACGCAACTGGTCTCTATTCGCGTCATTACATATATCAAAATCGCTTCTAGGCGGATAGGAGCTCGTTGGTGCGAGCTTAGTCTCGGATACCGAGCTGGTCGCCGGCGACGGTCTCGTCCGTGTTTTCGGCGATCACCTTCAGCGCCATGATGTCGTCGTTCACGTTGCAGACGGTCGACAGGCGGTCGGCGAAGAAGTCCATGGTCGTATACAGCGCCCAGGCGGACGGCAGGTCGCTCGTGGCGAACACCGTCTTGTACATGGTGGCCATCACGACCTGTCCGGCACTCGGCACGGGCGGCGTCGCAATGCACGCGATGATCGTCAAGAAGAAAATCGCGAGGATTCGCAGCGACGTGAGCTCGTCACCGTTGCCTGACGCCTCAGCGAGATACACGATGCCGATCGGGTAGTAGAAGCCCGCGCCGGAGAAGTTGGTCACGACACCAAGAGAGATGACAAAGTTAGCCAGTGACTGCGAGCACACGCGAGCCTTCTGCAGACAACTGAGTGTCACGGGAGCTGTGGCGAGCGACGACGCCGAGCCGAACGCGAAAATGTACGAGCGCACCATGAGCTTCATGTGGTTGTACGGGTTGCAGCGCGTGAAGAAGAACATGACGGCCGGGAACACGAGAAGCATCTGCACAAGCAAGCCGCAGATCGTGGCAATGAGGTAGATGTAAATGTCTCCGAACTGGTTGACTGCGTCCTGGTTGTTCGCGAACGATCCGGCAATGATGGACACGACAGCAATCGGCGTGAGCCAGATGACCCACTCCAGCGCCAGGAAGAACGAGTTGCGCATCTGTAGCAGCACCATGTACAGGTAATTGATGCGGCGCGAGCGCGTGAAGTAGTTGCGACCAGCAATCGCACCCATGACCATTGCGAACGTGATCACAGACATGAGTTCACTGGTGCCGGACATAGCCGAGAACAAGTTTTCCGGTACGATCGAGTCGAGCATGAGAATCAGCTGGTCCGTGAGCGTGTAGTCGGCGGTCGTGGTAGTGGACTTCGTAAAGGTGTCGTACACATCATCGATGACAAATGAAGTGCTGTTGCTCGCGTCTGTCGAGTTGGCGCCGCTGATGCACACCATCGAGCCGTTCTTGTGCATGTGCATCGGCAGTCCGTTGCCACAGGCGAAGCCAACAGAGTTCGAGGCCGTCGACGAGTAGCTCGAGTCAGCAACGGCGCGGAACAGCGGACGGAATGCCAATGCAATCGCCAGACCAGCCGCTGTGCCCGTGAACGACTCGGTCAGGAAGATTTTGGCTGTCTGGAGGCCAATGGCCGACACCTTGCCGACGTACACAATATCACCGATAGCGACGGCGACGGAGCAGAAGACGTACGGCACGACAAGGGCCTTCACAGCACGCAGGAAAAGTTCACCAGGCAGTGCCACCCATTCGGCAGCAATGTTGGACACCTTGATAGTTGCGAACAAAATACCGAGACCCAGACCGAGTACGGCGCCGATGAGAATGTGCGTGACTGACACTTTGACGGTCGCATGGGTGCCCTTGAAAGCCTCGACGGGGTCCTGGCTGTCACGCTCTTCGATCGTCACGAACGGGTTGGAGCGGCGAAGAGGAGCGTACTCACTCGGGTACTCATCGCTGTGCACCATGCCGGGCGACGATTCATTGCTTGGGTACTCTCCACTGTTCTTGTTGTTCGCGCCGCGGGTCGTAAAGTTGGTGCGAGGGCTCTGAGCAACGCTGACCGTCGGGTCACTGCTCTTGAACGTTCCGTCCGAGTTGACGGTTGCATTCTGGTTGGCACGGCTGGTAAAGTTGGTGCGCGGCGAGGCTTGGCTCGTGAAATTCGTTCGTGGCTCGGCGCGACCTGTGAAGTTCGTACGCGGAGAGCCTCGACCGGTAAAGTTGGTGCGAGGGGAGCCGCGAGCAGCTCCATATCCGCCATACTGGAACCCTCCTGCTCCGATGCCGGCACCTGTGAAGTCGGTGCGGGGCTCCGGTCGCCGATGTGGAATGTCGGAAGTTGGCGTGGGAGGCATGGAGGAGGACTGCGAGGACAGCGAGCCGAGTCGGGCGGACGAGCGACGAGGGTCTCCGGTCAAGTGTGACCGCTGCAGCACGCGCTGCTGCTCGTCATCGAGCAGCACGATGGCAGGGCCAGCCGATCGAGGCGGGTGGGCCACGAAGTCGTCAAAGCCTCGCTGCATGGCGAAGGAGCTGGCGAGGCAGTTGGCGAGCTCGGGGCTGGAGCTGTGGGCTCTGGGGCACGAGGAGAAGCGGCGAGTGGGCTGCTCCGGTCATGAGGAGCTCAAGAGCTCAAGAGGGAGCGAGGATTAGAGGGGACTTGAGGCTCAACAAGGACGGTGGGCTGCAAATCGTGCCTGGTTTTAGTGTCTGTTGGTGTGTGAGACGCGACAGATCATCTTGGAATTTGTATACTTGAAAGTCTCTGAACTTCCTGATATGAGCCAGATGTCAGTATCCGGACATCGAGTCGGACTACAGCCATCGCGAGGAAAAAGGGCCGCTTGGGATTGTCTCTTGATGCGGATACTTCCTCGAGACTGCTGTCAAACGGTCTGGTATACAAATATCAAGTGAAACGGACACTTTAGCGAGGCGTGGAGAGTCACCAGGAGCCGGTCGACGCGAACGCACATGGACAGTCACGCGTGAACTGGCTGCCTCTGCGTCAATGGTGGTGGGTCCTCGAGGCGCTCGAGTCGCCAAGATGTCCGACTTGAGCTGCGATCGATCACGACGTCGCTTTTGATCTATGAGTCACCGGAGCTTTGGCTGCTTTCTCAGCTCGTTCGTCTGCACAGGTCAAATCGCTTCTGAACGGTAGACGAGTCTGTGCCACGTTGCACGAATTCCAGGATGGGCCGAAGAGGAGAGGAGTCAAGGAGCCAGGATTGTTGATGTAGATTCCATTCACGAGTGCTCGACAGCTTGTTGATCAACGCATCGGACATGTACTTCTAGAGGGAGGTTCATACTGCAGCAGGCTACTCGCGATGGCCGAGCATGTCGGCTGCGACGGTCTCGTCCGTGTTCTCTGCGATCACCTTCAGCGCCATGATGTCATCGTTCACGTTGCAAACTGTCGAGAGGCGATCAACCACCACGTCCATCGCCACGTACAGCGCCCACGTCGACGGCAGCGTGCCAGTCGAGAAGATGGTCTGATACATGGTCGACATCATCGCAATGCCAGAGTTCGGGATCGGTGGGGTACCGAAGCACGCAACGAGCGTCAGCAAGTACAGCACCACGATGCGTGTGGCCGTCAGCTCGTCGCCATTGCCAGAAGACTCGGCCAAAAAGACGATACCCATCGGGTAGTACCAGCCTGCGCCGGTCACGTTGGCTACCACGCCGACGGAAATGACAAAGTTTGCCAGAGACTGAGAGCAAACCCGGGCCTTCTGGATACAGGAGAGCGTGATGGGGGCCGTCGCGAGCGAAGAAGCCGAGCAGAAAGCGAACACATATGATCGAACCATGATCTTCATGTGTGTGTACGGGTTGCATCGGGTGAAGAGAAAGTAGACGATGGGGACAACCACGAAGATCTGTACCACCAAGGCACACAGCGCCGCCAGCGGGTAGACGTACACATCCGAGAACTTGCTGAGAGCGTCCTGATTCGAGGCGAACGAGCCTGCGATGATGGAGATGATGGCAATGGGAGTTACCCAGATCACCCACTCGATCGCCAGGAAGAACGCGTTACGTAACTGCAGGAGGACCGTGTACAGGTAGTTGACTCGACGTGTCTGGTTGAAGAAGTTTCGACCAGCGATCGCTCCCATGACCATCGCGAACGTAATCGTGGAGAGAAGCTCGATGTTGTACATCGAGCTGAAAATGTTCTCGGGCACGATGGTCGTGAGGATGGAAACCAGCTGGTCGCTGAGCCCGATCGTCGTGTCCACAGTCGAAGTGCTCTTCTCAAAGGCGTCGTTCACGTCGACGATCGTGAACGACGAGTTCGAAGTGAGCACCAAGGAGTCTGCGGTGCATGCGAGTGTTCCATTGTCTTGCATCTCGAGACCCAAGCCGTTGCCACAGACAAAACCCAAGGCGCTGTTTGAGCTTGATTCATACGTGTTGACTCGGAACAGCGGGCGGAAGAGGAGAGCGACAACAAGTCCAGAGAGACTTGCGGTCGACGCCTCGGTCAGGAAGACCTTGAACGTCTGGAAGCCCACGGCCGATACCTTGCCGACGAACACAATGTCACCGATGGCGACAGCGACCGAGCAGAACACGTAGGGAACGACGAGCGCCTTGATGGCTCGAAGAAACAGGGTACCGGGAAGAGCAACCCAGTCTGCGACCGTGTCAGACACCCCGACAGAGCTGAGGAAAATGCCAAGAGCTAAGCCGATCGCTGCACCGACGATGATGTACGGCACCGACACATTCACGTGCGCGCGTGCTCCCTTGAAGGCCTCGATGGCGTCCTGGCTGTCGCGCTCCTCGATCGTGATGAACGGGTTGGATCCTCGGATCATGGTGTACTCGTCCAGGCCGCCCTTGGCGCTGCTTCCGACCGACATCAAGGTCTCCGAGTCTCCGCTGTCATTGCCATAGGTCTGCTTGTTGCGCGTGGTGAAGTTGGTGCGAGGACTGCCGGTTGACGGGAAGCTGTTGCCGCTTGGCTCCCGGTTGCGACTCGACCCTGACGCCCGCGAGTTGTTTGTCCCCGAGGTGTCGAGCGAGTAGAGCGGGCGCTGCTCTCGCTCTAGGGGCGTGGCGAGCGGGATCCCCGACAAGCCGAGCGAGGCACGACCCTGGCTGTAGACCGGTCCGGTGCGCTCTTGTCCGAGTGCTTGGCGTTGCTCGTCGTCGAGCAGGATGAGCCCCGACGGCGCGGGAGGAGCTGGTGGGCGTTGCATGACCACTCTCCGCCTCGTTAGCGGCGTTGATCCCCTTGCTGGTCAGCGGGAAAGCTCGAGTACGCGAACGAAGCGAGAAGAGCAAGTGAGACCGTCGCGGGAAAAGCTCTGCGGGTCAAGCGATGAGTGGGACGGAATCTCTCGGGCTGGCTATTGGTGTCGGCCGAACTGAACTCGCGATTCAACCGCGTGGTGACACATCCTGTCTGGCCTTGCACGCCCTCATCTTCCGCTGGTTTAGTGGCGTCTGGCGCTTGTGACGCCTCCCTGGGCCGGCGAGAGACCGCGGCCAGCACGAACATGCGGTCGCTAGCTCCAGGTCAGGCGATCTGCAGAGACCGGCGCCGAGTACCACTGCAACGGCGGCAATGGTGGACTCGACCCGCTCTCTGCGCCGCTCCAAGCCGCTTCTTGAGGGGGATGTACAGCCTACGTGTACGACATGGCACGCATAGAGCTCGCAGCCACCCCGTCGCTCCAGGCTGGACCGACGGCGCCGCCGCTTGCTGGTCCAGCCTCGACGGCGGATTGGTGTGCCGACAGTTGATGCGTCTTGAGCTCACGCTGCCAGCTGGCTGAAGGAGTAGCTCGAAGACGCGTCGTGTAAGCGTCGTCGTTCGCTGCATCCGTTCATGCGCACTGGACTCCATGAAGATGGAGTGTTTCAAGCGGGTCAGGTGTTGCTTGGCGCCGAGATGATTAACTCACAGTGGCCTTCGTCTTCCTCGCCGCGAGGCCTACGTGGGCAACTCGATTGGGGCAGGCTCGTTCCGATGAGCTCGATCAAAGAGGCTTCAACAGAGATTCTGCACCGCCACCAGGTGGTGCTACAGCTGCAGCATCAGTAAGCATGGGCTTGAAACGGCGGCACAACCAATGATCAGGTCGACAGACATAGCACGGAGACGGAGTCTTGGTTGGGAAGTGAGATTGAGAGATAAATACAAGCGTACTAATCGCGAAGGCCGAGCTTATCGTCTGTGACGGTCTCGTCCGTGTTCTCCGCGATCACCTTCAGCGCCATGATGTCGTCGTTCACGTTGCAAACAGTCGAGAGGCGGTCGACCACGACATCCATCGCCACGTACAGCGCCCACGTCGATGGAAGCGTGCCAGTCGAGAAGACAGTTTGGTAGATGGTCGACATCATTGCAATGCCACCGCTGGGGATAGGCGGTGTGCCGAAGCACGCAACAAGCGTCAACAAGTACAGCACCACGATGCGTGTGACCGTCAGTTCGTCGCCGTTGCCAGATGACTCTGCCAAAAAGACGATACCAACTGGATAATACCAACCTGCTCCCGTCACGTTGGCAACCACGCCAACGGAAATGACAAAGTTTGCCAGAGACTGAGAGCAAACCCGGGCCTTCTGGATGCAGCCAAGTGTAATTGGCGCCGTCGCGAGCGAAGAAGCCGAGCAGAACGCAAACACGTAAGACCGAATCATGAGTTTCATGTGTGTGTACGGGTTGCATCGCGTGAAGAGAAAGTAGACGATGGGGACAACCACGAAGATCTGCACCACCAAGGCGCACAGTGCAGCAAGCGGATAGACATAGATGTCCGAGAACTTGCTGAGAGCGTCCTGATTCGAGGCGAACGCACCGCCAATGATAAACACAATAGCGACGGGAGTTACCCAGATCACCCACTCGATCGCCAGGAAGAACGCGTTGCGCAACTGAAGAAGCACCATGTACAGGTAGTTGACTCGACGTGTCTGGTTGAAGAAGTTTCGACCGGCAATCGCTCCCATGACCATCGCGAATGTGATAACAGACAAGAGCTCAATGTTGTACATCGAGCTGAAGATGTTCTCGGGCACGATAGTCGTGAGGATAGACACTAACTGGTCACTCAAACTGATCGACGTGTTCACAGTCGAGTCACTGGTTGCAAACACTTTGTTCACGTCGACGATTCGGAACGTTGAGTTTGTCGTGAGCTCAGACGGGCTACCAACGCAAGCCAAAGTGCCGTTACTTTGAGCTTCCAGCGATAAATCGTTGCCACAGACAAATCCCATGGCTTCGGAAGCACTTGTGTCGTATGCTTTGTATCGAAAGAACGGTCGGAAGAGCAGTGCGACCGTAAGACCCGAGAGGCTCGACGTTGAGGCTTCAGTCAAAAACACCTTGAACGTCTGAACTCCGACAGCCGAAACCTTGCCGACGAACACGATATCTCCAATAGCAACAGCGACCGAGCAGAACACGTAGGGAACGACGAGAGATTTGATGGCTCGAAGAAAGAGTGTTCCAGGCAATGAAACCCAGTCCGCTACCACCGTAGACACCTTGATCGAGCTCAGAAAGATGCCAAGAGCTAAGCCGATCGCTGCACCGACGATGATGTACGGCACCGACACATTCACAGCGGGTCGTGCTCCTTTGAACGCTTCAACAGCATCCTGACTATCTCGCTCCTCGATCGTGATGAACGGATTGGACCCTCGGATCATCGTGTACTCGTCCGTCCCGCCTTTGGCGCTGCTTCCGACCGACATCAGAGTTTCGCCATCACCGCTGTCGTTCCCAGAGTCCAGCTTGTTGCGAGACGTAAAGTTGGTGCGAGGGCTGTTCGACGACGGGTAGCTGCCAGCACTTGGCACGCGATTGCGACTCGACCCAGACGCTCGAGAGACATTTGTGACCGTCGTATCAGTTGAGACGCCGGGGCGTGCCACGAAGCTAAAGGAAGCTCGACCCTGGCTGTAGATCGGCCCGGTGCGCTCCTGTCCGAGTGCTTGGCGCTGCTCTTCGTCGAGCAGGATAAGCCCTGACGGCGCGGGAGGAGCAGGTGGGCGTTGCATTGCCACCAGCAGGGGCTGAACTGGAGCTGTGACTGCCTGTCGGCAAAAGCGCGAGTGAGATCAAACGGAAGCAAGGCGAAGGAGAGCTCGGGGTTGTGGATGCACTGCACACCCCGCTCTATGCACTGGGCGACCGTGGTAGTTTGTAACTGCGGTGCTGTTGCCCACCTCAGGTTAGCTGTGATGGTCGGCAACAGATCCCTTCTCCGTGCACACCCTCATCATCCTCCTCGATAGCGACTCGATAGATACATGACGTTGCCATCCAAGTGCGTAGCAGCAGGAAGATAGCGACAGACGACCTCAATCAAGAGGACATCTGATCAAGCACGCACGCGTTTGAGGTGCTGCAACGGCGGCAGGTCAGGCGATCGCACACCCTCTGCGCGATGGACAGTGCGGCTCTATACCTTCGTGTCAGCTTCAGACGACAGCTGGCTCGCGCTTTGACGCAAAACAGGGTCTCCTGGGCTGACGAGCCGCGACGTCACGGCCATGCGGTGCTGGTCAGTTCACGGTCCACCTCGCGATTCACGATTCGTGAATCACGAAGCCAATCGCGCTAATCTCTCCGGCCGAGCATGTCGGCCGCGACGGTCTCGTCCGTGTTCTCCGCGATCACCTTCAGCGACATTGTGACATCGTTCACGTTGCAAACTGTCAAGAGGCGGTCGACCACCACGTTCATCGCCACAAACAATGCCCACGTTGATGGCGAGTCGCTGGTCGAGAGGATCGTCTGGTACAGGATCGACATCAATTGTAGGCCGCCACCAGGAATCGGTGGTGTGCAAAAGCACGCAATTAGCGTCAGCAAGTACAGCACCACAATGCGTGTGACCGTCAGCTCGTCGCCATTGCCAGAAGACTCGGCCAAAAAGACGATACCAACTGGATAATACCATCCTGCTCCCGTCACGTTGGCAACTACACCGACTGAAATGACAAAGTTTGCTAGCGATTGAGAGCACACGCGAGCCTTCTGGATGCAGGAGAGCGTGATGGGGGTCGTCGCAAGCGAAGAAGCCGAGCAGAACCCAAACACATAAGCTCGAACCATGAATTTCATATGCGTGTACGGGTTGCATCGGGTGAAGAGGAAGAAGACGATGGGAATAATTATGAAGATCTGCACCATCGAAGCACAAAGCGCCACCAGAAGATAGGTGTACACGTCTGGGATTTGTCTGAGTGCATCTTCGTTCGACACCAATGCGCCAGCAATAATAAACACAACGGCGACGGGAGTTCCCCAGATCACCCACTCGATTCCCAAGAAGAAAGTATTGCGAAGCTGTAGTAGCACAACATAGAGGTAGTTGACTCGACGTGTCTTATTGAAGAAGTTGCGACCAGCAACTGCTCCCATGACCGTTGCGAATGTAATGATCGACAGCAGCACAACGTTGTACATCGCGCTGAAAATGTTGTTAGGGACGAGGGCCCCGAGGATAGTAATGAGCTGGTCACTCAATCCGCTCGTCGAGTACTGAGCCGAGTCGCTGAGTTTAAAAACGTTGTTCACGTCGACGATTCGGAATGTTGTGGATGTTGTCAGCTCATACGGATTTCCAGTGCACATCAACGCCCCGTTGCTTTGCATTTCCAGCGAGAGATTGTTGTCGCAGACAAAAGCCATGGCTTCGGAAGCACTTTTATTGTTCGCCTTGTATTGAAAGTATGGTCGGAAGAGCAGCGCGATCGTGAGACCCGAGAGGCTAGCTGTCGCTGCCTCCGTAAAAAAGATTATGAGCGTCTGGATACCAACGGCTGAGACCTTGCCGACGTACACGATATCTCCAATAGCAACAGCAACTGAAAAAAAGACGTAGGGAACGACGAGAGATTTTATGGCTCGCAGAAAGAGTGTTCCGGGAATCGAAACCCACGCTGCGACCACGTCAGATACATCGAGGTAGCTTAGCAAGATGCCAATGGCAGTTCCAACCACTGCACCCAGTAATGTGTACGGGACCGACACATTGACTCCGGATCTGTTCCCCTTGAGCACCTTAATTGCTTCCAGGCTGTCACGCTCGTTGATTGTGATAAACGGATTGGATCTTCGGATCGTAGTGTGCTCACCCACGCCGTCTTTGCCGCTGCTTCCGACCGACATCAGAGTTTCTCCATCACCGCTGTCGTTGCCAAAATCCAGCTTGTTGCGACTCGTAAAGTTGGTTCGAGGGCTGTGTGAAGGACGGTTGCTCCCACCACTTGCAAAGCGACCGCGAGTCGACCCGGAAGCTCGTGAATCGTTTGTGATCGGTGCGTCAGCTGAGACGCCGGGGCGTGATGCGGCACCCAAGGAAGTGTATCCCTGGCTGTAGATCGTTCCAACCCGCTCCCGTCGAAGTGCTTGAAACTGCTCGTCTTCGAGCAGGACGATTCCCGTTGGTGAAGCAGGAGCAAGTGAGCGTTGCATCGCTGCAGTTAGTTGTGGAGCTGTGGCTGCTAGGCGGAAAAAGCACGAATGATAGCGCAAGCGAAGTCACGGAAATGAAGCGAAGGAGTGCTTGGGTCCGGGCCGAGCGTGTGTGGATGGTAGCGAAAAATTAACAAGTGTTTGCACCTAGTTCTGAGCACGACAGCGAGTAGTGTGCAGCAGGGATCTGAAGGATGTAACTGTGGTGCCTGCTGCTTGTGGTGCCTGAGCAGGGCTAAACGCCCGGATGACTCAGTTGCATTGTGGTTCACATCACGCAGATCCTTCCCGCCATCATCGCGACTGTAGCGACTGAGCGACGACTACCGACTGGGCCATGGCGACTGCAAAATCGCTGATTGCTGAGACACGATGGTTACGCAGCTAGATGGATTTGATCACTCGCGTCATCTCATGCCATGCTAATCTCTCCTGCCGAGCATGTCGGCCGCGACGGTCTCATCCGTATTCTCCGCGATCACCTTCAGCGCCATGATGTCGTCGTTCACGTTGCAAACTGTCGAGAGGCGGTCGACCACTACATCCATCGCTACCAGAAGTGTCCATGTCGATGGGATGTCGCTCGTCGCGAAAATGGTTTGATACAGGATCGACATCAATGGGAGACCCCCGCCTGGAACCGGTGGTGTGCCAAAGCACGCAATCAGTGTCAACAAGTACAGCACTATGATGCGCGTGACCGTCAGCTCGTCGCCATTGCCAGATGACTCGGCCAAAAACACGATACCCACTGGATAATACCAACCTGCTCCCGTCACGTTGGCAACTACACCGACGGAGACAACAAAGTTTGCTAGCGATTGAGAGCACACGCGAGCTTTCTGGATGCAGTCGATCGTGATTGGCGCCGTAGCCAGCGAAGAAGCCGAGCAGAAAGCGAAAACGTAAGACCGAATCATGAGCTTCATGTGTGAGAACGGGTTGCATCGGGTGAAGAGGAAGAAGATAAAAGGAACAATCACGAAAATCTGCATGATCAGAGCACACAGTGCCGCCAGCGGGTAGATGTACACATCCGAGAGCCTGTTAATGGCATCTTGTTTGGATGCCAGTGCTCCAGCAATGATAAACACTATGGCAATTGGAGTCACCCGGATCAGCCCCTCAATAATCAGGTAGAATGTGTTGCGGAGTTGGAGAAGCACAACGTACAGGTAGTTGACTTTACGTGTCTTGTTGAAGAAGTTGCGACCAGCGACTGCTCCCATGAACATTGCAAATGTGATTACAGACAGCAGCACAACGTTGTACATTGCGCTGAAAATGTTGTCGGGGACAAGGGTCACAAGGATGGTAACCAACTGATCGCTCAATCTGATCGTCGAGTACTGACCCGAGTCGCTGACTGTGAATACGCTGTTCACGTCGATGATTCGGAATGTCGTGGACGTTGTCAACTCAGTCGGGTTTCCGGTGCATGCCAACGTTCCGTTGCTTTGCATTTCCAGCGATAGATTGTTGTCGCAGACAAAAGCCATGGCATCGGATGGAGTTGTGTCGTATATCTTTGAGCGGAAGAGTGGTCGGAAGAGCAACGCGATTATAAGACCTGAGAGACTTGCTGTTGCTGCCTCCGTTATAAACACTTTAAGCGTTTGGATTCCAATCGCTGAGACCTTGCCGACGAAAACAATGTCACCGATAGCGACAGCAACTGAACAAAATACATAGGGCTCCACAATGGAGTTGATGGCTCGAAGAAAGAGTGTTCCGGGAATCGCAACCCAGTCTGCAACGACTGTCGACACCTTGAGGTAGCTTAGCAGGATGCCGATGAGAGTCCCAACCACTGCACCCAAAACTGTGTACGGCACCGATACATTGACAGCGGGTCGTGTCCCCTTGAATGCTTCAACGGCGTCTAGGCTTTCCCGCTCTTCGATCGTGATGAACGGGTTGGATCCTCGGGGACGGGAGTGATCCATCCCACCCTTGCTGCTGCTTCCGACCGACATTATAGTTTCGGCGTCGACGCTGTCGTCGCCAAAGTCTAGCTTGTTGCGAGTCGTGAAGTCGGTGCGAGGGCTATGCGAAGTTAGGTTGCTTCCACCACTCAGCAAGCGGCTGCGAGTCGACCCAGAAACTCGAGAGACGTTTGTGACCGTCCCATCGGTTGAAGCGCCAAGGCGCGATGCGGCACCCAATGAAACACGACCCCGGGCTTGTATTGATCCAAGGTGCTCCCGTCGAAGCGCTTGATGCTGGTCCTCGTCGAGCAAGACGATTCCCGTTGGCGCAGCAGGAGTAGGCGGTTGTTCCATCGCCACTTTACTGGGAGTTGCGGAGCTGTAGCAACTAGTCGGAAAAAGCGCGAATGAGAGCACGCACGTGACGCCTAGGGAACCGAAGCGAAGGAACGCTCGAGTCCGCGCGGAGCGTTGGGGATGGTATTGCACTCAGCTCTAAGTACGTCAGTGTGCTGAGTGCGGCTAGGATCTGTAGGATGTAACTGCGGTGCCTGCTGTTCGTGGTGCTGTAGGCAGCCAGAAGCCCAGCTAATGCAGATCCTTTCCACCATGCCCACTCTCACCTTCCTCCACCATGGATTTCGCGACTGTAGCGACCCAACGACGACTACCGGACTGCTGCCACTGCAAGCCACCAGCGATGTGCAAATACAGTACCGGTACTGCCCATCGCTGATACACGTTGTGGGGCCTACAACGTGGATCACACCTTGAGGTAAACTTCATTTTTATCGACAGCAGGGATTGATATCTCTGTTGCACAGTGCACGCATGCGTCTGATGTGCACAGCACATTGATGACTGCTTCAAATGTAGTTTGCTCAAACACGAGGTTCTAGTCCTGGAGCTTGTCAGTGACGAGCCAAGAGCATAGAGGAGAGAAGGGCTCGAGCTATACGCCATTGTGAGCTTCATGGTCCACCTCAAGAATACGGTTCGCAGCTAGCCGCGTTTGGCAATTCTTTATCATCTCATAACGCCTGGACAAACATAAACAACGCGCGCATGCTAATCTCGATGCCCAAGGTGGTCACCGACAACGGTTTCATCCGTATTCTCGGCGATCACCTTGAGGGCCATGATGTCGTCGTTCACGTTGCAGACCGTCACGAAGCGGTCGGCGATCACGTCCATCGCCACGTACAGAGCCCACGTGGACGGCACGCCGCTGGTCGAGAAGACCGTCTGGTAGATGGTCGACATCATGGCGATTCCCCCACTCGGGATTGGAGGTGTGCCCCAACATGCAATGAGCGTCAAGAAGTAGAGCGCGATGATCCTCGCTACTGTCAACTCGTCGCCATTGCCTGACGACTCGGCCATGAACACGATCCCGATGGGGAAGTACCAGCCAGCACCCGTCAGGTTCGCCACCACACCGACCGACACGACAAAGTTCGACAGCGACTGAGAACTCACACGAGCCTTCTGGATACAGCCAAGCGTAATAGGGGCCGTCGCCAGTGAAGAAGCAGAGCAGAACGCGAACACATACGCGCGCACCATGTGCTGCATATGGCTGTACGGGTTGCACCTCGTGAAGATGAAGTACACGGCCGGCACGACCACGAACATCTGCACGACGAGTCCGCAGAACGCAGCGATCGGGTACATGTAGACGTCCGAGACCTTGCTGAGTGCGTCCTGGTTGGATGCGAAGGCACCGCCGATGATGAACACGATGGCGACGGGGGTGACCCAGATGACCCATTCGATGGCGAGGAAGAAGGTGTTGCGAAGCTGCAGGAGTACCGTGTAGAGGTAGTTGACTCGACGTGTTTTGTTGAAGAAGTTGCGACCAGCGATCGCCCCCATAACTACCGCAAACGTGATGACGGACAGCAGCTCTGTGTTGTACATGGACTTGAAAATGTTCTGTGAGACGATGGTCTTGAGGATGGAAATCAGCTGGTCGCTGAGTCCGATCGTCGTGTCGACGCTCGAGGTGCTTGTCGTGAACACATCATTCACATCGATGATTTGAAACATGGAAGTGACCGTGAGCTCCGAAGGATTGCCGACACACGCCAAAGATCCGTTGCTTTGCATCTCCATCGAGAAACCGTTGCTGCAAAGAAAAACCATCGCTGCCGCTGTGTTCGTTCCAATCGTATTTGAGCGGAACAGTGGCCGGAAAAGCAGCGCGATCAGAAGTCCTGAGAGGCTCGAGGTAGCAGACTCTGTTAAGAAGACCTTAAGCGTCTGAATGCCGACAGCTGATGCCTTACCGACGAAAACGATGTCGCCAATCGCCACAGCCACCGAGCAGAACACGTACGGCACAATAAGCGACTTGATGGCTCGAATGAAGAGTGTTCCGGGCAATGAAACCCAGTTGGCGACGATTTCAGGGACCTTGAATGAGCTCAGCGAAACCCCGAGAACAACCCCGACTACCGCGCCGATGATGATGTGTGGGACCGACACATTCACAGCGGGTCGCGATCCCTTGAACGCCTCAAGAGCGTCTTGACTCTCGCGTTCCTCGATCACGATGAACGGGTTTGAGTCTCGAATCATGGCGAGCTCTTCCAAGCCACCTCCTTCGGTGGTGCTCGCGCCAGCCGACATCATGGTCTCTACGTCACCGCTATCATAGCTAAAGTTGTGCTTTTTGCGCGTCGAGAAGTTAGTCCTCAGGGTGTTGGCTGACGGGGAGCCGATACAATTGGACTGGTGATTGCGAGCCGAGCCGGACTCTCGAGATCCGTTCGTGAAGGTGCGTCCTTGGCTGTAGACTGTCGTGGTGCGTTCGCGATTGAGAGCTTGGTACTGTTCTTCATCGAGAAGAATTAGCCCCTTTGGAGCAGCTGGTGGGCGTTGCATGGATGCTTCGAGGTACCAGTAGCCTGATAGCTTCTCCCTGCTAGCTGGCAAAATTGCGAATGAAGACGGTCAACGAGAGCACGCCTCCTTACGGTGGCTGGTATTTCTGATGCGTGACCTTCCCTCTTCAGCATGCATGAGCATTATAAGCACTACGTACATAGCGCAACAAGTAGTTCGCACAGTGAATTCAGCGTGTTGTAGTCTGGCTGCTCGCTCAGGTGCACAGCAGTGGTGGTATTAGGCGGGAGCACATCTTTCCTCCTAGCATTTGCTCATCTTCCAGTTGAATACCTCTCTGATAATGTACATATAGTAAAAACCCGATGAAAAAGATCGATCAGATGTATTGAGGGCTTCTCAACCAGCGCGACGGCTACTGTGGTCGGGATGACCATGTCAGCAGCCGGATGACCGTGGCTACTCCTGACAAGGATAGGAAGAAGACCGAAACGCGCGTGACGTGGGCAAGAATCCCTTGAGGTTGTTCCGGACTGCAAGTTGGAATGCAGAACGTCGGCTTGTAGGTCACAACCAAGCGGAGATCTTGTCGAAATACAGTCATAAAACGCAGCAAAAGCTGTGAGTGTGTACAGGTGCGTGGATGAAAAGCACTTGAACAAACCTATACTATCGAACCCCTTCAACTATACTGCATGGAGTATACTCATGATAAAAGTATACGTCCGTAACTTCAGTGCAAGCACTCACACCACCAGCATCGGTTCTACAGCAAGCTCCAGCTTTCAAGGCGCAAGGTTGCGTGCAAGTCGCTGTGGACTTGGAGATATCAGCCGAGGAAGCGCAGCATCTAGTCTAGAGAGAAACGAAGCCTAGTACCAATTCCTGTAAGTGCTCACCAGCTAGTCGCGATGACCGAGGAAGTCGCCGGCGACGGTCTCATCCGTGTTCTCAGCGATCACCTTCAGCGCCATGATGTCGTCATTAACGTTGCAGACGGTTGAGAAGCGATCGACCACTGCATCCATGGCCACATAAAGTGCCCACGTTGACGGGAGGTTGGTTGTCGAGAAGACTATTTGGTAAATGGTCCACATCATCGCAATTCCGCCACTAGGTATTGGCGGAGTTCCGAAGCACGCAATTAGCGTCAAGAAGTAGAGCACGACAATCCTAGTAGCTGTGAGTTCGTCGCCGCTTCCCGAAGACTCGGCCACGAAAACTATCCCAATTGGATAATACCAGCCCGCCCCGGTGATGTTAGCCACCACACCAACTGAAATGACAAAGTTTGCCAGAGATTGAGAGCACACGCGAGCCTTCTGGATGCAGTCGAGTGTGATTGGTGCTGTAGCCAGCGAAGAAGCCGAACAGAAAGCAAACACATACGACCGAATCATGAGTTTCATGTGCCTGTACGGGTTGCATCGGGTGAAGAAAAAGTAGATGATGGGAACAACCACGAAAATCTGCATGATCAAAGCACAAAGTGCCGCCAGAGGATAGATGTACACGTCTGAGAGTTTGTTGAGTGCATCTTCGTTATATGCAAATGCGCCTCCAATAATGAATACGATGGCAATTGGAGTCGCCCAGATAACCCACTCAATTGCCAAGAAAAATGTGTTGCGAAGCTGTAGGAGCACAACATAGAGGTAATTGACTCGACGTGTCTTGTTGAAGAAGTTGCGACCAGCGATCGCTCCCATGACCATTGCAAATGTGATGACAGATAGTAACTCGACGTTGTACATGGACTTGAATATGTTTTCGGGAACGATGGTCGAGAGGATCGATATGAGCCGCTCACTAACCCCAACAGTAGTGTCCACAGGTGAGGTTGTCTTGAAAGAATCATTCACATCAATTATCCGAAGAGTCGAATTCGTGGTAAGCCCAGTCGGATTGCCGCTGCATGCCAGCGTTCCGTTACTCTTCATCTCGAGTGAGAGTCCATTACCGCACACGAGTCTCATTGCTGCCTCTGTGTTTACCTCATATATCTGGTGCCGAAACAACGGTCGGAAGAGCAGCGCGATCAGGAGACCCGATAGGCTTGCTGTAGCTGCCTCCGTGAAAAACACCTTGAACGTCTGGATGCCAACGGCTGAGACCTTGCCGACAAACATGATATCACCGATGGCTACTGCCACTGAGCAGAACACATAGGGTACCACAAGTGATTTGATGGCTCGAACAAAGAGTGTGCCAGGCAACGAAACCCAGTCTGCCACCACTGTCGACACCTTGAGATAGCTTAGCAGGATGCCGAGAGCGACGCCAACCACCGCACCACCGATGATGTACGGCACCGAGACGTTTACAGCGGGCCGTGACCCCTTGAAAGCCTCAACTGCGTCCTGCCTGTCGCGTTCCATGATCGTAATGAATGGGTTCGAGGCTCGGGCCGTGGTGTACTCGTTCAGATCACCCCTTTCGCTGCTGCTACCACCGGCGGAAAGCATGGTCTCATCATCGCCGCTTTCACGGGCGAATTTGCATCCGCGATTACTGGTAAAGTTGGTGCGTGGGCTACCGGCTGACGAGAATCTTGGTTGTGGGTTTCGAATCGAGATGTCTACTCGTGATTCGTTCGCGGTCGGTGCATTGAATGCAATAGGTGGTTGGCGCTGTCTCTGAGAATAAATCGATAGCTCTGAATAGGCTCGTCCTTGACGTAGTGCTCGCTGCTGGTCATCGTCGAGGAGAATGAGCCCCTTTGGAGCAGACGAGCGCTGCATGACCACTCGAAAGGATTGAAGTAACTTCTCAGCTGGACGGCGAAATATCGAGTGCGGCGGAGGGAGAAGTTTAGGGCAGATCGGCCATGGCAGATTCATCTTGCGCTCGAGAGTGAACTGCACAGAGCTGTGCGGTGTGCTGTTCGGGTGATGCTCCACCAAGTTGGCGTGATGGCGGACATCAGGTCCTTTCTGCTACGCTAGCTCCATCATCCTCTATGATAAGGACCCAGGATCTTGGAGGTCTTGCAGCTTTGGACTCGAATCACTCTGCCGAGAGGAACAGACTGTCTTTATCGAAAGGCTCATTGAACCAAGATGCACAGATTCGGTGTACGATTGTAGTGGTGGTAAGTAGTGGCTCCAGCAGTCCGTTTGAGCCGTAGACAGTGCTGCTGCTGCATTTGTTGACCCACTTCAAGAGTCAAATCGAGCTTTGCGCACAGGCTCGAATGCAAAGCATGGACGGCGGGTGATATGACGAGCAGAGATGTCCAAGTCTAATTTGCCGACAAGGAATCAGTATAGCATGCTGTGCGGAGCCAATCGTCGAAATCGGATCATCGATTCGTATGTATTTGCAGAAAAGGAGATCATTGACCAGCGAGGTACCGCAGACATGTATGCACTCTACCCGAGCCGATCTTGATAGTCGCTCACTCAAGTCGTTCGTTCTCGTTCGAGCTAGGCACTAGCCGGTTCGCGAGTTGCACCACTCGGAAGGTGAAGCGAATCTGGTATATGAGTAGCAAGATGTGCAGCCCAGCAGCAGCGTTTTCCGTCCTCCCACAAAGCAACATAGCAATTACGTTATGCCAAAATGCCCCTAAGTTGGTCTTCTGCTCGTGCCGCTGTTCGGACTCGCCAAAGCACAGCAGAGTCCGCTTCGGTCGCAACTTTTTCGCTGCACAGTACTTCGCTAACCACAAGCACAAAAAGTCCAGTAGCACATCGTGCACTCGTGGAGTTCTGCTGTGTTGGTCTGTCGACTGAGCGTTCACATTGGACACTATCGGGTTGTGCGCGTGGCTCCCAACTTCTTGATGCCGCACGTCAAGACTGGACCATCACTACGTATCGCATCGCAAGTCTCTGCACCGCCCGCCGATTCCACAGGTAAGCCCAGCTGGTGATGCCCCTGAAAAATATTGGTGGCCGACACCTCGCAGTCCCTGTGGAGTAACCTTAGTGCTTGCAGTCTCTCCTCGAAGCTTTTGAGCCATGCGGCACCGCCAGGCGATAGAGTTCTAGTCCAGAGCCTCTGGAACCAAGCGCGACGGTTTACAATACAGGCAGGAAGAGCGACACGCCTGACGCCTCACAAATCGAGTCGCAAACACATCCACATGGTGGTAGCGTTCGCCAGGCAATCACCCCTACTCGAAGGTATCCTCAAGATCAGGATCGGGGCGTATGATAGTGGCTGCCTGTTACTTACTTGAGACGTGAAGCTCTGCGCTTCGGGTTGATGTAGAGGTGGATGTTCCAACGTGGACGGCGCCAACACCTCGCCTATCCAGTCGAGAGCACCGTATCCTGGTGAGTCTATCCTCGCAGGCGACCGAGACTTGTGGATCTGTCAGCTTCTTCCTCACAACGAAATTTGACAGCACCGACACACATCAGCAGCAGCAGCAGCAGCAGCACTCATGCCATTCACTCTGCACATGCCAGAGCGCCCGCAGTCGCTGGTGCAGCAGCTCAAGAAACGCCTAGGAGTCAACAAGCCGAGCGAGGTAGCGCAACTCAAGCCCGTAGCGCTCGCTGGCGCAAGCAATCAGTTCCGCGGACACTCGCAGCTCTGCAGCGCATTCGCGGCCAAAAAGTGCGTTCCTCCTTCCATGCAGCTCTCGCCGGGATTGGACCAAGGCGCCGAGTGCAACTACATCCTGATGACTGGGGAGCCCGAGGCGCCTCGCCACACTACCAGCAGCGGCACCAGCAGGCCGCAGACACGAATGTGCCGCATGTGCGCTCAGGAGTTCCTGCCGTCGCACGCGATTGCGCAGCGGTACCCGGACTTTTGCTCGCTCGACTGCAAGTCAGCGTTCCTGCTCGGCGCTAACGTGTACGGGCGAGCAACGAGAGAGAGCGAGGGCAGCGCCGTGCCAAGTGGCTTGGACCCGGCCGACGGAAGCCGACCGAGTCAGGTAGCGAGCAGTAGAGTTGGGACGCGAGATGATGAGTGTGCACAGTACTAGAAATGGTTTATCCTGCGGCGGTCGATGGCTTGGTCTTGACGTTCAGCTCAGTCCACAACGGGCGTGCGTGCGCCGGGCATCCCCTTCAAGAAGCGCGTAGAGCTCGAGCGGACGCTACCGCCGGACGCGATCGAGTGTGTGTGAATCAAACCATCACGCTGGCGAGTCAGATGCGCTGACAGCGTTGCGTATCCCTCTCGATAGCGTCAATGGCGAGGGTAGGGCGTGATTGCTAGACGCACGAGGTGAATGTCGAGGTCGGTAAACCGGAGGGTGATGCGGTGTGGGACCGAGGTGAAGATGTGGTGCCACGGTGGATCGCGCCGCGAGATGAGCCGCCATGCGCGACTTGTAAGCTGTATGGGTCCCCCAGCTCGGTGCCGACTCCTTTCCCACGGTCTCACATGCGTGGCGTCCGGCCCACTCCTCGACTGAATTCGCGTTTTCTCCTCCGAGCAGCAGGACTCGAGGACTTATAGCCCCCATGCAGCGATCGCAAGGGCCTCATGGGCTCATCCTGCTGGACGACGAGCAGCAGCGAGCGCTGCGGCGGGAGCAGCACACGCCGGGCTATAGCCAAGGGCGTCCGTCCTTCGGCTTCACGCCTCTGAATCACCCGACGAATGAGAGGCAGCAGCCACCCGTCGAGAGGCAGCAGCGACCAGTACTTTCGGTCGACACGACGCTCACCAACACCTCTCGGCTGTCGGGGACAGCTCGCCAGCGCGGACCCAGCGCTGGGAGCTACCCGTCCACTGGCAGCCCTCGCACCAACTTCACGGGCGGAACAGGCAAGCCGCACTACAGTCAGGACAGCGGGGAGGTCGCGACTATCATGTCGGGAGGAGCCAGCGCCAACGCCACTCCCAGCGAGTACTCGATGCTTCGAGGATCCAACCCGTTCATCACAATCGAGGAGCGTGAGAGCCAAGATGCCATCGAGGCCTTCGCGGGAGCTCGACCTGCCGTCAGGGTCTCGGTGTTATTCATTATCATCGGTGCCGTGGTCGGCGTCGTGCTGGGAATCGTGCTCAGCACTCTGAAGGTCTCAGATGTGGTCGCTGACTGGGTCGCTCTGCCTGGCACGCTGTTCCTCCGAGCCATCAAGTCGCTTGTCGTGCCCTATGTGTTCTGCTCGGTCGCTGTCGCCATTGGTGACATTGTGTTCGTCGGTAAGGTGTCGGCCGTGGGTTTTCAGACGTTCAAGGTCTTCTTGACCGAGTCTTCGACATCAAGTCTGGCTGGACTCGCTGTCGCTCTGCTCTTCCGGCCTCTGTTCCGAGCCAGCTCGTACACGACGGGCACGGCGGACCCCATGGGCTTCGTTTGTGGCAATGGCCTCGCGTTGGCCCTCCAGACCAATGGCACGCTCGCGTGCACGGCGGACCCGGGTGCCCTGGACACAAACTCGACGTTCCAGATTGACGATGTGAACGACGTGTTCACGACGAGTGATTCGAGTGTCGACACGACGATCGGACTCAGCGACCAGCTGCTGTCGATTCTCACGACCATCGTGCCCGAAAACATCTTTGAGTCCATGTACAACATCGAGCTGCTGTCCGTCATCACGTTCGCGATGGTCATGGGAGCGATCGCTGGTCGCAACTTCTTCAACAAAACACGTCGAGTCAACTACCTCTACACGGTACTCCTGCAGCTTCGCAACACCTTCTTCCTCGCCATCGAATGGGTCATCTGGGTCACCCCCGTCGCCATCGTGTTCATCATCGGCGGTGCCTTCGCATCCAACCAGGACGCACTCAGCAAGGTCTCGGACGTCTACATGTACCCGATCGCCGCGTTCTGCGGACTCGTCGTGCAGATGTTCGTGGTCGTGCCGGCCGTGTACTTCATCTTCACGAGGTGCAACCCGTACAGCCATATGCAGCACATGGTGCGCGCGTATGTGTTCGCGTTCTGCTCTGCTTCTTCACTGGCGACGGCCCCTATTACGCTTGGCTGCATCCAGAAGGCTCGTGTGAGTTCTCAGTCGCTGTCGAACTTTGTCGTGTCGGTCGGTGTGGTGGCGAACCTGACGGGTGCTGGCTGGTACTTCCCCATCGGGATCGTGTTCATGGCCGAGTCGTCAGGCAATGGCGACGAGTTGACAGTAGCGAGGATCATCGCGCTCTACTTCTTGACGCTCATTGCATGTTGGGGCACACCTCCAATCCCGAGTGGGGGAATCGCCATGATGTCGACCATCTACCAGACGGTCTTCTCGACCAGCGGCGTGCCGTCCACGTGGGCTCTGTACGTGGCGATGGACGTGATCGCCGACCGCTTCGTGACGGTCTGCAACGTGAACGACGACATCATGGCTCTCAAGGTGATCGCCGAGAACACGGACGAGACCATCGCGGCCGACAAGCTCGGCCGCCGCGAGTGATTGATTGATCCCGTAGTGCGTAGAAAGTATTCAAAGGTTCATGTTCATGTTGAAGTTTACTTCGCGTGGTCCACACTCTTCACCCTGTCGTACGTCATATTCCGTGTCGGCGTGCGGTCGAGTCGCCATTGCATCGGCAGGCGTCGAAATGGCGAGGCCCATGTTCGCCATGATCTGCGCCAACAACGTGAACCGCAGCACAGAGGCGCACGATCACCTGCACGCTGCTGGTCTGCGCGTCTGTTCGTTCGGCGCGGGCAACAAGGTGCGCTTCCCGGGTCCGTCGCGCTACGACCCGCGCATCTTCGAGTTCTACACGCCGTACGAGGCCATGTACCAGCAGCTCAAGGCCGAGAACTCCGAGCTGTGCGTCTGCGGTTTTGTGGCGAGGAAAAGAGAGAGCGGGAGGTGCTGATGGGGCGTGGGAGCAGGTTCCGGCGTAATGGCGTGCTCGCCATGCTCGAGAGGGACATCCTGACCAAGAAGGCGCCGCAGAAGTGGCAGGACCTGGGCGAGAAGGACCTGCACGGGCTGGACGTCGTGCTCTGCTTTGACGACCGCATCTTCGAGATTGTGCTAGAGGACCTGCAGCTGCGCCCGTGCGCCTCCGGAGACTGGCGACCGCTGCACTTGCTCTGTCTAGACACCAAGGACACGCCAGAGCACGCAAAGATTGGCGGATCGCTCGCGCTTGAGCTCTGCCAGGCGGTGCGTCTCTCGTTGATTGATCGCTTGCTTGCTTTTTTTTTCCTGACCAGGGGCTGACGCTTGCCTGCCGACAGATCGACAAGCTGCCGGACCTCAACGAAGGAGACGCGCTCGTGCGTGTCATCCAGGCGTTCGAGGAGCGCCACAAGCTGCACCTCGTTTACTCGCTGCTGCACATCTAGACCAATTGGCTGACTCCTTACAACACGCACTTGCATTTCGTTGCTCTATTATCCCTGTGATCGCCACCTGCTTGTAATCGACTGGTGCGCCTCCGCTTGCTGACTCCACTTGCCAAAGTCGAACCGCGGCCGACTGCCAGCTATCGGGGACGCCTGTGACTGCTGCTGCTGCTGCTGAGAGGCATCATTCAACACAGCGTCTTCCCACGCTTGGTGCCGATTCCTGTAATAGTCATCGTTCCCGCCCGTGTCGTCTACGTCCTCGTCCTCGTCCTCATCCAGATCGACTTGCGACTCAGCCATGACCGGAACGCTGCGTTGGCTCCACGTTTGCTTCTGCGAAGGAGGAGGGGCTACATACCCACTCGCCCACGCGCCTTGGCGAGGCCGTTGGCTTGGGCGCTCTCGTTGACTGAGGTCTTCACGCTGACTCCACCGCTTGACACCAACGTTCGAGTTGTTGCCAAATCGTTGAGCCCACGGTCTATTGGTTTCTTCGGATGCGGGAACGTGAGCTTCTGCTTCTTCGCGATGCTCGTATCTACTTCTGCTCCGCCATGACGGTGGGCTCTGCGTGAACTTTTGGCTCTGAGACGACCTAGAAGATACTGTGCGCAGTTCCGACAGACCTAGGTACTCGAGCACAAGCTTTTCCTGTAACGCGTATTCAGATGCGGGGTCCTCGGCAAAATCCGAGTGCAGCACTGACTCGAGCCCACCGCCCAAGAGCTGCGAGTACCCATCGGTCGCCTTGCTCACTTCCATAATAAATACCGCAACAACCGCATCCGTAACTCGAACGTCTTCATGCCACATCAGTCGTGCGTGTGCTTGAGAAAGGCGGGTGAGGCTCTCAAGCAATCGGATCGTAGTTCTCGCAGCACTTCGATCATCCGACGCGCGCTGCATCTGGTAGTAGCGCTGTAGAATGAGCATGGCTTCGTGAGTCAGCTGAGGCTGGTACTTCTCCTTGACGTAGCAAATGTACGCCTGCAATTTCGGGATCGACCACAGTAGGTCATCTGCCATCTTCCCAGGCATTGATGGCCCTGAAGTACTGCGCTGCGTATGGGATACTGTTGCCTGCGATCGGTTTTGCGAGCCCAACAAGTTGAATGATGGGCTAGTATGATCTTCATCTTCGTCTTTTGTGCTTTCAAATGCACCATCGTCTTCTTTGGGAGCCGTCGACTGCTTCAGGATAAAAGACGACACAACCTGGTCCCAAGAAGGGCTCATGCGGTCCAGCAGGACAAGAATTAAGTCGAAGCGACTGAGTAGCGGACTCGCGATTGATGTGTTGACCGAAACGTCAGCATTCGGGTCGTACCGGCCCTTGGGGTTCGTCACTGCAAAGATGGTCGTCCGAGCGTTGAGCTTGCACACAAGTCCTGCCTTGGCAACACTCAGTGTTTGTTGCTCCATTGCTTCGTGAATGGAAGTGCGGTCGTTGCTGCGGATACTGCTGAATTCGTCAATACAGCAGATTCCTCGGTCCGCTAGAACGAGTGCACCGGCCTCGAGCATCCACTCACTTCCATCCTTGACAGCTGTGCACGTGAGCCCAGCACTTGTAGTTCCAATCCCCGTTGTGAGAACAGATCGTGGGCTCAACTCAGCGGTGAATCGCAGAAACTGCGACTTTCCAGTGCCAGGGTCACCAATGAGTAGCATGTGCGGTTCCCCGCGAGTCTTCATTCCACTCTCGTCCACATGTGAGCACCCACCGATGACTGTCAGTGCAACTCCAAGTTTCACAATGAAAAGCCCGTAGACTTTTGGGCAGATGCTTGCAATAATCTCGTTGCGTCCGCGCATGGGATCAGCCTCATGAAACTTCCAGAACTGCGCAAACTCGTTCTTCAACTCCTCTGTTACCAAAACTTGCGCTGATGTTGCGTTCTTGATGCGAATGCTATTGGCTTTGACGATCGTCTCGAGGTCGCAGCGCACACCTTTGAAAACCGGCTGCCAGCACCGCATGAGAATACCGACGACCACGACTTGGTCACCAGCCTTGACCGAGTCCACCAAGTCGTCTTCGAGCACGACGAGGATCGAGCGCGGGATCGAGCCAACACCAAGCTTGGACGCTTGCTCTTGGATCTTGATCACTTGGTGGTCTGACACTACCTGCGAGCCGTTGACGATGTCAAACTGCGTCGACCGACATGGTTTGCCGCCGGTTTCCGATGGACACACTTTCTGGAGCATCACAAGCGAATGTCAGCACTGCGTTAACTATTATGAGTCTTGTGAAGCCTAGCACACCGGAATCTCGAGCACGTTTCCTTGCTCTGGGTCGGACTTGACGAGGAACCGGTAGCCGCAACGCGCGCTGGCGCACTGGTACTCCCTCGACGTCTCCTGCATCTTGATCTGCTCCATCACGAAGTTCGTCTCGTTAGCAATCACAGGAGTTGAATGCACGTCGAGAAATACGCGCCATTCCGGTGCGCACGACGGTGCCTGCGATCTGGATGAGCTGCTTGACGTCGTTGGAGCGCACGGCGCTGATGCCGGGCTTGCGCAGCCCTCCCACTGGCGGCAGGTGCTCCACGCGCACCTTGAGCTTCTGCCTGGCGCGCAGCGGCACGCTCACGGCCGCGGACACGTCCGCGAGTCCTCCCTGCTGCTCTCTGGAGGCGCTGGCGACCTCCTCGGCCAGCGCGGCGTGGAAGAGCGGCAGGAGCTGGTCGGGGTGGCGGAAGAGCAGGCTAGCCAGGCTCGGGCTGGCGTCCAGCAGCCGCTGCGCGCAGATGCGCAGCGAGTACGCGAAGCTCTGCTGGTTCTGCTGTCCCTGCGGGTCGCGTCGCGCGGCCAGGGGCGTCGCCGCGGCCGCCGCGAGACTCGCGCGCAGCTGCCGCAGCTCCGGCGCGTAGCTCTGCCGCAAGAAGCGCGCGAAGGCCGCGCGGTAGCCTGGCGCGCGCGCGTCGAAGCCTGCGGCGGACCCGTCGGCCTCTGCGTCGGTCGCCGCCGCGTCGGCCGCCCCCACACGTCGAGGCAGCGCGCGGCGCCGGCGGCGGAATCCCATGTCCTTTCTCGAGGGGAAACCTGGATTTACCCGTGGTTTTGCCATATAGTAAAGTCGGTAAAACGTATGGGGCGGCGAGGGGTTAGCGACGCGTGAGGTGGGATAACTGACGATAAATCAAGCGCGGGGCGAAGCGGTGCCGGCAGCGCAACGGCACGCGGCGACGGCGCAGTCCCCGACGCGCCATGGGCAACCAGCAGGGCTCCGTCGCGGCCTCGCCGTACGATCGCGACCGCGCCACTAGTGCGCTGCTGCCGCCGGCGCCAGCGTGCGTGCGAGACGCGTCCAGTGCCAGCACCAGCGCCAGCACCAGCAGCTCCACGAGCGAGGCGAGCGTTGAGCGGCCGGGAGAGCGCTACCGGCGGTTGGGCCACGCGCCAAAGCTCGAGGACTACTATGAAGTGCACGCGAGCCAGCATTTGGGCCGGTGGGAGTCTTGGAGTCCTTGGAGATGATGGAGAGGCGCGGAACTGACGGCGTTGCGCGCGCAGAGGACACTACGCGGTGGTCTGCAGGGGAACGTGCAGGAACACGGGGAGACTAGTCGCCGTCAAGAAGATACGGAGGTTCCTGACGGACCCCAAGCGCCTGCAGGCCGAGATCAGCGTGCTCCGCCGCGTCAAGCGCCACCCCAACATCGTGGAGCTGCTCGACGTGTTCGAGACCGCCAGGGAGGTGCAGCTCGTGCTGGAGCTGTGCACGGGAGGCGAGCTCTTCGAGAGGCTGGCTGACAAGGGCGCCTACTCGGAGGCGGACTGTGTGCGCCACGTGCGCGACATGGCCAACGCCGTGCTCTACCTGCACGAGTGCGATGCGCCGTGGATGGAGACAGACATCGGAGACCTATCTGACGCCTCTTGCATCCTTCACAGGAACGGAATCATCCACCGCGACCTCAAACCCGAGAATATCCTGCTGTCCACGCCCAACGACGCCGACGCCGTCATCAAGGTGGCCGACTTTGGGCTCGCGCGCGTCTTCACGGGCACAGCGCTGCGCACCAAGTGCGGCACGTGGGGCTACTCGGCACCCGAGATGATCTCGGGCTCGGGCGTCAGCTTTGGCTACGACTTCAAGGTCGACTCGTGGAGCCTCGGCACGATCCTCTACATCCTGTACGCGAGCATGCCTAGTTTTCTCATGGACTGTCAAGGATCTCATGGTTGCGTTTTGCCACCCGTGCAGGCTCTGCGGATACCACCCGTTCGACCCCGAAGGCGAATGCTCGGACAACCAGATGATCGCCAACATCAAGAGCTGTCGTTTTGACTTTGAGGACGACTGCTGGAGCTCCATTAGTGCCGGTGCCAAGGACCTTGTGCGCCATTTGCTGGTGCTAGACCCAGAGGAGCGGTTCGGCATGCAGCAAGTGCTCAATCATCCGTGGATCAGCGGTGATTCGGCCTCGCCGCCGTCCGAGTTCCCACTGTCACCCACGATCCACCGCGACCTGGCAAAGTTCCGGCAGCAGTCCAAGCAAAAGGCACACGTGAGTTGCAGCGTCGTCTTGCTGGAAAGAGAGTGGAGTGGGATTGCTGACGGCGTGTTGTGTGTGTGAAGCAGTTGGGTTTTGGCTCATACGAAGACGAAGACGGTGACAAAGGCGCGTAGAGTCTCTCACGTGCTGTACTAGCACGTTCCTTGCTCCCTGCTCGAGGTAGGGGAGCAAACTGTGCATACGATATCGTATTGTGCCCACGGGCTCGCAAAAGAGAGATATTTAAGTGTTGACGTGCGCTATGCTCTTCAAGACAACCAAAACTCTCTGCTTGCGTACTGTAGCCTGGCACCGCACGGAATGTGCCCAACAGTGCATGAAGAGCACAATCGAAGTACTGTACTCTGTTGCAGTGTGTCGCGCTGACCACTGACGTACAGTAGCTCCTCACACCATCCAGCACAATCCGTTGGACGATCCAAATCATGCCTCGAGCGAGTTACGACTGCTTCAGACCTGCAAACGCCCGCGCGATATGTCTGTGAGCTCAGTGTGCACAAAAAGAGTATCGGTGGATGAGGGTGTGTACTGTACAGTAGTAGGTGAACAACCTGCGGGCTTCGTACTGAATCACTTGCCTGCTCAGTTGGGTGGAGACTTCAGAGTGCTTGCTGACTGTGCCAACATCGCATTGATTGCACCGGTTCTGCTGCATTCAACGCCACCAGCACAAACATCGTCTGTCGATTGTTGACCGCCAAAACACCAACTTCAGCTTCAAGCACAAACCGTGGGATCACATCTTGCAGACGCTGATCAAGTCGCCGAGGCGACGCGTCCGACGTGACTCAAGATCCCTCTGGTGCAACTTGGGCAGCATAAACCGCTCCCATCAATACTTTGTCTTTTGTCGATGCGTGGCGTATCAGAGCTCGTGCTGGTGATGAGTCGATCAAGCGAGAATAGGTATGTACAAGCAGTCATTTCCACCGGACCGCGTCAAACACGGTGGCATCATCTACTGTACTTTTGTTGGTGCCACTGGACGAGCCAAAGTCCACGAGCGGATGATCCATTCCACAACTTGCCTCGGCCTCACCACATCGACTCCGAGACGACAACCATGTCCAAGGACATTGAGCAAGGCGACCACTACTCGGCGACAGCCTCGCCAATCATCAAGGACTCATCGCTCCAGCAACCCGAGCGCAATGAGGGAGCCCCCTTCTGGACACTCGTGTGGATCTCCATGCCGCGCATGGCCATCAACATGGCCTGGTCAGCTCAGTGGGCGGCGATCGGACCGTACCTCAGCACAATGCTCCCCAACTACGCCGTGCAGCTGACACAGCTCATCGGACCGTTCGTCGGCATCTTCTTCGGCCCCATGGTCGGCATCCTCAGCGACCGCAACACGTCGCGCTACGGTCGTCGTCGCCCCATCCTCGTCGTCTCCTCCGTGCTCTGCATTATCTGCTGGTCGCTCATGAGCTACACGGCGCAGATCGGACAGGCGCTCGGCGACTCGGGCACCGGCAGCACCGACCGACAATGGACAGGAGCTTTCACCGTGGTCTTCTACTTTTGGATGGATGTGATGGTGACGTGCAGCCAGACGCCGGCGATGCTGCTGACGGCTGACTTTGCTGGGGACCGGCAGACACTGGGGGCGTCCATCGGACTCGCGTGGGCCGCTCTCGGGTCGGTGGTTGTGGCTGTGTACATCCAGATTTGGGGAGCCGCGTACCTGACGCTGCACTACTTCATGGCCATGCTGTGCATCATCATGGCCGTGTCGGTGATCGTGTGCTGCGTGGTGGCCAAGGAGACACCGCTGGACAAGAGTGCCGTCGACACATCCAAGTCGACGTTCGCGCGCGCGGTGGAGGCTGTGGTGGACATCTTCAAGGGTCTCAAGGCGCTGCCGTCCGACCTCGTGGCGTACGCGCTCATCATGTTCTTCGTGCTGTACGGTTATGCGGCGTACAACGGCAACAAGGGTCAGTTCTTCGGTCTTGAGGTGTACGATGGTGACGCCGCGGGTGCCGATAGCTGTGGAGACGCGTGCACGGACGCGCAGAACTCGTTCAACGACGGTGTGGCACTGGCGAGCGGCACGGGCGACCTGCTCTTCTGCATCGTGGGATACGTGTACGCGATGGCGCTGCCGCTGCTGGTGCGTCTCGTCGGTGCCAAGTGGGTGCTGACGCTGTCGATGCTGCCGCAAGTGTTGATGATCCCCATGGCGTTCATCAAGAACGCGGCGTTCGACATTTTCCTCGTGGCCATCATCACGTGCTCGCAGAGCGCGGCGTTCGGTCTCATGGTGCCGGTGATCATCCACGTGTTCGGCGGTGACCCGAACGTCAACATCGGTATGTACGTGGGTTCGTTGAACGCGGCGAACTGTTTCGGTCAGCTTCTGAACTACGCCGTGGGTACGGCGCTCGTGACGACGTCGCTCGGTTACAAACTGCCGCTGCTTGTGGGAGGCATTGTGTCGCTGCTCGGCTTCTTCGTCGGCGTCTTCTTCGTGAAGATCAAGATGTACAGCATGTAAGCGAGATGGGAGTCTCGCTTTCTACCACTGGGGAAAGCCCTCGAGGATTGCGATTATGTTGATAGTTGAAGCGACGCGCTTCTGTGGCGTACAATAATATAAGTCTGGTTGCTTGGCATACGTTTCGGTTGGCTTTGTTGATCAGATCATAAGAGCTAGGCTAGCAACAGCAGAGCACGAAGATGGGAAATGAGCCCAGCACGGTCGGCATTTATCGTGTCAGCCTTGCCTCACACGCTGATGGCCGCTTGCTACGTTTTGAACTACTGTAATCTCAGTGAGTTGGTCTACTCGGTGCACCAAGACGATGGTCCAAACATCGACGGTCGAGGTTCATGAGCGCAGTGTTCTTCTGCAGTATCATACTGCCAGAATGTGTGATAAACGATCGTCCTGGAATTTTGACAGTGATACGAAGCGAAGGCTAAGACCCGCGGGAGGAGCGATGACATCCAGCGAACTTTTCAATAGGGTGTGGAAGCCTAGTGGTACAGCAGTGAGTTTGGTGTCTTCATTGAGGTTGTCGTCGCAGATTTTAGTCAGCTCACAGAAGTATGTTGGAAGTCAGGTCGTGTGTCGTACACGACGTGCATTTGTCGACGCTAGTGGTATCCTGCAGTAGATCTTTGGAGTGTTCTAGAAGGTTGCAGTAGGCAGGATTGGTTGGGCGAGGGCCAGGATGGCCTGAGCACGAGGTTCTCACTTCTAGATTGGCGAAGCCACTGACGAGGCCCTGGCGGGGGCCGAAACGCGTCTGGCACGCGGTCAATAGAGAAGTCATTCACATGTCATCACCTTCCAATTCTTACAAAGTATACTGTATGATCTCTAACCAGAACCAGCTAGTGCCCAGATGAGCGTGAAATTTCGCTCCAACCCATTGAGCTGAATGTTGAAGAGAAAGCGTGAAGCCCGTGTGTGTCTGTGCTGTGCCCCCCTTTATACGCGCAGTGAGGTAGGTGTGAAGCTTTAGGGATCTTTTCGGGTGTCCTCTGTGGTTCTTGTCCACTTTTAGTCCCAAGTGTCTCGGTGTTCCCTGCTCGATGGTCGAGCTGGATAGGCAATGATGCAGCTATTGTCTGATTACAACCATCGCAATGAGCATGGAGATGAGGAACTCCGCCGTGGGCAAGGCAAGACTGTTTGAAGTGTTCATGGTCGCAAAATTTCACCTCACCGCATGGCGTGCTTTGTGCAACACGCCCCTTTTGTGGCAAAACTTGACCCAGTTTGTGTACAGCGCGACACTATTTACATTTACAGTGCTAACGTGATTTTCGGTGAATAGATCATTTCGTCAGCAACCTGACGACGCCTCGGATCCAAGCAGACGTTGCTTCGACGACCCTGTCCGTAGCCTGCAGTTAGCTACTTGATCAAGGACACCTCTGGAGATCAGTGCAACGATACTTTCGGGATCACTTCACCGCACTCAAGAATCTCGAGCCAAGGTGAGTGATCTTTTATTTTTTTGTTTCTCGGTGTTTTTTTTTGTATAATTTTCATTTAAAAAAAAGTCAAGATCGGCAACCAGTTCCATAGAGTGTGATCCCATCTCCGTGCATTGTTTGGCCTGTCCGTCTCTGAGTTGTCCCGTCGGCGCCATGGACTCCGCGCCTGTGCCGCGAAACGGGAAACGGAACTCCACGCTCCGTGGATTTTCGACCCGTGAGGCTGTGGCCTGTTCTTGGTCGCTGGCGCCACCTTTCGAATGTTGACTGTGAGCTGGGCGAAAAGGGCCGAAAGGCAGGAATCACGTGGTGACTCCTCTTCCCGCGTGTGAGAATCGGCGCTGTCGTGGACCTGACCATTCAAATGATGTCGGGCGACTAGCATTTGTGCGTGTGCAATGGATTACTATGTGCCACGAGTCCCGTCCTGTGATCACAATTCAGCTGATCGTCAGCCCCAAACGGCCAGTTTTGTGCATCGCCGCACTTTTTTGCAGTGCGTCATTTCGGGTGTTTGTCAGTATGGCTTTTACACTCATCTTCTATTGCGACACACCGCATTGTAATTCGGCATGTTTACATGGGGCACGGTGGGTCCAGCGCATCTCATCAATATACAAAGTTCAAGTGAGCCGGTGGCCTCGGCCCCCGCCATCAATCGTCTCCTGCCAGCCAGGCGAGCTGTTCCGTTCACTCGTCGTTGCGTTCATTCCGTTTCGCCACTTGGGCTACTCAGCTCAGCCCAGCTCCGCGTCGCGTCCGACGTGACACGTGGATCTCCTCTTGGAGTCTCAGCCGGTCGGACGCCAGTACGAGTCGGGCGTGGCACGACAACCGGCTGGCCGTCCATCGTCCCGTTGCCGAGATTACAGCCACGGTCTCCGCCCAGGCGAGGCCAACGACTGGCTCGGCACCCCGATTCGCTTGCGTGGGGCGTGCCGTGCCTGCCTGCTGGGCGAGCGACGCCCAGAATATAAAAGATCCAGGCGCGCCAAACACCCCGCGCGGGGCTGGCAGTCCCTGAGTCCAGCCGTCCGTCAGTCGTGCAGGCGTCCCGGACGACAGCTCACACAGACGCAGTCATGGACGGCGACGCCCAGGAGAACTGGCGCGGGCTCGGCAATCTCCTCGCGGGCGTCGACGCGGCGGCCGCGGCTTCCGCAGAGGGAGATGCTCGCTCCCAGACGGACACGCCGCGCGTCAACAAGACCTCGCTCAGCTTCATCCTCGACAAGCAGACCGCCTACTCGGCGACGCTCGCGAGTACGCCGCCGTGCAGCTTGATAACTCTACTTGCTACTAGTACATGTTCTCCGTTGAGCGGTCTCATTAACCCGTCGACTGCGCGCGATAGACGCAGGCGGAGAGGATGCAGGCGACAGCAGCGCGCGCTTGACTAGGAGCAGGAGCACAGGGGATTTGGACGTGACCAAAAAGGCGGTCGGTAAGATGGCAATGGGCACCCTTCTCACGGTCCCGAGCGCATCGAGCCGCCGCGGAAGCGGCAAGATCCCCAGTGAAAGTCGCAAGCGTCGTCCGCCCAGCCGTATCTGCAAGCACGAAGGGTGCGACCAATACGTCGTCGACCAGGGACTCTGCGTTCGCCACGGCGTAAGACTTGTCGTCACAGTGATTAGATTTCCATTCTGCGCGAAGCATTCGCTGACAATGCCGAGTATTTCGGGACACAGGGAGGGAAGCGGTGCCAAACAGAGGGCTGCACGAGTCGTGCCAAGCACCAGGGAAAATGCTGGCGACATGGTGCGGCTTCTACATGCATTTAGTGCTCATTCATTGATGACTTTACTAAAGAAGAGTGGCGACTTGTCTTGTCTGCCGGTACAGGCGGATCCACCGAGTGCAAGGTACCCAACTGTAGCAACCGCGCTAAGTCGCGCGGATTCTGCTGGTCGCACGGCGGTGGGACCAAGTGCAAGGCTGCCGATTGCGAGAAGATTGCCATCTCGAATGGATTGTGCTGGGCCCACGGCGGAGGTATGTGGCCAAATTTGACACGAAGAGAAGCTGAGAGGGCAAAAAGGAAACTGACGCATAGATTGGTCGGCCGGCTGAATAGGCAAGCGCTGCGTCGTGAGGCACTGCATGCGGCAGGCGTACGAGCGCACCAACAACTTGTGCAACAGCCACTTCCAGGAGTGGCAGAACGGCGCGCAGGACCTAGACATCGAGGATGTGGAGATGGAGGAGGCCAAGACGACCGAATACCGTTTGTAAAAGGAAAAATAGATTGCTGGAGGCTGTATAAAATGGGTTGCGGCCACCCACGAAGCCTCCGGCAGTACCGAATGATCGATTGGTTTGTACGTTATCACGTCCAGGTCTAGTGGTGGTACGATTGGTGCGCGCAAGGTCGCGTGGTAACGTGGACGGTATCGACCACCGGGCAAAACGTTGCGCAGTAAACATTTCGACCGGCAAGAAAAAGCGCTCGTCGCGCCGAACGAACTTACATGTGCGTTCGTTCATGATGATGATTGCGGCTGTGTTGGATGGTCATCCAACGACACGATTGTAGCATGCTAGGTGCACAATCACGATCGGAGCCCTCACAAAAACTCGCAGAAAAGCAATCAAGCAGGATGGATTGCATTCCGCACATGAAATCTTTTGAGCCATACCTCATTCGATCACCGGCATCAAATAACCACTTCGCCGTCTTGTCTGCATGGCTTGAGCGCGCTAGAGGAGGGGCGGCGCGGGTTAGAAGAGGCGCGTTCAGGCTCCTGTGAGGTTAATTGAACTGCAAAATTGACCATCCGCAAGTGTTGGCGACGCTCACATCGCGTTCTTCACATCTTGAGCGCCGCACATCCCTCACATTTCCGTCCCGCCTGTCCGTCGAGCTGAGTTATCGCCCCCATCGCGAGTGCACAGGATAAAAACAGGGTCGGAGTCTTTCTTCTCGCAATTTTCGCTGCTGGCTGCATCATGAATCAGACCAAGTTGGGTGGCGAGGCACAAGAACAGACGGCTGCAGATCCGTCGCAATCAACCCGTATCAAGCCTCATTTCATTGATTCTGCGGTGGTCGACCTTGCCGCTCCGTGACGCCAAGCAGCGTCTTGGAGAGGACTCATCTGAACGTGACGGCTCTTCGCCACATCTATGTTGGGCAAATTCACACAAGAGACGAGTCTGAATCATTGTGACGGGCGATCAGAAGCGATGGGGTCGGTGAGCAAGCTGGACCGACGCTGGCTGCTCACGTGTAATGCCTCGGACAGTGGAATCAGGGAGCAATCGGTCATTGCAGCCGTCGGTTTGTCTCTTCGGGTTCAATTCAAGATATTCCTGAAGGTTTCGTCCAACAAAATCGTCTTGACTGGTTGCTCAAGGTCTTCGTAAAGCACCAGCACAAGCAACATTCGAGCTTCTCGGTCTTTAACAGCATCGTCGAGATTGCTGCTTGGCAACTTGATTCGCTGGCTAGTTTCGTGTTTTGTCCGGGCTCCAGTCAACACAAGCGCTGTCAACACGCCACAGCCAGCCAGGCAAGAATTGCTCGGATGTATCATCTCGCAAACCTTGCTCTGCATCTTGGTCGGTGATCCCCATAGCTAGACGCAACCAAAGTCCGTGGCGAGAGCTGTCGATGGCTGGAGCTGAACGATCACTTGGGAATGAAGCGAGGGAATGCTCCAGCCCGTCATCTCCCGTGCGATGCTGACTCAAACGCACGCCACAAAGACGCGCGCGCTCGAGAGAGAAAGCATCTGTCAACCTCCTTGCCCAGCTGCTTGAGACGATGGCATGGAGGATGCGATTTGAGTACTAACTTCAAAACCTAATATGATGTGAAATGGGTCCGTTTGGAGCTTCATAGAAAAAGGTACACTTGAATATTGTATACACATAACAACATAAAAAAATAACCTCTATAATCAAAATGTGAGACTTTCCACCTCTTCTTAGTCGTGCTGACGACAAGGAAAGACGGCGCAGGCCACCTTTAATAAGAAATGCTAGTTTGGTGTCATGGTGGTCGCTCGCCAGCAACGACGGTCTGGAGGGAGTGCCACCTTGTATACACCGGTATGGCTGGCATTTGCCTGTAGCGCCGTTGAAATGTCGATCAGACCGAATCAAGCACGATAGCAGATAGAGTCGCGCTCTGAGGTAGAATTGGGTTGTGAATAGCGTTCCCTCAGCCTTGCGTGATAGATACTCGAATGGCCGCGACTTGCTCAAAATACTGGCAGCCAAACACCAACGTGCATGTCGATTCCACAGCTCTCGCCTGCAATTTGAAATAACGTTGAGAGATTGTTTTCGGAGACCTGTTTCACCATGCTCGAAGTTTTTTTTTTGTATGTTATCATGAACCGTGGAACAACCACTTCATAAGACTTTGTTTCACTCTTGACTCGAGACTCCATTGTAGAAGCTGGGACCGATACTATAGTCAAACTCGATTCCAAGGCAAAAACCCTGGTAGAGCACGCAAGAGAGGTTGGGCGTACTGCAAGACACAAGCATCGAGAAATGTTGATGGCAGATTCACGTATTACAGTATATTCAGACAGAAGCGTCGAATCGCTTCAACTACAAATCGCTAATATGCATCGATCAGCACCAGCAGAACCACTAACTCCACAGTCTTACATGCTGTACATCTTGATCTTCACGAAGAAGACGCCGACGAAGAAGCCGAGCAGCGACACAATGCCTCCCACAAGCAGCGGCAGCTTGTAACCGAGCGACGTCGTCACGAGCGCCGTACCCACGGCGTAGTTCAGAAGCTGACCGAAGCAGTTCGCCGCGTTCAACGAACCCACGTACATACCGATGTTGACGTTCGGGTCACCGCCGAACACGTGGATGATCACCGGCACCATGAGACCGAACGCCGCGCTCTGCGAGCACGTGATGATGGCCACGAGGAAAATGTCGAACGCCGCGTTCTTGATGAACGCCATGGGGATCATCAACACTTGCGGCAGCATCGACAGCGTCAGCACCCACTTGGCACCGACGAGACGCACCAGCAGCGGCAGCGCCATCGCGTACACGTATCCCACGATGCAGAAGAGCAGGTCGCCCGTGCCGCTCGCCAGTGCCACACCGTCGTTGAACGAGTTCTGCGCGTCCGTGCACGCGTCTCCACAGCTATCAGCACCCGCGGCGTCACCATCGTACACCTCAAGACCGAAGAACTGACCCTTGTTGCCGTTGTACGCCGCATAACCGTACAGCACGAAGAACATGATGAGCGCGTACGCCACGAGGTCGGACGGCAGCGCCTTGAGACCCTTGAAGATGTCCACCACAGCCTCCACCGCGCGCGCGAACGTCGACTTGGATGTGTCGACGGCACTCTTGTCCAGCGGTGTCTCCTTGGCCACCACGCAGCACACGATCACCGACACGGCCATGATGATGCACAGCATGGCCATGAAGTAGTGCAGCGTCAGGTACGCGGCTCCCCAAATCTGGATGTACACAGCCACAACCACCGACCCGAGAGCGGCCCACGCGAGTCCGATGGACGCCCCCAGTGTCTGCCGGTCCCCAGCAAAGTCAGCCGTCAGCAGCATCGCCGGCGTCTGGCTGCACGTCACCATCACATCCATCCAAAAGTAGAAGACCACGGTGAAAGCTCCTGTCCATTGTCGGTCGGTGCTGCCGGTGCCCGAGTCGCCGAGCGCCTGTCCGATCTGCGCCGTGTAGCTCATGAGCGACCAGCAGATAATGCAGAGCACGGAGGAGACGACGAGGATGGGGCGACGACGACCGTAGCGCGACGTGTTGCGGTCGCTGAGGATGCCGACCATGGGGCCGAAGAAGATGCCGACGAACGGTCCGATGAGCTGTGTCAGCTGCACGGCGTAGTTGGGGAGCATTGTGCTGAGGTACGGTCCGATCGCCGCCCACTGAGCTGACCAGGCCATGTTGATGGCCATGCGCGGCATGGAGATCCACACGAGTGTCCAGAAGGGGGCTCCCTCATTGCGCTCGGGTTGCTGGAGCGATGAGTCCTTGATGATTGGCGAGGCTGTCGCCGAGTAGTGGTCGCCTTGCTCAATGTCCTTGGACATGGTTGTCGTCTCGGAGTCGATGTGGTGAGGCCGAGGCAAGTTGTGGAATGGATCATCCGCTCGTGGACTTTGGCTCGTCCAGTGGCACCAACAAAAGTACAGTAGATGATGCCACCGTGTTTGACGCGGTCCGGTGGAAATGACTGCTTGTACATACCTATTCTCGCTTGATCGACTCATCACCAGCACGAGCTCTGATACGCCACGCATCGACAAAAGACAAAGTATTGATGGGAGCGGTTTATGCTGCCCAAGTTGCACCAGAGGGATCTTGAGTCACGTCGGACGCGTCGCCTCGGCGACTTGATCAGCGTCTGCAAGATGTGATCCCACGGTTTGTGCTTGAAGCTGAAGTTGGTGTTTTGGCGGTCAACAATCGACAGACGATGTTTGTGCTGGTGGCGTTGAATGCAGCAGAACCGGTGCAATCAATGCGATGTTGGCACAGTCAGCAAGCACTCTGAAGTCTCCACCCAACTGAGCAGGCAAGTGATTCAGAACGAAGCCCGCAGGTTGTTCACCTACTTCTGTACAGTACACACCCTCATCCACCGATACTCTTTTTGTGCACACTGAGCTCACAGACATATCGCGCGGGCGTTTGCAGGTCTGAAGCAGTCGTAACTCGCTCGAGGCATGATTTGGATCGTCCAACGGATTGTGCTGGATGGTGTGAGGAGCTACTGTACGTCAGTGGTCAGCGCGACACACTGCAACAGAGTACAGTACTTCGATTGTGCTCTTCATGCACTGTTGGGCACATTCCGTGCGGTGCCAGGCTACAGTACGCAAGCAGAGAGTTTTGGTTGTCTTGAAGAGCATAGCGCACGTCAACATTTAAATATCTCTCTTTTGCGAGCCCGTGGGCATAATACGATATCGTATGCACAGTTTGCTCCCCTACCTCGAGCAGGGAACACCGTAACACTTGGGACTAAAAGTGGACAAGAACCACAGAGGACACCCGAAAAGGTCCCTAAAGCTTCACACCTTCCTCACTGCGCGAATAAAGGGGAGCACAGCACAGACACACACGGGCTTCACGCTTTCTCTCCAACATTCAGCTCAATGGGTTGGAGCGAAATTTCACGCTCATCTGGGCACTAGCTGGTTCTGGTTAGAGATCATACAGTATACTTTGTAAGAATTGGAAGGTGATGACATGTGAATGACTTCTCTATTGACCGCGTGCCAGACGCGTTTCGGCCCCCGCCAGGGCCTCGTCAGTGGCTTCGCCAATCTAGAAGTGAGAACCTCGTGCTCAGGCCATCCTGGCCCTCGCCCAACCAATCCTGCCTACTGCAACCTTCTAGAACACTCCAAAGATCTACTGCAGGATACCACTAGCGTCGACAAATGCACGTCGTGTACGACACACGACCTGACTTCCAACATACTTCTGTGAGCTGACTAAAATCTGCGACGACAACCTCAATGAAGACACCAAACTCACTGCTGTACCACTAGGCTTCCACACCCTATTGAAAAGTTCGCTGGATGTCATCGCTCCTCCCGCGGGTCTTAGCCTTCGCTTCGTATCACTGTCAAAATTCCAGGACGATCGTTTATCACACATTCTGGCAGTATGATACTGCAGAAGAACACTGCGCTCATGAACCTCGACCGTCGATGTTTGGACCATCGTCTTGGTGCACCGAGTAGACCAACTCACTGAGATTACAGTAGTTCAAAACGTAGCAAGCGGCCATCGGCGTGTGAGGCAAGGCCGACACGATAAATGCCGACCGTGCTGGGCTCATTTCCCATCTCCGTGCTCTGCTGTTGCTAGCCTAGCTCTTATGATCTGATCAACAAAGCCAACCGAAACGTATGCCACTTATATTATTGTACGCCACAGAAGCGCGTCGCTTCAACTATCAACATAATCGCAATCCTCGAGGGCTTTCCCCAGTGGTAGAAAGCGAGACTCCCATCTCGCTTACATGCTGTACATCTTGATCTTCACGAAGAAGACGCCGACGAAGAAGCCGAGCAGCGACACAATGCCTCCCACAAGCAGCGGCAGCTTGTAACCGAGCGACGTCGTCACGAGCGCCGTACCCACGGCGTAGTTCAGAAGCTGACCGAAGCAGTTCGCCGCGTTCAACGAACCCACGTACATACCGATGTTGACGTTCGGGTCACCGCCGAACACGTGGATGATCACCGGCACCATGAGACCGAACGCCGCGCTCTGCGAGCACGTGATGATGGCCACGAGGAAAATGTCGAACGCCGCGTTCTTGATGAACGCCATGGGGATCATCAACACTTGCGGCAGCATCGACAGCGTCAGCACCCACTTGGCACCGACGAGACGCACCAGCAGCGGCAGCGCCATCGCGTACACGTATCCCACGATGCAGAAGAGCAGGTCGCCCGTGCCGCTCGCCAGTGCCACACCGTCGTTGAACGAGTTCTGCGCGTCCGTGCACGCGTCTCCACAGCTATCGGCACCCGCGGCGTCACCATCGTACACCTCAAGACCGAAGAACTGACCCTTGTTGCCGTTGTACGCCGCATAACCGTACAGCACGAAGAACATGATGAGCGCGTACGCCACGAGGTCGGACGGCAGCGCCTTGAGACCCTTGAAGATGTCCACCACAGCCTCCACCGCGCGCGCGAACGTCGACTTGGATGTGTCGACGGCACTCTTGTCCAGCGGTGTCTCCTTGGCCACCACGCAGCACACGATCACCGACACGGCCATGATGATGCACAGCATGGCCATGAAGTAGTGCAGCGTCAGGTACGCGGCTCCCCAAATCTGGATGTACACAGCCACAACCACCGACCCGAGAGCGGCCCACGCGAGTCCGATGGACGCCCCCAGTGTCTGCCGGTCCCCAGCAAAGTCAGCCGTCAGCAGCATCGCCGGCGTCTGGCTGCACGTCACCATCACATCCATCCAAAAGTAGAAGACCACGGTGAAAGCTCCTGTCCATTGTCGGTCGGTGCTGCCGGTGCCCGAGTCGCCGAGCGCCTGACCGATTTGTGCCGTGTAGCTCATGAGCGACCAGCAGATAATGCAGAGCACGGAGGAGACGACGAGGATGGGGCGACGACGACCGTAGCGCGACGTGTTGCGGTCGCTGAGGATGCCGACCATGGGGCCGAAGAAGATGCCGACGAACGGTCCGATGAGCTGTGTCAGCTGCACGGCGTAGTTGGGGAGCATTGTGCTGAGGTACGGTCCGATCGCCGCCCACTGAGCTGACCAGGCCATGTTGATGGCCATGCGCGGCATGGAGATCCACACGAGTGTCCAGAAGGGGGCTCCCTCATTGCGCTCGGGTTGCTGGAGCGATGAGTCCTTGATGATTGGCGAGGCTGTCGCCGAGTAGTGGTCGCCTTGCTCAATGTCCTTGCCCATGACAGTCGCTTGGTGATGACTTGCAGCGGCAGGTGAGCTTGAGGCTGAAAGTTGAGGAATGAGGCCTGTTGGCGTGCGACTCCAGCGGCGACCACCACCTCACACCCAAATCGGAATCGGGAGACTAGGAGCGGATCACCTCTCAAATGCCACACTGCTGGGCAGAGAGGGGCGACTCGCCCGTCCACGTGCGAGGGTCGACTCGCTTCATATACAAATGCCAAGGCTGTGCATGTGAACTTGTGAACTCGACGCAACTTCAAGCGGCAGAGCGTGCATAGACTGCAAGGGATCGGCACAGACCTGGCCACCGGATGGAACACCAGTCGGTGGGGCGGATGCATCATACGTCTCTGTGTGAAGTTGAGATGTAGTCTCGTTAAGACAGAGTGCCACGGTTTACGCCGGCCACGTCTCGATTCTGAAGCACCATCCGCCTCGACAAGCTTTCACAGGGCCAGAGGAGATGGGGGCATCCGGTTTTCAAGGTTGTTTATGCTTGCACGCTTCCGAGAGAAGATGCTGACCGAAGTTCCGTTCACCGGGTGATCGACCGAATGCCACGGATTGTGCCCTCAAGTGCACATTGAAGCGTGCGTAGCCAGACCGATGCACTTGAAAGATGTCCTCGACGGCAAAAACACGCTCATGGAGGGCACCACCACACTAGAAACGACTTACAAAGCGTTGATAGCGAGGCAACCCGATCTGTGTGCTGACAGAAGCGACGCGTTCCGCTGGTCATGGCCACGAACGTATCCACACGAGCTATTCTGCAGCAAAGTCACGTTGACGCGGTGATCGGTGCGTCCCGCTTCTCGCTCAGTTCGCGGATGTGACATTCCATGAGGACAGCAGAGCAGCATGAGGACACAGCATCAACGCGGAGGGAAATATCGGAGGTTACGATGCAATATTTTGTTTGGGTAATGATTGCGTTGTGCCTTCATTAGCAATAGCCGTGAAGAGCAAGTCGAGATCTACAAGTTTCCTCACGTGTACTGACATGACTACCATCAAGTGAGCTAAAACAATCGCATGGTTCATGTTGGCTTTAGATGGTGTGGTGTGTGAATCACCAGTGCTATCGACACAAGGCAAGAATCACCTCACCTCAACCCTCGCACTAGTATATCCCGCACGGATTCACGGAGACTCAATGGGAGTGTACGGGTTGAAGAAGAACTCTCCAAGCCAAGGGCGGGTCAAATTCGTGTACAACGGCTCGCCCGCGGTGAAGCTGGACGCATCGCTCACGTTGCCAGAGCCAGAGTAAACAGGAAGTTGAGGGTACGGATAGATCGGACGTGATGCGTTGTCGTTGCTCGCAATGATCTCCGCCGGAGCCACGCCGCTCTCGACCCAGTTGAGAATCGGCGTCGTGAGGTCAAAGTCGTAGAAACCCTCGCCGGAGCCACAGTGCCACACTCCGGGGAAGAGGTAGAAGCGGTTGAACTCCTCGACGGCGTCCTCGCCCATGTAGTCAACCATCTTCTCGTGGAAGGCAATGGTAGTACGCGGCGAGATGTGCTGGTCGGACCAGCCGTGCCACAGGATGAGCTTACCGCCGGCCTCCTTGAATGGTGTCAGGTCTGGGCTAACAGCATCGATGAACCGGTGATGAGGCTCGAGCAGAGCGATCGTCGAGTTGGCAAACACAAAATCCGCCAGCGTGTAGTTGGCGCCAGGAGGGTCCTCGAAAATGACGTATTGGAGTGTAGGGAGCACGATAAGCTCGCTGAGAACGTAGCTGCCATCTTCAGGGGGGACATCGACGCCCACCCACGCCATCTCGGATCCGTATTGCAGCTCGCCAACCGTCAGGTGCTCTCCCAGCTCTTGGTCGACGGGACCCGTGTAGAAAGCCTCCGCGACTGCTGCCTCTGCGGAAGTGAGGCAAGTGGAGTTGTCCGCGTCGTCTGCACACTGGATGGTCGACACGTCAAAGTTGCAGAGGCGCGGATCAGCCAGCAAACCATCCTCCAATCCGTCAAGCGAGTCACAGGCGGCGATGACGGCGTTGTAGAGGATCGGGACGCGCGAAGGGTTCAGGATCGGGTTGTGGTCTGCATCCAGGTTGTTGGTCGCGATCCACGCGTGGTGGAAGCTGTTCTGGAACTGGAACAAGAAGGCTGGCGCGCCGGCAACGATTCCATTGAAGTCATTCGGGTAGCGCAGTGCAGACATGATAGCTTCACGACCGCCGTCCGAGCAACCGTTGAAGTATGCGTACCTTTGGGCCTGACCGTAGTAGTTGAGAATGAGCGTCTTGGCGATCTCGGCTGTGTTGTGCACCGACAGGTACGCGAAGTTGGTGAAAGCGTCCGGATCAAGAGCGAAGGTTCCATCCGAGCCTCCGTTCATGTCGGTGGTTGCGAGCACAAAGTTGCCGTTTTCGTACTCCTCCGAGCCAACAGCAGCGACAACAGCCAAGTTGTACATCGTAGACCCACAGAGGCCACCACAGCCATTCTGCAAGTACCTCTGCGTCCAGGTTGACACGGGAAGTTGCACCTCCCACGTCGCGTTGGGTTGTAGCTTGCCGACCACGAAGCAGTAGGCGACACCGTCCGTCTCGGTCTCGGTGGCCGACGTGATGGTGGTGCCTTCCGCGACGGAGGACAGGTCGACGGAGAGCAGGTCGGCGCACGAAATGATGGGCTCCACCACTGCCAGACTTTCACCAGAGTCGCCGGAGTCACCGGAGTTACCAGAGTTACCAGAGTTACCGGAGTTGTCGGAGTTGCCAGTATCGTCTCCACAAGCCGATACGGCAGGTGAGGCTGCTGCTGAGGCAGCTAGAAGGGCTGCCGCGAGCGTGGCGAGTTTGAGAAGCGTCTTCATCGGCCGTGAGTGCTTATCTTGTGGCAGATTGAGAAGTGAGGGAAGAGGAATCAAGTTTGTTGATTGGAGAGGCAATAAGACTTCATGATAATGGCCCTCGGTCTTCTTTCGGTTAGGATTGCATTGGTGTGGCGACAGCTTTGCAATGCAGATGGTGAGCTGATTTGGTCCGCACTTTCCAATCGCTAACGCACGTGTGGAGATGAGCTGTGATTCACAGCCTGTGAATAGAAAAGCAATGGTGTGTTTTCATATGTATTGATCGTTTAATAGAGGTCCTCAGTGCGATTTACTGCGTTCACTGCCAATGGTGCAGATCCACTCACACAGCTTCAATGCGATCTAAGCTCTATGGCATGGCAACTCTCCAGATCGGATGATCATAACCCGGTTCTGAGGGATCGAAGAGCGCGGTCCGAACCTGCTTGAAGTTGGTCAAGTTCACACAGTCATCAAGAATAGTAATCAAAAAAGGAAGATGGATATCCGAACATAGCAGAGTCATGCTCATCTCTGGTCAAGGTTTTCGTTGCCCCACACCATTAGAGTTAGCGAGCCATAGACATTAAGAAAGGCGACTACGACTCGACGATAGCCTCGCCGATCATCAAGGACTCGTCGCTGAAATTACTGCTGTAGTACAATACTGACACTATTGGACCCAATACTCGTAGATGCATTGGCGGAGGAACTGTCAGCACCCGTGCTTTCATAAACTCTGCTCAATATCATGAAATATAAGACTCGATGCCGCGTTTTAGAGTACAGTAAATCCTTACAGAAGCCAGAGGCGAAAACACCCCCCACGGGATACAGTACCACCACTCTTACCACGCTGGAACCGATTTTGTCTGCGTTGCTGACGATGTTAATGTCATCTATTGCTGAACGGATATAGTGGAAATGGTTAAGCGATCTTGAAATGCGTTTCCTAACATAACCGTCGCCGACCTCTTAGGAAGACCTTGTGACCATGCTTGGTCGGTTGATGCTATCGTAATAGGTACTTTAGCGACCAAGCCGCATTGCGTGCTCTTCTTATATGATTTCGGCCAATGGAACAATAGTGTCGACAGAGAGTCTTGATGCGAGCTACGATCAGTCGTAGAATCGGAGAAAGAGCTTGTGTTGAAATGCTCTAATGAAGAGACTGCTGTTGGACAGGACAGTTCATTCATCGGTTTTCGCGGAGCAAGGACCGTCGTGACTGTCTTGGGTGTGGTGTATTGATTTTTTTTACTTCGCTGGCGAAAGTCATACCGAACTGATATCACTCGCAACACTTCCTACACCAAGGAAGCCGTTTCCCACAGATGTGAACCGTAAAACCTCGGCGCTTGCCCTGGAATAGAGGAGCAGACTTCATGCCCTGTGCGAGTGAAGCTAAGCTCGCGACAGCTGAAGCAGGGTGACTGAGGACGTCGACGTTGACTTGATTGAGTGCAAGTGCGAGTGGTTCAGGGATACAGCTCTCTCCTTCATGCTGGATAACTCATTTACCGTCAAATGCCGTCTATAGCAGCTGAAATAACAATACCCATGTTCACATATCGTGCCAACAGGAACCGTGAGTGGAGCTTATTAATGGAGGGATTCACAACCACACTACGTTGTCATCAGTGCCTGTTTTAGCCAAGCTCTGCCGGGAACAGCTTGGTCATGTTCAAGCTGAGTATGACTTTAGATATCTTAGATCGCCATGCTAGGCTCGAACTGGCGTCAGCATTGAGCTTTGCACGCCACATAGATTCAAATGGCATGGCACAAAAAGGAGTGATAGTTTAGATGCTAGAACAAGCACTTTTTTGATAGCAGTCGAGCCCCTGGAGATAGGATGTCAAATTGCTGCTGAAGTGAGCATCTCATCAGAAACATCACTTGATCACCCTCATGATTTTCCCTTTCTAGGCTTTGCCATACTTTACCGCAGCGAATCTACTTGATCATTGTCTCTCTTCGTGGTGTTCAACACTTGATAATCAACCTCATCGATGAAAGGGAATAATCACGATCGAGCGACGGATGACTTGTCTCCATCTGAGCAGGTTAGTCTACAACTAAACTCTACCAATCATTGCAAGGCCTTGTAACGCTGAAGCAATTGCAAGGCTATAAACCTATACACTTAGCACTTGATTCCTTCACCTGCGAGAAGCCAGCGACTGTCCTCTACCATATCACAAGGAGCGCATCATCACAAGACAACAAATCTAGACCGAGGTATCTCAGTAGTTGTAGTAAAGTGCGATCGTTCGAGATCGCGACAAGTTCATTCATCTCCCTCACTTCTCGATCTGCCACAAGAAGAGCACTCACGGCCGATGAAGACGCTTCTCAAACTCGCCACGCTCGCGGCAGCCCTTCTAGCTGCCTCAGCAGCAGCCTCACCTGCCGTATCGGCTTGTGGAGACGATACTGGCAACTCCGACAACTCCGGTAACTCTGGTAACTCTGGTAACTCCGGTGACTCCGGCGACTCTGGTGAAAGTCTGGCAGTGGTGGAGCCCATCATTTCGTGCGCCGACCTGCTCTCCGTCGACCTGTCCTCCGTCGCGGAAGGCACCACCATCACGTCGGCCACCGAGACCGAGACGGACGGTGTCGCCTACTGCTTCGTGGTCGGCAAGCTACAACCCAACGCGACGTGGGAGGTGCAACTTCCCGTGTCAACCTGGACGCAGAGGTACTTGCAGAATGGCTGTGGTGGCCTCTGTGGGTCTACGATGTACAACTTGGCTGTTGTCGCTGCTGTTGGCTCGGAGGAGTACGAAAACGGCAACTTTGTGCTCGCAACCACCGACATGAACGGAGGCTCGGATGGAACCTTCGCTCTTGATCCGGACGCTTTCACCAACTTCGCGTACCTGTCGGTGCACAACACAGCCGAGATCGCCAAGACGCTCATTCTCAACTACTACGGTCAGGCCCAAAGGTACGCATACTTCAACGGTTGCTCGGACGGCGGTCGTGAAGCTATCATGTCTGCACTGCGCTACCCGAATGACTTCAATGGAATCGTTGCCGGCGCGCCAGCCTTCTTGTTCCAGTTCCAGAACAGCTTCCACCACGCGTGGATCGCGACCAACAACCTGGATGCAGACCACAACCCGATCCTGAACCCTTCGCGCGTCCCGATCCTCTACAACGCCGTCATCGCCGCCTGTGACTCGCTTGACGGATTGGAGGATGGTTTGCTGGCTGATCCGCGCCTCTGCAACTTTGACGTGTCGACCATCCAGTGTGCAGACGACGCGGACAACTCCACTTGCCTCACTTCCGCAGAGGCAGCAGTCGCGGAGGCTTTCTACACGGGTCCCGTCGACCAAGAGCTGGGAGAGCACCTGACGGTTGGCGAGCTGCAATACGGATCCGAGATGGCGTGGGTGGGCGTCGATGTCCCCCCTGAAGATGGCAGCTACGTTCTCAGCGAGCTTATCGTGCTCCCTACACTCCAATACGTCATTTTCGAGGACCCTCCTGGCGCCAACTACACGCTGGCGGATTTTGTGTTTGCCAACTCGACGATCGCTCTGCTCGAGCCTCATCACCGGTTCATCGATGCTGTTAGCCCAGACCTGACACCATTCAAGGAGGCCGGCGGTAAGCTCATCCTGTGGCACGGCTGGTCCGACCAGCACATCTCGCCGCGTACTACCATTGCCTTCCACGAGAAGATGGTTGACTACATGGGCGAGGACGCCGTCGAGGAGTTCAACCGCTTCTACCTCTTCCCCGGAGTGTGGCACTGTGGCTCCGGCGAGGGTTTCTACGACTTTGACCTCACGACGCCGATTCTCAACTGGGTCGAGAGCGGCGTGGCTCCGGCGGAGATCATTGCGAGCAACGACAACGCATCACGTCCGATCTATCCGTACCCTCAACTTCCTGTTTACTCTGGCTCTGGCAACGTGAGCGATGCGTCCAGCTTCACCGCGGGCGAGCCGTTGTACACGAATTTGACCCGCCCTTGGCTTGGAGAGTTCTTCTTCAACCCGTACACTCCCATTGAGTCTCCGTGAATCCGTGCGGGATATACTAGTGCGAGGGTTGAGGTGAGGTGATTCTTGCCTTGTGTCGATAGCACTGGTGATTCACACACCACACCATCTAAAGCCAACATGAACCATGCGATTGTTTTAGCTCACTTGATGGTAGTCATGTCAGTACACGTGAGGAAACTTGTAGATCTCGACTTGCTCTTCACGGCTATTGTTAATGACAAAGGATTATCCTTACACGAATCGGAAGTTGTTTTAGCAGAGATATGGATATGCCACTGACAACCGAATCTGGTGCCGAACCGAGTTTTCATTCGCTTTAGCTCTTTTCAACACCATCAAGCTACAGATATGATGATGATGATACAGCCTCATGGCAACCGATTGCAGTGACAGTAGCACAAACAGTGGCAACACATGGGCTTTCAAACGACTTCATTCTCCGCATCAGCGACAGGTTCTAAACTAAATAGACAGTCGCTCTCTCAGATATGTGATGATAATGATGAAACTACAATCTATCTCTTCAGAGATTTTGTGTGCATGGCTGAGCGATCTAAGATTGGGATTGTTGGTCAATGCTATGATCATGGCGTTGTCATTATTCGACCGCTTCCTTGTGGCCGAGTGTAGTTGATAGACATGCTAAGTTCATTGGGAAAGTGAAAGTCTCCCAGCCCACGATCACGATTAATCGCTGAGGATAAAATGAGATCAGAATGGAGCCTCTGTGAAGAAGGAGCTCACTGAACTCTGAGCTCAGTTTGTTTGTCAATGCATGAATAGGACTTGTGGACCCTATCGCGTTTGCTATAATCAACACTAGCTCATGCGTTCAACGGCGCAACTACAATCGATGAGCGTGGTGAGCGCATCGTAGCATATTCTGTGACCTCTGAGTCAAAGCAAATATCTTTGGGGGAGCTGACGGCTGAACCAGTCGTCAATACAAGAGTCAACTCCCCGCTCTTGCTACATTCGCTCTCTTCCAACTCTCCGCTTTCCAGGGACTCGAGAGTTAGCCCTGTAGCCTCCGTCTCAACTACAACGGCACCCCAAGTACCACTTTCATCACGGTAGATGATACACAGAGCAACTTGGATGGAGCACAGCACGACTCCGCACGAGTTGGGCACTAGCAAGAACAGGTCGCGGTTCATGGCACCGTACGTGAGCCAGAGACTCGTGTTGACAAGGCTCATACAGCACAAAGTAGTAGGCAATGCCGTCGCCGACTTTGTTCGCAGTACAATCTTGACGCGTTCCATAGGTGAAGCGAGTACGGAAATGCTAAAAGAAGCACCAACAAAGCCAAGTGCATAAGCAGCTTGTGCGACGCTTTTGCCCGTCATATCAGCGACAGTCAGTCCCGCGAAGAGCACGACAGGTGCTACGATGCAAAAAGCTGCAAGTAGCATGAATCGAACGCGCTGCTTCTGGGTGGTGTGAAAATAGTAGATGGAGATGAAGACACTACCGCACAGTTGAGCGAACACGGACGTCACACACAGCGGGAAGAATCTTGATGTGAGGTACCCGTACCACATCCACACGTGGCTGTTGCAGCAAATTGCGATCACTGGGAGAATTGACTTGGGACCAGTAGATTTTTGCTGGTGAATCTTGTACATATCGGTCGCAGGGCTCAGCGATACAAGCATCGAAGCCATTGTTGTGAGCACTTGCAAGACCAGAGCGATCGAGACGCTCATGGTGGCTGAAGCGAACTTGCGAGCTAGCTCAAGATTGAAGAAGCGAGTTGTGTAATGATGATGCTGTTGCCCATGGTATACAGCCCGGCCGCTACCTCGCGGCAGCTTCATCCTAGGACGAGCAACCAAGCAGTGCGAAACTTTTAGCACCGTTCAATCACCTAGTCCCAGCAGGTGACGCCACCGGGTCAATCGATGGACAAACTCCATCCGACGACGAAAAAAAAAAAAACAGCCCTCGATGATGCAAAGACCATGCAGGCGATCTCCAGATTGGAGCCAACCATTTCCGCGGGCATATTGTAATCCTGCGGAGCTGGCAGCTATTTAGGTCACCGGACATGCCGCACGCAGGCTTGCTGCGTTTTTGGCTCGATCGGACACGATTGGTGGTGGGCGTGGAAGCATGGAGACGCTGCCCGATGGATGCACCAAGCACTCGCAAAGACGCTTTAAGAGACGAGAGCCACATCTTGGCGTGCCAGTGCATGCGCGGAAAACTCTGGAGGAATGCTGAAGCAACTATTTATACATGTTGGCTTGATTTCCTGCTATGGGATGCTTATTGCGACCAACATGGTCTTGAGGGATCAGACTTCGCGGACGCGCGAGGCGGAAAGGTTGCTTCAACATCGTACGTGGTAGCTTCGACTCGTCTACGGTTGCGTGACTATCACACTTCTATGCCCAAATTATCCCGATCGGACACAGAGATTCAACGGACGCTTCCGGGCCCTGGTCACGCTTGCTTGTTGTTGTCTGTTGTAGCAGAAGTTGTCGCCAACGTTCCAGCGTCACCCGTAGTTGGAAGAGCTGTGGCATCTGCGATCGGAGTTGGTCGCTGCTCAGGCGCAGGGGATGGGAGTGGCGAGTTGGAGTTTGAACCGGCACCCATGGCTTTCTCCCAAATTCGGCGACGCACGCACTCACGGTTGAACCGATCAAGGTCAATCAGCGCAAGCTTCTTGCACTCGGCCTGCATCGATGGTGCAGCTGCATTGAAAGTACGGGCCAGATCCTCTACCGACATGGCTTCCGCGCTGGCGGCACCGGCTAGTCTAGCGTGGACAAACCGATAAAACTCAAGCTCGGTTCTTGCAGGGATGGGAACTGGAGGTGGCGTCGAAGATGGAACGAACGGCTGCCGCGGCTGAGATGGTATCGATACACCCTTGAGCGGCTTTTTCCGAGGTTTGTCTGCACTAGCATCGTTAGTCTTGCGCTTCTTCACTCCCTTCGAATCTGCAGTCATTTCAGACTTGATGGGATTTTGAGCAACTGTTGAAGCAGCGAGAGTAGTCGATGGTGTAGCAGCATCCACGGCATTCCCAGCGACCACTGGACTCTTTGTTGCCAGCGCAGTGATGAGCGGCGGCGTCACTAGTTGAGAAGCTGGTTGCGGAGTCACTGCACGCTTCTTCAAAAACTTTTCCGCGACGAAAGTGAGTGGAAGCATCTGCTTGAAATTGAATGGTCGTGTCCATCCGCTAACAGCTCCAGGGGGTAGCTCAAAGTTCGGATACAGCTGCGTGGGAGACTTGGGGCTTGCTGCAAGCTCTACAGGCGTAGCACGACTGTCATCATTGCCCGACGAGCTCAGTTCGTCTGATTTTTCCTTGCCTTGTTGCGTCGCTTCGCTGATGTGAGTTTCGGCTCCAGTCGCATCAGGTGTCGCCTCCTTTGGGCTCGAGGCAGCTTGTCCACTTGATGCTCCAACAGAACCGACTGGGGGGACCGATGCGTCATTTGGCGAGCCGTAAGGCGCAGCACCCGTCGGAAATGCCAGCAATCTAGCTCGCTTCTTCTGCGCCGGTCGCGCCTTGCCCTGCGCGTTGATCTCTCGAATCGGCCGTTCAATGTCCTCCTCGTCAGACGACGGCAGCAGTTCCTCAGTAGTGGCGTCCTCCGGCGTCTGCGCGTAGGCGAGAAACTTCCACAGGTCCTGGCATTCGCGTGGGGTCAAGGCGATCTTGTGCGTCTTGAGCATGCGCTTGGCGACCTTTTCCCACCGGATAGCTGCGGGCGGGCGGTCCTTCTCGAGCACGTCGGCGGCCAGCGCGCTCCTGCGCACGTCGTCCAGGATCACTTCGCACAGCAGCGTGCACTCGCGCGCCGAGTGCCTGCCCAGCGCCTTGTGCGGCGCGTAGCTTCCTGTCGCGGCTGCCAGTCCGTCGCCGGCCGCGGCCCTCGCCGTGGGGCGCCTCCTCCTCCCCGCTGTCGCCGCCAGCGCCGGCGAGTTCTCGGCCGACGGCGCGCCGCTCGACGTTCGCGGCGGGGGCGACGCTGGCGCCGGCGCTGGCGACGACGGCCGGCTGCGCCTCCTGGCGAGCTGCTTGCCCGCGTCCTCGTCCGTAACTTGCTCTTCCGGGGGCTTCACGTGGCGCTGGGACCTGCGCGAGGCACCTCCGGGACCGCCGGACGCAGCAGAAGCCGCCGCTGCTGCTTCCTGCGCCGCCGCGGCCCTGGCGGAGGGCTGCGCGTCGCGCCGAGAGCGCCGCGCGGCCTCCATGTCCTTTCCGGTGCCTTCTCCCGCGCGTTTCCTCGACTGCGAACTTAACGGCGCTTCCAGGCGTTCCAAGGCTCGAGATGAGCGGCGAGCTGGCGGTCAGCGTGCTGCGCCACGTGCTGCGCGACGTCAAGCGCCGCGGGCGGCTGGAGGACGCGCAGGCGCAGGCGCTGGCGGCGCTCGAGCCCGCGGAGCTCGCGGAGCTGCAGGCGGCGACGGAGCTGGTGGCGCGCCGCGCTGTGACGCGCGTGGAGGCGGCGCCGAGCGGCCGCGTCTTCTTCCGCGTGCGCTCGCTGGCGTCCGGACGCTTCCGCCGGCAGGAGGACGAGCCCGCGGACTCGCAGGCGGACGCGAGCGAGGCCCAGCCGGGCTTCTACACTTGCTTGGAGCACTTTTGCTCCTGCAGCCGCTTCCTGGACGAGCTGGCCGCGTCCCCCGTCGCCATGGTGAGTGCCGCGGCCATCTCTGGCGCTGGGAGGTTACTGACGCCGCCGCGAACGAGAGCAGTGCAAGCACATGGTGGCCGCGCTGCTGGCCGACGCCACGCAGCAGGCCGAGCAGCTCACGGTGCAGGACGCCGACTTCGCCAGGATGCTCTGCCCGCCACCCGCCGCCCCGACGTACGTGCTGCCGCCGCTTCAAGAGCGCTGACGCGCGAACTTAGCAGTCTTCCGCGTAAAGTTCGCCAATATCTACGATATCATATTACCTAGTAAAATGTATTATAGGAGTCATTTATAATATCCTTTAATCCAAACTATCATATCCATTATAACTTACTATAAAAGATGGAAGGCTACCCGACCCCGCATAGAAATACCGAGAGAGCCAAGCGGCGGGCGCCAACCAATATAGATCGGTCGCCATCCTGCCAGGCGCACTCGGTCTCCAGCCATGGGCCGCTTCACGCAGGGCGGCGGCTTCCGAGGCCGCGGCAGGGGACGCGGACGAGGCGGCGGGCGCGGCGGTCGCGGGCGCGGCGGCTTCCAGCAGCGCGCGCAGTTCCAGCAGCCGCCGAGCGCCGCGAGCGACTTCCAGGCGCCTCCGCCGCCTTTCCAGGCGCCTGCGCCGCCGTTCCAAGCCCCGCAGCCGCCGTTCCAGGCGCAGCCGCCGCAGTTCCAGGCTCCGTTCGCGGCGGCGCCCGCGTACCAGCAGTTTGCGCCGCCGCCGCCTGGTGGGCCGCCGTTCTACCAGCAGCAGCAGTTCGCGTACGCGCAGGAGCAGCCGGCGTACTACGCCGCTCCGCCGCTGCCGCCGGCGCCGGCGTATGGAGGAGGAGGAGGCTACTCGGACGCCGTGCGGGCGAGGCAGCAGGCGTACGCGCCAGTGCAGCAGCCTCCAAGCTACAGCGACGCAGGATACGGACAGCAGCAGAGCTTCCAGAGCGAGGGAGACCGCGGATACCCGCCCCCGCCGAGCTATGGAGAAGGAGAGAGGTATGCTCCGCAGCAGCCTCCGCCGCCGCCAGCCAGCTATCCGGACGCACCGTTGCCGCCGCCGACTCGCACCAATGAAGCGGTGAAGCAGGAGGCTGCGGGCTACTCGGATGAACGCGGTGAGCGAGGGTATTTGAAACCAGAGCAGGCAGCGTCGCCGAGATACCCCAATGAACGCGACGACCGCGGATATGTACCGGCGGATGAGCAGAGACTGCCGCCTCCGTCGCATCAACAGCCCCCGCCGTTGCCTCCGGCCCCACCAAGCGACGACTTCGCGCCGCCTTCGTACAATGAGAACCCTCCGCGACAGCAGCAGCAGCAGCCGTGGGTGACCGACTACAATAGCTCTGGGTATGGTAACAACCAGCACAGAGGTGGCCGCCCGCAGCGCGGCTCGCGTGGGCCACCCCCGCCGACGTACTGCTGCCACAAGTGCGGCCAGCCTGGCCATTGGATTCAAGAGTGCCCGAGCGGCACCAACAACTACAACGACCGGAGAGGAGGAGGCAATGGGTATTACCAGAAGCCCAACTATCATCAGCAACAGCAGCACCAAAGCTACCCATCAAGTTATCCCCAGGGCGGACCGCCTGCTTATGGTGGTCATCAGCACGGGTATCCTCCATTGCCGTCTTCGCCCCCGCGGCCGCCTCTACCCCCGAGAGATGAGCCGCCATACCCTCCGAATGTCGTCTCACCAGAGGATAACGAGGCGGATTGGGCTGTCAGGGACCGAGTGCCACCAATGCCCATGCATCATCACCCACCCCCACTGCCCCAAGGCCCTCCGCCTCCGTTTGAGTCGGATCATCATCATCATTACCCGGCATACGACCGCTCGTATCCTCCCCGACAGCATCAGCCTCCACCGCCACAAGAGTTCAACTGGCATTGTGACACGTGCGTTAAGAGCTTTGTGATGGAGTCACAGTACGAAGCTCATCTGAAGACCCACATCAAATGTCCTGAGGGCGATTGCGATTTTTCTGCGTCTAAGCGCGTCGTCGGTGCCCACTTCCAGACTGCTCATGGGCAATACGCTGGACAGGGACTCAAGGAGATCGACATCGAAGGACAGAAGTTCATGGTGCTCGTCGGTGATTCGCCCGAGGACATTGCCAAGTGGCGCGAGGAGCGGAGAAAGAAGTGGCCAGGACCAAGTAAGAAGGGCAGTGCTACAACTGCACCTCCTGTTGTCCCGTACCCCACGCGGAAGCGGAAACTTTCGAGCTCTTCGGAGGAGCTCGAAGAGGGTGAAGTCGCTGAAGATGAAGAAGAGCCAGCTAAAGCGGATGTCTCTGTCGAGGAAAATGAATCCAAGGATGCTAAGGAGGAGAGTGAGAGTGGCACGAAGCCAACTTCTCCACAAGCTAATGCTGTCAGCACAGAGATTCATCAGTCATCGTCAACCTCAACTGAGCCAGTGACAAAAAAGCAGAAGAGCATGGCCCTTTGCAAAAAGTTCGTTCGCGGCCAATGCCGTTTCGGCGACAAATGCAACTTCAGCCACGATCGCAGCTCCTTCGCGTGCAACGCGATGGTCATCAAGGGACGATGCTTCAAGGGCAGCAGCTGTCCGTTCTCCCACGACCCGGAACTTTTGTCGGCTCGGTCAGAGCAGCGCAAGAGCTCGGCGGAGCAACGAGCTGTAGACGAGAAGTGGCGCGCCGAGAGCGGTTCGCTGCTTCGCAAGCTGCTCAAGAAGGACATTGAGGTTGAGCAGAGGCAGATGCTCCAGATCGTTCGCTTTATCGTGAGCAACGACTTCTTCAAGCAGGACCAAGAAACGCAGTAGTAGGGAATAGAGAGACGTAGTTAGTAAGTTGCACTGTTGAATCTAGATCGGCACCAATGAGAATAGGAAAAAAGAAAAGTTTTGATTCACTCGCGTTCGTTGTCGAATGAAACCAATGCCGTCAGCTCATTCGAGCTTTTCAAGCTCGCGAATGCGCTCGAGCATCTCTCGCTTGGACGATTCCTGTACTTCGCCACCGAGAATGTACTCGTCCAGCATGGAGTAGACCTTGTTGAAGTTGAAGACGATGTCGAGCTCGCAGACGTTGGAGAACTGCTGATCGAGTAGCTCGACAAACAGGTGAATTGTCTCCAGACACAGCAGCTCGTTGGCCGTCACATCGACGCCGAGGATGAAGAAGAGTCCGGCGTAGCGACGGTAGATCAGCTTGTACGATCGGAACTCGATGAAGTTGGTGTGTTTGGCGTCGCGGGCGACCACGAGTCGGTGGATCTCCGATTCGAGTCGCACCTTGTCCTGGTCATCGGGTGGCGGAACATAGTACTTGGATAGTCGGGTCTTGCCCTGGCGGTTTTGGAGTAGAAAGAAGCGGATCTGCTCGCCGCAAAGGTGTCAGCAAGCGGACAACGAAGAGAAGTAGACACCGAGGATCAAGGATGGAGAGCTCACCATTGCTGGAAGTTTGACGATGAAGACGATAAGGATGTTGCTGAAGCCTGGAGACAACGACGACTCGTGCAATGAGCGTGGGGAGGCGGCAGCCAACAGGTGAAAGCTCGCGTCGGTTCGAGTCCACCGTGGCGGTTATGATCTTCAGTGCCTCTAGCCGTCAACCATGAGCCTTTGGTGGCGGGAATGTACACTTGCATCAGTTCTGAGCACAACTTCAACTTGATGGCAACGCATAATACTCGTGAGCATCCTACGGTTTCTGGGCCTCGAGAAGCTGAAATGCCAGATAGTGCGCGCCGCGCTCACCCAGATCCTCCGTCAACACCAGGTAGATGGGACAAGCACGGAGCGCCGGACTCACACGACCCTTATCGAACACGGCGTTGAGGAAAATGTCCTTCTTGGTGAAGTACTCGAGGTTCTTAGGAGCGAGGCCACCCGTGATGTAGAAGCCTCCACGCGGCAGGAACTTGAGCATCGCGTTGCCGACTTCGCGTCCATACGCACTGTGCAAACAGCAAACGACCCAACAGTCAGAACAGATCAACACAGACAGAAAACGTAAAGCATCGGTAGCAGCAAACATACGCGACGAATATCTCGAGCGCCTTGTTGCAGAGCTCGTCAGTCTTGGCGTTCTCGCCAACAACCTTGGCCTTGAGCGCGTTGGCACGCTCAAATGCGTCGTGTACAGAAGGCTTGACCTTATCAGGGAACTTGCGCTCGAGGAAAGCGTAGATGTTGGCTAGACCAGGACCGCTGACGATGCGCTCCATAGAGAATCGGCGCGCGCAACCTAAGCCCTTCTTGATGTCGTTGTACAGCTCAATCTCGAGTTCATCGGCAGGAGCAAAGTCGCAATGACCACCCTCACTGGCAAAGCACGAATACTGACCGTCGGTGCCAGGCGTGAGGAAGCATTCACCAAGACCGGTGCCAGCGCCAACACTCGCGATGGGTTGACCCTTCTCAGGCTCGGCATCGTTCAGTACAATGTACTCGTGCGGACGCAGCGTCAGAAGGCCATAACCCATGCCGGTGAAATCGTTGATGAGCTTGACAGTCCGGATACCGAGGTGCTTCTCGAGCTGCGCGCCGTCGATCTTCCACCCTGAATCAACGTTCGTGAAGTCGACGGTGTTGTCCAGAATCGGACCAGCGCACGCAAGGACGCAGGCAGTAGGGACACGGTCTCCGATGGGCGACTCGCTCAGGAACGTCTCACAGACTTGAACGAAGCTCTCGTGGTGCTCGTTCTCGTACTTCTTGGCGAATAGAATTTCGCCTGGTGCAATGTCGCCCATCTTGTGCGTCGATCCGTGCGGGATCTGCCACAGCGAGAGTCGCGCGTTCGTTCCACCGCAGTCGCCAGCGAGAACGAGGTCACTGTACAACGACATGGAGATTAGTTAGAAGCTCAATTCGGCTATCAGCGACCCCGCTCGTACGTCATGGTCGCGGTAGGTTGGAGGTAGTGTCGACTTGGTGTGAGAGGAGGCTGAGTGTGGAGGCTGCTTGTGCTTGAGGACTCAAGTTGCCGAATGACAGTAGTGGAGTCTCGGGTTGCTGCAGGGGTATATCGATTGCTCGACTGAGGAGATTCTATCCGCCACGCACTCGCTTCGAGGATTGCAACGCACGACTGACAGCTTCAATTCTCAAAATGTTCAACCAGCTCGTTTGTTGCGCCCGGCCAACATAATCATGGAATTTGTAGTGTCTCGGGCCAATCGTCAACGGTGTACCATCTTGGCACAGATGACGGCCGACCGCACCTGTCGGATGCCGACGGGCGGTTGATTGCGATTTGGAAAACACGATGAGCTCTAGCATCATCCGCAGTGCGCTACTGAACATGTTTTCGCCTTTATCTGTAGCAACAGCTTTGGTACTAGAACATTGGTGATCGGTGGCAGATTCTGGGTTAGATTGGTTCATTCCATCTTGCTCATAATGAAACCGGACACCTCCGGTCTTCGTGTTGCCGCGCACTTCTTTGAGTCGAGTACCCTCCAAGCAGAGCACACTGGCGAAAGTCAAGCACATACGTGGTTTGGTAAGCAACGGAGTGGACACGCATCAAGCTTGTGTTGAGCTACTAGTCCAACTAATGCGGAACGGTACCAATGAACACAAATGAAAAGCAGCAATGGCGTTGGGCAACTTGGCGATGAATAGCGATATCAGTGCTCCAGTGCTTGCTGCGGGTGGAATCGAACCGTTGGTGAGCCTTGTTCGTCATGGTCTTGACTCATCAAGGACGGCGGCGGTGACAGCGTTGGGAAATCTATCTGCTCGTGCCGATATCAGTGAGCCCATGTTAGCTGCGAGCGGTATTGGTCCGGTAATACAGCTTGTGCGGGATGGAACACATGTTGAAAAGCGCCATGCTGTACGTATTTTGGCCACCATATCTGCTAGAGCCGATATCAGTAGACCAGTGCTGTCTTCTCGTGGCATCCATTCACTCGTGCAGCTATTGCGCGAAGGAAATGACCTACAGAAAACGCTAGCGACTCGTGCAATAGCGAACCTGTCGACTAGAGCAGATATATTCGAGCCTGTGGCATCAGCAGGTGGGCTTGAACTACTCTTCCAGCTAGTGCAAAGCGGGAGTGACGTTCAAAGACAAGTGTCAAGAGTTGCGCTCTCCAATTTGGAAGGCTATCTCGTAATACTTTCTGCGCGTGAGGTAGACCCACTAGTGAAGCTTTTGAGAGAAGGCACTTGTGGTCAAAAGAAGCAAGCAGCGCTTGCGTTAGCTCGCATGCCAAGAGTGAACACTGCCGAGGCAGTCGTGAAGTCAGGTGGATTGGAGCCGCTTTTGGAACTGTTTCGTGCTGGTACCGATGAACAAATAACTGCTGCGTTACCAGCATTGGACACTTTATCTTTTCAGGCAAGTGTTCTCGTGCCTGCGATGCTACCTCAAGACTCTGTGACACTCTTGCGACTCGTTCAAACGGGAAATGATGACTAGAGGCGAGCGTCCGCCAAAGTCTTGGCAAAGTTATCTGGATGCGAGGATTATCTCCTTTTGGTTCCAGGTGGCGAGTGGGACTTCAAGTCAGGCAGGTGATATTGATTCTAGGTGGAGTTTTTGAGAAGATCATTGCGATTGGCATCGCCATTCCTCAATGTCTTGTGACTCAAACCTCCTGAGCAATTGTAAGCCAAGAAACACAAGACAACGAATCCGAATGCATCAATCGTCGATAATTACGCCAACAATCATCGATATGAAGAACTGTCGAGGGCAGATCAGCGAGGGCCAACACACCAAGCATAGCGTAACTTGCATGTAGTCGCTGACTACAGTCAATGTTTTTGGATCGGAATTGACAGAACGTCTTGAAAACGCGTGCAGCAGTTCTTCTGACGTAGTACTGATCTACTCGTGCAACTCAGGCATGGCCGCTACAACGACCAGAAATGCGAAGTATCTTCGCTATTGATCAAATTTTCTGGTCGAGTTGACATGATTGAGTCCGTATCGCCATTCACACTTTGCTAAACGCCTGCTCAGGCACGCAACAAAACGAATAGGCGAACGAGTAACAAGTGATAACTGAGCTACAGCGCTATTTGAGACAGCTTGACGCCTCTTGTTCAAAATTGCGTAGTGTGGCGTTGTTAGACAAAATCCATGCTTCGTGAGGCAATTCTATAGTTGAAAGCGTTGTTTGCAAAAGATCTGTCATCACCTGCATCACCTTAGCACGGTTTAGACAGGATTCACGGTCTTGGTGAAGTCGATCGCTAGATTCCACGCCTTCTCAACATTTGCGCGCGTTCTCGGATCCTCGAGGTTGCCTCTGTTCACCCATCCGTGGAACGCGCTTGGGAAGTCAACCACTCGACTCAACTCACCTCCACGACCTGTGCTCGACTTGAGAATCCTCTCAACACTCCCGCCTTCCTTTACAAACTCTGGGTCATCTCCGGCTGGCAGCAATAGCTGCGGTACGTCGTTCGCCACAATCTTCTCGGCCAGCTTGTCGACCGCTCCGTCCCCTTTCTGCAGGTTCTCAACCACCCAGGACGGGTGGAAGGACACGTGGCCCTTGATAACTGGAGACAGCGACGACGAAGCCGACAGCGAGGCTCCAATCCAAGCTCCCCAGCAGTAGCCGTAGCTGCTGATGGTCGTCGCTCCAGCTTTTGCCGTCAGGTAGTCGATGGCGTCTCGCACTTTTCCCTCCAGCATTTTGAAATGTTGAGCCTTCATCCACTCGTTCCATGCCTCCATGGCTCTCGGGTCGCTTGGATCCGGGTACTTGCCGTCTGCGACGTCCACGAGAGCTACAGCGTAGCCCAACGCCCCCAGTCTGTCGGCATCTCGCTTGGTGCGACCACTGCTTGGCCCGAAAACATTGGGAAAAGCCAACACGCCGGCCTTGGACGTCATTGGGCCGGCCAGAGACAGCCTCGTGCCGTTGTGGAGCAGCGAGAGGACGTCACCACCGGCGCAAGGAAGAGCTGGAGACGCAGAGGGCGGGCAGCAGGCGCTCATGGCGCTCAGCAGGAGCCGCGGGGACGACCGAAGTGGGGGCATGAGGACGGAGTCAGTTGAACTGACTGTATAATATGTTCAAATGTATAGTACGATCACTTCGGTTATGAATGAAGGCTTGCTATTGGTCTGTATAAATCAATATATGAATGGTTTTGATTTCATATAAATCTTAGGGTGGTTCCTCAGTTCATTTCAGCTCTTGGTTGTTGGGAGCACAAAGGCTGAAGCATCGATTTCAAGTTTGGTCTCAAGACTCTTCGCGTCGATATTCGAGTGCGTTGCAAGAGCTTCATGGGTGGGGATCGGCTCTCTGGTTCTTGGTGGCGATGTGGGGGGAGTCTGAAGGTGAAGCTTGAAAGCGCTCAGCACAAGACCTATCATAGCTGATGGAAGAGGGACAAAAAAGTTGTGAGCAGGATCCGTCGATTGATCCAAGCGAGCGACCTACTCAAGAGGAAAAATCGCAGATAGATTCTTGTGCTTTCTTCGATTTGCGCTGCTGTCCATGGATTTCCTTGAGCCCGGTGCATTTCACAAAAAGACCCCGAATCGTTACTCTGCTGCAATGAAGGCTTCAGGCGTCGTTGTTGCCACGGTTGGCATTGGAATCGCTACCGGGGTCATCAAAGTGCGTATCTCTTGGATCACCAGCCCTAGCTCGCAAACCCGGAAAGCTGTCAGCAAGTTTGGCGTTGCGCTGTCCAACTTTACCGTGCTGTGCGGGGGATACTACCCGCCTGAGGAGATGTGGTGGCGGCTTGAGAGCGAATGTTCCATCCAACAGATTGGCAGCGTACACCACATGATCAAGGTGGAGGTCAAAACTCAGGACACTATGCAGTCCCTATACCGCTTGTTCCCAGCTCTAATGGAGGCAAAAGGCACGAGAACCACCACGTTCAAGGTCCTCGGGTCGACTTTCTGTTTCCGAAACTCGTGCGACTTCATCATCAGCAAGGCTGCTAGCACCTATACGTGAAAAGTGTTCTCTTCGGCCTCATGGTGTTTCGTTTTCTTCAAGTAGGTCGCGTGTGCTTTGCATCGACAATGTAGATTTTACGGGAGTCTCTTGTTGCTGTGTATCCCACTAGATCTTCTTCGTCAGACTACTGCGCGCACTCGACTTGAGATATTTCCTCTCCTCGTGTTTCTGCTGCGTGACGAGTTCAGGAAGGTTTATTGCCACTCCAATACCGTCGAGCGGGAGCAAAAAGCTTGGATGGTTGGCTCCATGTGAAAGTGGTGTCTTCCGGAGTTGTGGGATGCAATGATGACATCTATAAAACCATATTTTGGGTGTAATAATATAGAATTTGTGCAGTTTACTATGCATGAGCCTCTACATAACAATAGGTCTCCGTAGCTATTCACTCGAAAAGTTAACCCATTTCGAAGAAGATCTCCTGCCCACATGGCAATTGTCCGCTGCCTGCTTTGACTCAACTCCGAGTAGCGCAAGGGAACGGCACCAGTCATCGATCTTCGAGACGTAGGAGACGATGGAGCGGGGGAGAAGAGATCGGTGGACTGTGGACTGGGCTGGGGACGCGAACGAGAATGGACTGCATCAAGAGGAAATGGCCGACAGACTCGGAGACCACACTACGAGTCGCTACAGGAGCTTCCGGCGATCTGTCGAGGATTTGGAGGTGGAAAAAATTGATCAGGAGCTGTTCGGCTTGTTACTGAGTGCCGAGAGTTTGTGCGATGAGCTGCGCGTGTACGACAACGAAGAGTCACCATTCGTTCGACTGGCGCAGACTGGGTTTCATGTGCGCCAGCTGCGACGACTCCATGCTGTTCTAGACGCTGCAGTGGCTTCATACCCGATTCAGTTCGATGAGACGTCTGAGTGGAGCAATTGGGAGTCGATGTTGAGAGACGAGCGTCGAGCGCGAGTTGGTTGGTATCGTCGAGAGCTGGAGCGAGTGGATTCTGGAGGAGATTCTTCAATGCTTGACGAGATTGACTCGGACGCCAAGGCGGAGGAGATCATGACACTATTGAAGTCTGCCACCAACAAGTATGGACCAGATGGTGACGAGTTAGTGGGTGAAGCCGAAGAAGCTTCGAGTGATCTAACACCAGAGGAACTGAGCGTGATCAAGACCGCGTTCAATATGGTGGCTACTCGCTCCAACATCGTCGTCATGACACTGCCGACATGGTTTGTGCTGCCATTTGAGTTTAGCGCCACGTTCGGAATGTCAACGTGGGGAGTCGACCGGTTCGTTTCGGATCACAAGGATGAAGAGCGGTTCATTCGAGAGGCATCGGGATGGTCCGAGTTGAATCATCCGCACGTGGCCAAGTTCCTTGGTGCGTGTCATGTTGGTGACGAGATGTTTGTTGCGCATGAAAAGGTTCGATCGATGACGGAGTACGCTTCTGTTGAGAGAGAAGACAGGAAGAAGGTGTGGGAACGCATGTATGAAGTGGGGTTGGCATTGCAGCACATGTTCGAGCGTGGGTTTGTTTGTTCACTTGTGAAGTGGGATCATTTGTATTGCGCTCGGTATGAAGATCGTGCTGTGATGTTCGGTGTTGATCTCCGAGAGTGTATGGGGATCAGCGACAAGGAATCCGTTCCCGTGCCTAAGCAAAGTCAGCAAAGTATGTTCGACGATGCTTGGGTTGAGTCGTTGGTGATTGCGATTGTGAAAGTGCTAGATAAGATGACTGAGTCAGCCAATGACGAAGCAAACGCTGCTGTAGATGAGCAGAAGGTTATTGAAGCGTACCGTGATGTAGTGTCTGTACCAAATCCAGCGCCTTCGTGCCTTGACGACCACGAGTGGCGATTGCTGAAGCAACTGAGAGAGATTACTATGGTGAATTTTTGCGCGTGGTCGATACGCTTGGTGAGCTCGCAGAGGTTCATAGTCGACACGACTGGCTCGAATATGTCCCAATGTTGGAGTGTCAAATTGAAGGCATCACTCGAGTGAAGGATATGAAAGCGACGCTAATGGGCGAGACGATCGATCAACTTCTCTTGAAATGTCGCCAGGCGATAACTGCAACTAACAAGCCACTATGCAGTTTGGTGAGACGCTTTGACAATATCATTGATCAACTGCAGCAACAATTTGATGAGCAGTCAGATTGGTCGACGTTTTTGAAGCCAATTGCTCACCTATGTAGTTTACTTCGTCAGTTCTCAAGCTACATCCAACAAAAGACGCAGACAAGCAGCTTCAGTCAAAGTCGGTCTATGAGTGCTAGTGTGAGTGCATCAGTAAGTGCAACGTCCAGTATAGCTTACTCTCAGCAAACAGTGCGCCAGCTCGATCCCGGACGAGTGTATTCGTTGCATTCAAAGCTGGATCAATTTCTGATCTTACATGAGCTATCATCTTCGATCTTAGTCCATGACTGGCTCAGGGAGTGGAAAGATGAGTATCGATCAACTTCATCACCACTTATTGATCATGAGATCAGTGCTACCTCTGACACGGAAAAGGTACTCTCGACGGGATCAAGCGTTTTATCTCTCTGGTTTATTCCACGAGAACAAATCGACTTTGAACAACTCAACGCGCTTCAGTGAAGGCGCTTTCGGATCCGTCCACAAAGGAAAATGGTTCGAAACACCGGTCATCGTCAAAAGAGTCAAACAACACACCACAACCGAAACACAGTTCCGTCAAGAAGCAGATGTATGGTTCCAACTCAACCACATCAACGTCGTCAAGATGTATGGAGCTTGTGATATTGGTGACCTCTTCTTCGTGTGTGAGTATGCGAGTGGTGGTGATCTGGACAAGTACCTCGATAGCAAGGGTCGCGATCCGTATCTGATGTGGTATTGTTTGTTGAATGCGGCACTCGGACTGCAGTACTTGCACAACAACGGGATCGTGCATGCTGATCTGAAGGCGAACAATATTTTGGTTGGTGGTGATGGTGTGGCGAAGTTGACTGATTTCGGTCTGAGTGTGCGAGCGAAGGATCCGAGTGGTGCTGCCGCTGGTGCACTTGGTGCGTATCAGTGGAAGGCTCCCGAGTGTTTGCGTGGGAGTGTGGCTACCTTTGCTTCGGATGTGTACTCTTTCGCGATGTTGATGATCGAGGTGATGAGTGGGTCGTGTCCGTGGGGAGAGGATACAGACAATGATACACTGAAGAACCTTGTTGTGACAAGGGGCCGGTTGCCACCTCGTCCTTCGAGTATCGGTGATTCTGAATGGGGTTTGATTGAGCGCATGTGTGCAAGAGATCCAACTGAGCGTGTGCCAATGGATACTGTGGTGACTCACTTGTCATCTTTGCTTCAGAAACTCGACCAAGAACAGTTGTGGCACGGTGGGGTATACAATCCTAAAACATTCAAGAATCGTGTTGTGTCGAGAGATGGGATTCTATTGAACTTGATTGATTTGGCACAAAGCAAGAATGGGACAATTGCCGCGCATGCAAGCAACCAAATCCTCTCAGTCGCACAGAGTCGAGAAGGACTGTCGAGCGAGCACGAGATTGATGCAGTACTTGATATGTTTTTTCACGGATCTGATCAGGAGAAGGTTTTAGGCGCGCATGCGATTAGTGCATTGGTCGAGCGCAATTCTAATGTGGTTCAGACACCCAAGGTGGTATCAGAGCTGGTAACGATGATAGCATCAGGTACAGGAGAACAAAAGCAGCAGGCAGCGAACGCGTTGTCCAACTTGTCTGTTCGTGCCGATATCAGTGGTAGTGTGTTATCATTGAATGGTATGGAGGCGCTGTTGGACCTCGTGCGAGACGGCAACGACGACCACAAGAAGTTTGCAGCAATGGCGTTGGCCAACATGTCCGCTAAAGTCGACATCAGTGGGAGTGTGTTGTCATTGAATGGCATGGAGGCGCTGTTGGACCTCGTGCGAGACGGCAACGACGACCTCAAGAAGCAAGCGGCAATGACGTTCGCCAACTTGTCTATCGGTGCCGACATCAGTGGAAGTGTGTTATCATTGAATGGTATGGAGGCGCTGTTGGATCTCGTGCGAGACGGCAACGACGACCACAAGAAACTTGCAGCAATGACATTGGCCAACTTGTCTGTTCATGCCGACATCAGTGGTAGTGTGTTGTCATTGAATGGTATGGAGGCGCTGTTGGATCTCGTGCGAGACGGCAACGACGACCACAAGAAGTTTGGTGCAATGACGTTGGCCAACTTAGCTTACTGGGCCGACGTCAGCGAGCGTGTGCTGTTATTGAATGGTATGGAGGTGTTGTTGGACCTCGTGCGAGACGGCAACGACGACCACAAGAAGCAAGCAGCAGCGGCGTTGGCCAGATTGTGTGGTCGTGTTGACATCAGTGGTAGTGTGTTATCATTGAGTGGTATCGAGCCACTGTTGGATCTCGTGCGAGACGGCAGCGATGACCACAAGAAGTTTGCAGCAATGACGTTGGCTGGCTTGTCTGTTCGTGCCGACATCAGTGAGGGTGTGCTATCATCGAATGGTATGGAGGCGCTGTTGGACCTCGTGCGAGTAGGTACTGATGACCAGAAGAAGCAAGCAACAATGACGCTGGCCAACTTAGCTCACTGGGCCGACATCAGTGAGACTGTGTTGTCAATGAGTGGTATGGAGGCGCTGCTGGATCTCGTACGAGACGGCACTGACGGCCAGAAGTTTGCAGCATCAAAGGCGTTGGCCAACTTGTCGACACCTCCTGGCTCCTAGGCTAGATCGTCTTCATATCAACAGAGACAACGTGTTGTAATACAATAGCTGACACTCGTTATGAGCTGGTTGTGCGCTTTTCCATGAGCCCCACACGCGTCGCGCTTCAACGTGGTCCATTTCGTACCAGTACACCGGTGTGTCCCCCTCCGCCCAATCCCCCGCGGCCACTTCACCACTCGGCCTTCCTCGCCTCGCCTCGCCCGGATCGCACCTTCCCCCACGTCCCCATGGTGCGTGCCGCCCGCCCGCCCGCGCCGCCCCTGCCGCCGCTTCTGACCGCTCGCCGTTCCCCCCGCAGCCGCTGCGACTGGACATCAAGCGCAAGCTGTCGTCGCGCTCGGAGCGCGTCAAGAGCGTGGACCTGCACCCGAGCGAGCCGTGGGTGCTCTCGGCGCTCTACACTGGCGCCGTCATGATCTGGAACTACGACACGCAGGCGCTGGTCAAGACGCTCGAGGTGTGCGCGCTCCCCGTGCGCAACGCCAAGTTCATCGCGCGCAAGCAGTGGATCGTCACGAGCTCGGACGACATGCAGCTGCGCGTCTACAACTACAACACGATGGAGAAGGTCACGAGCTTCGAGGCGCACGCAGACTACATCCGCCACATCGAGGTGCACCCGACGCTGCCGTGCCTGCTCACGTGCGCCGACGACATGACCATCAAGCTCTGGGACTGGGAGAAGAATTGGCTATGCACGCAAGTCTTCGAGGGACACGGACACTACGTCATGATGGTCAAGTTCAACCCCAAGGACACCAACACGTTCGCCAGCGCGTGCCTCGACCGCACCATCCGCGTGTGGGGACTCGGGTCCTCCCACCCGCACTTTGCGCTCGAGGGACACGAGCGAGGCGTCAACTGCATCGACTACTACCTGGGAGGCGACAAGCCGTACCTCATCTCGGGAGCAGACGACTGGACCATCAAGGTGATGGACGGTAGCAGCGTGTTTGTGCGTGGTGTAGGTCGCGTCTTGGCCTGGTCGTGGCTCAAAAGTATAAACTGCGACTGTAGGCCATCGCAGGTGCATAAAGTAGATGTCGTAGAGCTCGATCGAGTCGCTGGCACGTTGATGCGGCGGCGGTATGAGCGACAAAAGCGTGGAGTGACCGAGACTCGATCGAGAGGTAGTGAGTTGTGGACAGCATCGCGACCACACCGTGTTCGACGGCTTGAACTTGGATGTGTGGTGGAGTTGAGAGGGAGGTAGAGAACTGGAAAATGAGGTGGTGAGCCGCTGGAGCGCAGCGAGCTGCACGCTCGTCTGGCAGGCTCAGCAGCGCAACCACCGTCCCGAGACTGCGGTGAAGAACGCGTGGGTCGGTGGCTCGCTGCGAACCGCATGGGTGCCTCTGTGGTTTGATGCGGAGACGCAAAGTCGAGGAGCGGCTGGTGGCTCGCAGCTGGGGTGCCTTGAGCAAGTCGCGACGCAATCGTATGCGAAGTGCTTGTGGACTCGGCGCCAAACAAACTATCATGATATGAGTGCGTGAGCAGCAGAGAGCGAGAGCTGCCTCAATCGATTGAAGTCAGACATGAACCATTGACCAGCACACGGATAGTACTGTACTGATAAAAGCCGTCCAAACTCGAGAAATCAAGCACAGCGCACAATGCGGTAGGGGTTTGCCGGTGACTGTGAGGCTCAGAGACTACCTTTTGCATGAACAAACGACATTCGCCCATGCATAAGTACGTTTGCACTGCCATGTAGAATCCTGACATGTAAAACCTCCAACAAAAAAGTAGAACAAAATCCTCCAGCATTTTCATGGCACAGTTTTCTCGATCGACATCATTCCTGCCGCTCATCACACTCAACGAGCATGCTCGCGCTCAACGGTCAACTCGGTCACGTGCACAGAGGAACGTAGTAACCTTTCTCATTCAGTGATTCTAGTGTGTTTGCCGTCAACATCAACCTGGAAACATGGCGTGCATTCTCAAGCCTCACAAAATGAGCTCGGAACTCGCGCGAGAAACGTCCACAACTTTAGACCATAGTGAAATACAGCAACAGCAAAGATTCATCGAGAGCGCCGCGGTACGTGGTCGTCTCCGAAGCCGATTTTGCAGCGCACAACCGAGAAAACCATATCACGCCGAGAAAAAGTACATGAACCCATCGACTGCATCAAAATCACCTCACATCCTCGTGAGCCTCGCCTACATCATCTCGTCAGTCGCACGTCCGTAGTTCCAGCCGGTCGTGCACCGCTGACGTCGCTATACGGTCGTATACACCCTCTAACGCACGCTCGGTACGGAAACTGTGTGCAATGAGCTGATAGATCGTCTCACGGGAAAGTCTAGTGCGAAATCATGGGCCACGATTCGTAGCACGAGCTCGAAAATGACGCCTTCCATCATTCCAAAAGCGCTCGGTGTGTTCGATGCGGTTGGAAAGTCGATTCTGCGTCACTCCAAATGCCGAGTTTGTATGAGTAGCAGCATCGAACTCAGACAGGTCTCCCGCAGACTCACGCACAAGCGACCACAACTCGGACACATCGCGGGTTTCTCACAGTTGCGAAACGAAATCTGGCCAAGTCGACAACTTTCGCCGCACTTGTGATGCCCAACTTCTTGTAGACCTTGAACAATTCTATTCCCGATCTGGAGTTGGAAAGTGGCCGTGGTGCTGGTTGGCGGGCGACCCAATTCCGCCTGTTGCTTGATACTTGCGGGTTGCACCATGTAAATTTTCATGTTGTAATGTGTTCGCTCGCGTGATTGACCGAAAAGAGCCTGAAAGTCGCCTAGAATCCGCATTGGCTTCGTGTTTGACGGAAGTAGAAGGCTGGAGCGAATGCCTCAAACAAACTTAAGCTGAGATCTTTCCTCTCCTCATGCTGATGCTGCCTCACAAGTTCACGTTACGGTGTCGAGTGCGGCTAAAGACGCTAAAAGAGGGCTTGGGTGGCGAGTTCCAAGTGGAAGTGATCCTTGCGCTACTTGGCAGGAGATCTTCTTCGAGAGGGGTTAGATTTTGAATGAATAGTTATGGAGACTTATTATAACATAGAGGGCTCATTATCCAAGAGTCATGAAAGGTAAATTGGAGATATTCTATATTATCACACTCAAGATATGACTTTATAGCGATCCACATCTCATCCAACCAACCCAAATGTCCGGAGGAGTCGACGGGAACGCCGCCCGTCTTCGATCTTCGAGACGATTAAGGCGATGGAGCGAAGGAGGAGAGATCGGTGGACTGTCGACTGGGCTGGAGACGCGGACGAGAATGGACTGAAGCAAGAGGAAGCGACCGACAGACTTGGAGACCATACTGCTGGTCGCTACAGGAGTTTCCGACGATCTGTCGACCAAGTGAAACTCAATCAAATGAATGACGAGCGGTTCGGTTTGCTGCTGAGTGCTGAGAGTCTGCTTGATGAACTGCGCGTGTACGACAACGAAGAGTCACCATTCGTTCGACTGGCGCAGACTGGGTTTCATGTGCACCTACTGCGACGACTCCATGCTGTTCTAGACGCTGCAGTGGCTTCATACCCGATTCAGTTCGATGAGACGTCTGAGTGGAGCAATTGGGAGTCGATGTTGAGAGACGAGCGACGAGCGCGAGTTGGTTGGTATCGTCGAGAGCTGGAGCGAGTGGATTCTGGAGGAGATTCTTCAATGCTTGACGAGATTGACTCGGACGCCAAGGCGGAGGAGATCATGACACTATTGAAGGCTGCCACCAACAAGTATGGACCAGATGGTGACGAGTTCGTGGGTGAAGCCGAAGAAGCTTCGAGTGATCTAACACCAGAGGAACTAAACGTGATCAAGATGGCATTCAATATGGTGGCTACTCGCTCCAACATCGTCGTCATGACACTGCCGACATGGTTTGTGCTGCCATTTGAGTTTAGCGCCACGTTCGGAATGTCAACGTGGGGAGTCGACCGGTTCGTTTCGGATCACAAGGATGAAGAGCGGTTCATTCGAGAGGCATCGGGATGGTCCGAGTTGAATCATCCGCACGTGGCCAAGTTCCTTGGTGCGTGTCATGTTGGTGACGAGATGTTTGTTGCGCATGAAAAGGTTCGATCGATGATGGAGTACGCTTCTGTTGAGAGAGAAGACAGGAAGAAGGTGTGGGAACGCATGTATGAAGTGGGGTTGGCATTGCAGCACATGTTCGAGCGTGGGTTTGTTTGTTCACTTGTGAAGTGGGATCATTTGTATTGCGCTCGGTATGAAGATCGTGCTGTGATGCTCGGTGTTCATCTCAGAGACTATGGTGAGGTACCTGGCTCGAATTGCAACAATTCTGTTGAGAACAAGCGATGTGCTCAGTTTGGTGAGTCATTGGTTGAGTCATTGGTGATTGCAATCGTGAAGTTATTTGATACTCTGGCAGAATCTGCCAACAAGGAAGTGTCATCTGGAGATATGATTGAAGCCAGAGATGATTCTGACACTGTGACTTCGATACTAAACACAAAACCTTCATGTCTGAGTGACCGCGAGTGGAATCTGGTGAAGAAGCTGTGTAACAAATCTCATTGTAAGCTTTCGCAGGTGGTTGATAGTCTTGGTGATTTTACTGGTATCCATGAGCACACTGATTGGCTTGAGTATGTTACGATACTGGAGCATCAACTTCAATCGACTACTCAATTGAAGGAGTTCGTCATAATGGGCGAAACGATTGGCCAGACTCTGATTCGATGCCGTAATAGAACACCGCTGTCAGAAAAGCTACTCACGCGGATGCTCTGTCGTTTCGACGATGTCTGCAATCAATTGCAAGATAGATATTCAAAGCTGTCTGATTGGTCTGCACTACAGGAGTCACTTGCTCATCTGTGCAGTCTACTACGCCAATTCTCGAGCTTCGCGGCCCAAAAAGTGTTGACTAGCATGGCGAGTAAGAGTTTTTGTTCTACTTCTGCAAGTATCGCTTACAGTCAAGCTGTGATGCACCAGCTTGATCCGGGGCGTGTGCACTCGATGCACTCGAAGCTGGACCAATTTCTAGTTCTGCATCAGTTGTCTTCATCGGATGAAGTTCACGGCTGGCTTGGCGAGTGGCAAACTAAATATGGCTTGCCGCCTCCGACGAGAGTGAATGATTCGGAATCACCTGATTCACAGACGTTATCTCACTGGTATATTCCACGCGAGCAGATTGATTTTGAACAGTTTGACGCATTTAGTGAAGGCGCTTTCGGATCCGTACACAAAGGCAAATGGTTCCAAACACCGGTCATCGTCAAAAGAGTCAAACAACACACTACAACCGAAGCACAGTTCCATCAAGAAGCAAATGTTTGGTTCCAACTCAACCACATCAACGTCGTCAAGATGTACGGAGCTTGTGATATTGGTGACCTCTTCTTCGTGTGTGAGTATGCGAGTGGTGGTGATCTGGACAAGTACCTCGATAGCAAGGGTCGCGATCCGTATCTGATGTGGTATTGTTTGTTGAATGCGGCACTCGGACTGCAGTACTTGCACAACAATGGTATCGTGCATGCTGATCTGAAGGCGAACAATATTTTGGTTGGTGGTGATGGTGTGGCGAAGTTGACTGATTTCGGCCTGAGTGTGCGAGCGAAGGATCCGAGTGGTGCTTCTGCTGGTGCACTTGGTGCGTATCAGTGGAAGGCTCCCGAGTGTTTGCGTGGGAGTGTGGCTACATTTGCTTCGGATGTGTACTCTTTCGCGATGTTGATGATCGAGGTGATGAGTGGATCGTGTCCGTGGGGAAATGATGTCAGCGATTCTGTTGTGAAGGTGCAAGTGACGAAAGGGTTATTGCCACCTCGTCCTTCGAGTATCGGTGATTCTGAATGGGGTTTGATTGAGCGCATGTGTGCTTATGATCCGTCTGAGCGCGTATCAATGGATACTGTGGTGACTCAGCTGTCATCTTTGCTTCAGAAATTGGACCAAGGCCAGCTATGGCGTGGTGGGATAGCACAACCCAAGACATTCAAGAATCGTGTTGTGTCGAGAGATGGGATTCTATTGAACTTGATTGATTTGGCACAAACCAAGAATGGGACAATTGCCGGTTACGCAAGCAACCAAATCGTCTCAGTTGCTGAGAGTCGAGAAGGACCATCAAGCGAGCGCGAAGTTGATTCAGTACTGGATATGTTTTTTCACGGGTCTGATCAGCAGAAGGCCCTTGGCGCGCATGCTATTGGTGCATTGGCCGAGAAAAATACTGGTGTGCTTCAGACACCCAAGGTGGTATCAGAGCTGGTTACGATGATAGCATCAGGCACAGCAGATCAAAAGAAGCAAGCAGCAAGGACGTTGGCCAACTTGTCTATTCGTGCCGACATCAGTGGTAGTGTGTTGTCATTGAATGGTATGGAGGCGCTGTTGAATCTCATGCGAGACGGCAACGACGACCAGAAGGAGTTTGCAGCAAGGACGTTGGCCAACTTGTCTAAATGGACCGACATCAGTGGTAGTGTGTTGTCATTGAATGGTACGAAGGCACTGTTGGACCTCGTGCGAGACGGCAATGACGACCACAAGAAGTTTGCTGCAATGACGTTGGCCAACTTGTCTGGTCGTGCCGACATCAGTGGTAGTGTGTTGTCATTGAATGGTATGGAGGTGCTGTTGGACCTCGTGCGAGACGGCAACGACGACCACAAGAACCAAGCAGCAATGACGTTCGCCAACATGTCTGCTCGTGCCGATATCAGTGGTAGTGTGTTATCATTGAATGGTATGGAGGCGCTGCTGGACCTCGTGCGAGACGGCAACGATGACCAGAAGGAGTTTGTAGCAATGGCGTTGGCCAACTTTTCTGCTGATGCAGACATTAGTGGTAGTGTGTTGTCATTAAATGGTATGGAGGCACTGTTGGACCTCGTGCGAGACGGCAACGACGACCAGAAGCATGCAGCAGCAATAATGTTGGCCAACTTGTCTGCTGATGCAGACATTAGTGGTAGTGTGTTATCATTGAATGGTGTGGAGGCGCTGTTGGACCTCGTGCGAGACGGCAATGACGACCAAAGGAAGCAAGCAGCAAGGACGTTGGCCAACTTGTCTAAATGGACCGACATCAGTGGGAGTGTGTTATCATTAAATGGCATGGAGGCGCTGTTGGACCTCGTGCGAGATGGCAACGACGACCACAAGAACCAAGCAACGATAACGTTGGCTAACTTGTCTGCTGATGCAGACATCAGTGGTAGTGTGTTGTCATTGAATGGTATGGAGGCGCTGCTGGACCTCGTGCGAGACGGCAACGACGACCAGAAGCATGCAGCAGCAATGATGTTGGCCAACTTGTCTATTCGTGCCGACATCAGTGGGAGTGTGTTGTCATTGAATGGTATGGAGGCGCTGTTGAATCTCATGCGAGACGGCAACGACGACCACAAGAACCAAGCAGCAATGATGTTGGCCAACATGTCTGCTCGTGCCGACATCAGTGCGAGTGTGTTGTCATTGAATGGTATGGAGGCGTTGTTGGACCTCGTGCGAGACGGCAACGACGACCAGAAGAAGCAAGCAGCAAGGGCATTAGCCAACTTGTCTGATGATGCAGACATCAGTGGGAGTGTGTTGTCATTGAATGGTATGGAGGCACTGTTGGACCTCGTGCGAGACGGCAACGACGACCAGAAGCATGCAGCAGCAATGACGTTGGCCAACATGTCTGTTCGTGCCGACATCATTGGGAGTGTGTTGTCATTGAATGGTATGGAGGCGCTGTTGGACCTCGTGCGAGACGGCAACGACGACCACAAGAAGCAAGCAGCAAGGGCATTAGCCAACTTGTCTGATGATGCAGACATCAGTGGGAGTGTGTTGTCATTGAATGGTATGGAGGCGCTGTTGGACCTCGTGCGAGACGGCAATGACGACCAGAAGAAGCAAGCAACAATGACGCTGGCCAACATGTCTGCTCGTGCCGACATCAGTGAGTGTGTGTTGTCATTGAATGGTATGGAGGTGTTGTTGGATCTCGTAAGAGACGGCACTGACGGCCAGAAGTTTGCAGCATCAAAGGCGTTGGCCAACTTGTCGACACCTCCTGGCTCCTAGGCTAGATCGTCTTCATATCAACAGAGACAACGTGTTGTAATGCAATAGCTGACACTCGTTATGAGCTGGTTGTGCGCTTTTCCATGAGCCCCACACGCGTCGCGCTTCAACGTGGTCCATGTCGTACCGGTATACCGGTGTGTCCCCCTCCGCCCAATCCCCCGCGGCCACTTCACCACTCGGCCTTCCTCGCCTCGCCCGCCCGGATCGCACCTTCCCCCACGTCCCCATGGTGCGTGCCTTCCCGCCCGCCCGCGCGGCCTGCGGCGCCCCTGCCGCCGCTTCTGACCGCTCGCCGCTCTCCCCCTCGCAGCCGCTGCGACTGGACATCAAGCGCAAGCTGTCGTCGCGCTCGGAGCGCGTCAAGAGCGTGGACCTGCACCCGAGCGAGCCGTGGGTGCTCTCGGCGCTCTACACGGGCGCCGTCATGATCTGGAACTACGACACGCAGGCGCTGGTCAAGACGCTCGAGGTGTGCGCGCTCCCCGTGCGCAACGCCAAGTTCATCGCGCGCAAGCAGTGGATCGTCACGAGCTCGGACGACATGCAGCTGCGCGTCTACAACTACAACACGATGGAGAAGGTCACGAGCTTCGAGGCGCACGCAGACTACATCCGCCACATCGAGGTGCACCCGACGCTGCCGTGCCTGCTCACGTGCGCCGACGACATGACCATCAAGCTCTGGGACTGGGAGAAGAATTGGCTCTGCACGCAGGTCTTCGAGGGACACGGACACTACGTCATGATGGTCAAGTTCAACCCCAAGGACACCAACACGTTCGCCAGCGCGTGCCTCGACCGCACCATCCGCGTGTGGGGACTCGGCTCCTCCCACCCGCACTTTGCGCTCGAGGGACACGAGCGAGGCGTCAACTGCATCGACTACTACCCGGGAGGCGACAAGCCGTACCTCATCTCGGGAGCAGACGACCTGCACCGTCAAGGTGATGGACGGTAGCAGCGTGTTTGTGCGTGGTGTAGGTCGCGTCTTGGCCTGGTCCTGGCTCAATAGTATAAACCGCGGCTGTAGGCTATCGCAGGTGCATAGAGTAGATGTCGTAGAGCTCGATCGAGTCGCTGGCACGTTGATGCGGCGGCGGTATGAGCGACAAAAGCGTGGAGTGACCGAGACTCGATCGAGAGGTATAGAGTTGTGGACAGCACCGCGACCTACACCGTGGTCGACGGGCTTGAGCTTGGATGTGTGGTGGAGTTGAGAGGGAGGTAGAGAACTGGAAAGTGAGGTGGTGAGCCGCTGGAGCGCAGCGAGCTGCACGCTCGTCTGGCAGGCTCAGCAGCACAACCACAGTCCCGAGGCTGCGGTGGAGAGCGTGTGGGTTGGTGGCTCGGTGCGAACCGCATGGGTGCCTCTGCGATTTGATGCGGAGACGCAAAGTCGAGGAGCGGCTGGTGGCTCGCAGCTGGAGTGCCTAGAGCAAGTCGTGACGCACTCGCATGTGAAGTGCTTGTAGACTCGGCGCCAAACAAAGTACCATGATATGAGTGCGTGAGCAGCAGAGAGCGAGAGCTGCCGCAATGGATTGAAGTTAGGCATGAACCATTCATTGACCAGCACACGGATAGTGCTGTACTAATAAAAGCCGTCCAAACTCGAGAAGGCCATCATGCGGCAGGGGTCTGCCAATGACTACGAGGCTCAGAGACAGCCTTTTGTATGAACAAACGGCATTCGCCCATGCATATGCACGTTTGCACTGCCATGTAGAATCCTGCCATGTAAAACCCCCAACAAAAAGCACTTGTTCAGGCCGAACAATATCGCCCAGCATTTTCATGGCACAGTTTTCTCGATCGAAATCGTTCCTGCCGCTCATCACAATGATTCTCAACGAGCATGCTCATGCTCAATGGTCAACTCGGTCACGTGCACAGAGGAACCGTAGTAACCTTTCTCATTCAGTGATTCTAGTGTGTTTGCCGTCAAAATCAACATGAAAACAAGGCATGCATTCTCAAGCCACACAAAATAAGCTCGAAACTCGCGCTTGAAACGTCCACAACCTTAGACCATAGTGAAATACAGCAACAGCAAAGATTCATCGAGAGCGCCGCGGTACGTGGTCGTCTCCGAAGCCGATTTTGCAGCGCACAACCGAGAAAACCATATTACGCCGAGAAAAAGTACATGAACCCATCGACTGCATCAAAATCACCTCACATCCTCGTGAGCCTCGCCTACATCATCTCGTCAGTCGCACGTCCGTAGTTCCAGCCGGTCGTGCACCGCTGACGTCGCTATACGGTCGTATACACCCTCTAACGCACGCTCGGAAACTGTGTGCAATGAGCTGATAGATCGTCTCACGGGAAAGTCTAGTGCGAAATCATGGGCCACGATTCGTAGCACGAGCTCGAAAATGACGCCTTCCATCATTCCAAAAACGCTCGGTGTGTTCGATGCGGTCGGGACGTCGATTCTGCGTCACTCCAAATGCCGAGTTTGTATGAGTAGCGGCATCGAACTCAGACAGGTCTCCCGCAGACTCACGCACAAGCGACCACAACTCGGACACATCGCGGGTTTCTCACAGTTGCGAAACGAAATCTGGCCAAGTCGACAACTTTCCCCGCACTTGTATTCCCCTATATCTTGTAGACCTTGAACAATTCTATTCCCGATCTGGAGTTGGAAAGTGGCCGTGGTGCTGGTTGGCGGGCGACCCAATTCCGCCTGTTGCTTGATACTTGCGGGTTGCACCATGTAAATTTTCATGTTGTAATGTGTTCGCTCGCGTGATTGACCGAAAAGAGCCTGAAAGTCGCCTAGAATCCGCATTGGCTTCGTGTTTGACGGAAGTAGAAGGCTGGAGCGAATGCCTCAAACAAACTTAAGCTGAGATCTTTCCTCTCCTCATGCTGATGCTGCCTCACAAGTTCACGTTACGGTGTCGAGTGCGGCTAAAGACGCTAAAAGAGGGCTTGGGTGGCGAGTTCCAAGTGGAAGTGATCCTTGCGCTACTTGGCAGGAGATCTTCTTCGAGAGGGGTTAGATTTTGAATGAATAGTTATGGAGACTTATTATAACATAGAGGGCTCATTATCCAAGAGTCATGAAAGGTAAATTGGAGATATTCTATATTATCACACTCAAGATATGACTTTATAGCGATCCACATCTCATCCAACCAACCCAAATGTCCGGAGGAGTCGACGGGAACGCCGCCCGTCTTCGATCTTCGAGACGATTAAGGCGATGGAGCGAAGGAGGAGAGATCGGTGGACTGTCGACTGGGCTGGAGACGCGGACGAGAATGGACTGAAGCAAGAGGAAGCGCCCGACAGACTTGGAGACCACACTGCTGGTCGCTACAGGAGTTTACGACGATCTGTCGACCAAGTGAATTTCAATCAAATGAATGACGAGCGGTTCGGTTTGCTGCTGAGTGCTGAGAGTCTGCTTGATGAGTTGCGCGTGTACGACAACGAAGAGTCACCATTCGTTCGACTGGCGCAGACTGGGTTTCATGTGCACCTACTGCGACGCCTGCATTCTGTTCTAGACGCTGCAGTGGCTTCATACCCGATTCAGCTCGATGAGACGTCTGAATGGAGCAATTGGGAGTCGATGCTGAGAGACGAGCGACGAGCGCGAGTTGATTGGTATTGTCGCGAGCTGGAGCGAGTCGATTCTGGAGGAGATTCTTCAATGCTTGATGAAATTGACTCGGACGTCAAGGCGGAAGAGATCATGACACTATTGAAGGCTGCCACCAACAAGTATGGACCAGATGGCGACGAGTTCGTGGGTGAAGCCGAAGAAGCTTCGAGTGATCTAACACCAAAGGAACTGAGCGTGATCAAGACCGCGTTCAATATGGTGGCTACTCGCTCCAACATCGTCGTCATGACACTGCCGACATGGTTTGTACTGCCATTTGAGTTTAGCGCCACGTTTGGAATGTCAACGTGGGGAGTCGACCGGTTCGTTCCGGATCACAAGGATGAAGAGCGGTTCATTCGAGAGGCATCGGGATGGTCCGAGTTGAATCATCCGCACGTGGCCAAGTTCCTTGGTGCATGTCATGTTGGTGACGAGATGTTTGTTGCGCATGAAAAGGTTCGATCGATGACCGAGTACGCTTCTGTTGAGAGAGAAGACAGGAAGAAGGTGTGGGAACGCATGTATGAAGTGGGGTTGGCATTGCAGCACATGTTCGAGCGTGGATTTGTTTGTTCACTTGTGAAGTGGGATCATTTGTATTGCGCTCGGTATGAAGATCGTGCTGTGATGTTCGGTGTTCATCTCAGAGACTATGGTGAGGTACCTGGCTCGAATTGCAACAATTCTGTTGAGAACAAGCGATGTGCTCAGTTTGGTGAGTCATTGGTTGAGTCATTGGTGATTGCAATCGTGAAGTTATTTGATACTCTGGCAGAATCTGCCAACAAGGAAGTGTCATCTGGAGATACGATTGAAGCCAGAGATGATTCTGACACTGTGACTTCGATACTAAACACAAAACCTTCATGTCTGAGTGACCGCGAGTGGAATCTGGTGAAGAAGCTGTGTAACAAATCTCATTGTAAGCTTTCGCAGGTGGTTGATAGTCTTGGTGATTTTACTGGTATCCATGAGCACACTGATTGGCTTGAGTATGTTACGATACTGGAGCATCAACTTCAATCGACTACTCAATTGAAGGAGTTCGTCATAATGGGCGAAACGATTGGCCAGACTCTGATTCGATGCCGTAATAGAACACCGCTGTCAGAAAAGCTACTCACGCGGATGCTCTGTCGTTTCGACGATGTCTGCAATCAATTGCAAGATAGATATTCAAAGCTGTCTGATTGGTCTGCACTACAGGAGTCACTTGCTCATCTGTGCAGTCTACTACGCCAATTCTCGAGCTTCGCGGCCCAAAAAGTGTTGACTAGCATGGCGAGTAAGAGTTTTTGTTCTACTTCTGCAAGTATCGCTTACAGTCAAGCTGTGATGCACCAGCTTGATCCGGGGCGTGTGCACTCGATGCACTCGAAGCTGGACCAATTTCTAGTTCTGCATCAGTTGTCTTCATCGGATGAAGTTCACGGCTGGCTTGGCGAGTGGCAAACTAAATATGGCTTGCCGCCTCCGACGAGAGTGAATGATTCGGAATCACCTGATTCACAGACGTTATCTCACTGGTATATTCCACGCGAGCAGATTGATTTTGAACAGTTTGACGCATTTAGTGAAGGCGCTTTCGGATCCGTACACAAAGGCAAATGGTTCCAAACACCGGTCATCGTCAAAAGAGTCAAACAACACACTACAACCGAAGCACAGTTCCATCAAGAAGCAAATGTTTGGTTCCAACTCAACCACATCAACGTCGTCAAGATGTACGGAGCTTGTGATATTGGTGACCTCTTCTTCGTGTGTGAGTATGCGAGTGGTGGTGATCTGGACAAGTACCTCGATAGCAAGGGTCGCGATCCGTACCTGATGTGGTATTGTTTGTTGAATGCGGCACTCGGACTACAGTACTTGCACAACAATGGGATCGTGCATGCTGATCTGAAGGCGAACAATATTTTGGTTGGTGGTGATGGTGTGGCGAAGTTGACTGATTTCGGTCTGAGTGTGCGAGCGAAGGATCCGAGTGGTGCTTCTGCTGGTGCACTTGGTGCGTATCAGTGGAAGGCTCCCGAGTGTTTGCGTGGGAGTGTGGCTACATTTGCTTCGGATGTGTACTCTTTCGCGATGTTGATGATCGAGGTGATGAGTGGATCGTGTCCGTGGGGAAATGATGTCAGCGATTCTGTTGTGAAGGTGCAAGTGACGAAAGGGTTATTGCCACCTCGTCCTTCGAGTATCGGTGATTCTGAATGGGGTTTGATTGAGCGCATGTGTGCTTATGATCCGTCTGAGCGCGTATCAATGGATACTGTGGTGACTCAGCTGTCATCTTTGCTTCAGAAATTGGACCAAGGCCAGCTATGGCGTGGTGGGATAGCACAACCCAAGACATTCAAGAATCGTGTTGTGTCGAGAGATGGGATTCTATTGAACTTGATTGATTTGGCACAAACCAAGAATGGGACAATTGCCGGTTACGCAAGCAACCAAATCGTCTCAGTTGCTGAGAGTCGAGAAGGACCATCAAGCGAGCGCGAAGTTGATTCAGTACTGGATATGTTTTTTCACGGGTCTGATCAGCAGAAGGCCCTTGGCGCGCATGCTATTGGTGCATTGGCCGAGAAAAATACTGGTGTGCTTCAGACACCCAAGGTGGTATCAGAGCTGGTTACGATGATAGCATCAGGCACAGCAGATCAAAAGAAGCAAGCAGCAAGGACGTTGGCCAACTTGTCTATTCGTGCCGACATCAGTGGTAGTGTGTTGTCATTGAATGGTATGGAGGCGCTGTTGAATCTCATGCGAGACGGCAACGACGACCAGAAGGAGTTTGCAGCAAGGACGTTGGCCAACTTGTCTAAATGGACCGACATCAGTGGTAGTGTGTTGTCATTGAATGGTACGAAGGCACTGTTGGACCTCGTGCGAGACGGCAATGACGACCACAAGAAGTTTGCTGCAATGACGTTGGCCAACTTGTCTGGTCGTGCCGACATCAGTGGTAGTGTGTTGTCATTGAATGGTATGGAGGTGCTGTTGGACCTCGTGCGAGACGGCAACGACGACCACAAGAACCAAGCAGCAAGGACGTTCGCCAACATGTCTGCTCGTGCCGATATCAGTGGTAGTGTGTTATCATTGAATGGTATGGAGGCGCTGCTGGACCTCGTGCGAGACGGCAACGATGACCAGAAGGAGTTTGTAGCAATGGCGTTGGCCAACTTTTCTGCTGATGCAGACATTAGTGGTAGTGTGTTGTCATTAAATGGTATGGAGGCACTGTTGGACCTCGTGCGAGACGGCAACGACGACCAGAAGCATGCAGCAGCAATGATGTTGGCCAACTTGTCTGCTGATGCAGACATTAGTGGTAGTGTGTTATCATTGAATGGTGTGGAGGCGCTGTTGGACCTCGTGCGAGACGGCAATGACGACCAAAGGAAGCAAGCAGCAATGACGTTGGCCAACATGTCTGTTCGTGCCGACATTAGTGGGAGTGTGTTGTCATTGAATGGTATGGAGGCGTTGTTGGACCTCGTGCGAGACGGCAATGATGACCAGAAGGAGTTTGCAGCAATGACGTTGGCCAACTTGTCTGGTCGTGCCGACATCAGTGGGAGTGTGTTGTCATTGAATGGTATGGAGGCGTTGTTGGACCTCGTGCGAGACGGCAATGACGACCACAAGAAGCAAGCAGCAATGATGTTGGCCAACATGTCTGCTCGTGCCGACATCAGTGGTAGTGTTTTGTCATTGAATGGTATGGAGGCGCTGTTGGTCCTCGTGCGAGACGGCAACGACGACCAGAAGGAGTTTGCAGCAAGGACGTTGGCCAACTTGTCTAAATGGACCGACATCAGTGGGAGTGTGTTATCATTGAATGGCATGGAGGCGCTGTTGGACCTCGTGCGAGATGGCAACGACGACCACAAGAACCAAGCAACGATAACGTTGGCTAACTTGTCTGCTGATGCAGACATCAGTGGTAGTGTGTTGTCATTGAATGGTATGGAGGCGCTGCTGGACCTCGTGCGAGACGGCAACGACGACCAGAAGCATGCAGCAGCAATGATGTTGGCCAACTTGTCTATTCGTGCCGACATCAGTGGGAGTGTGTTGTCATTGAATGGTATGGAGGCGCTGTTGAATCTCATGCGAGACGGCAACGACGACCACAAGAACCAAGCAGCAATGATGTTGGCCAACATGTCTGCTCGTGCCGACATCAGTGGGAGTGTGTTGTCATTGAATGGTATGGAGGCGTTGTTGGACCTCGTGCGAGACGGCAACGACGACCAGAAGAAGCAAGCAGCAAGGGCATTAGCCAACTTGTCTGATGATGCAGACATCAGTGGGAGTGTGTTGTCATTGAATGGTATGGAGGCACTGTTGGACCTCGTGCGAGACGGCAACGACGACCAGAAGCATGCAGCAGCAATGATGTTGGCCAACATGTCTGTTCGTGCCGACATCATTGGGAGTGTGTTGTCATTGAATGGTATGGAGGCGCTGTTGGACCTCGTGCGAGACGGCAACGACGACCAGAAGAAGCAAGCAGCAAGGGCATTAGCCAACTTGTCTGATGATGCAGACATCAGTGGGAGTGTGTTGTCATTGAATGGTATGGAGGCACTGTTGGACCTCGTGCGAGACGGCAACGACGACCAGAAGCATGCAGCAGCAATGACGTTGGCCAACATGTCTGTTCGTGCCGACATCATTGGGAGTGTGTTGTCATTGAATGGTATGGAGGCGCTGTTGGACCTCGTGCGAGACGGCAACGACGACCAGAAGAAGCAAGCAGCAAGGGCATTAGCCAACTTGTCTGATGATGCAGACATCAGTGGGAGTGTGTTGTCATTGAATGGTATGGAGGCACTGTTGGACCTCGTGCGAGACGGCAACGACGACCAGAAGCATGCAGCAGCAATGACGTTGGCCAACATGTCTGTTCGTGCCGACATCATTGGGAGTGTGTTGTCATTGAATGGTATGGAGGCGCTGTTGGACCTCGTGCGAGACGGCAACGACGACCAGAAGAAGCAAGCAGCAAGGGCATTAGCCAACTTGTCTGATGATGCAGACATCAGTGGGAGTGTGTTGTCATTGAATGGTGTGGAGGCGCTGTTGGACCTCGTGCGAGACGGCAATGACGACCAGAAGAAGCAAGCAACAATGACGTTGGCCAACATGTCTGCTCGTGCCGACATCAGTGCGAGTGTGTTGTCATTGAATGGTATGGAGGTGTTGTTGGATCTCGTACGAGACGGCACTGACGGCCAGAAGCTTGCAGCATCAAAGGCGTTGGCGAACTTGTCGACACCTTCAGGCTCCTAGACTAGATCGTCTTCATATCAACAGAGACAACGTGTTGTAATGCAATAGCTGACACTCATTGTGAACTGGTTGTGCGCTTTTCCATGAGCCCCACACGCGTCGCGCTTCAACGTGGTCCATTTCGTACCGGTATACCGGTGTGTCCCCCTCCGCCCAATCCCCCGCGGCCACTTCACCACTCGGCCTTCCTCGCCTCGCCTCGCCCGGATCGCACCTTCCCCCACGTCCCCATGGTGCGTGCCTTCCGCCCGCCCGCGCCGCCCCTGCCGCCGCTTCTGACCGCTCGCCGTTCCCCCCGCAGCCGCTGCGACTGGACATCAAGCGCAAGCTGTCGTCGCGCTCGGAGCGCGTCAAGAGCGTGGACCTGCACCCGAGCGAGCCGTGGGTGCTCTCGGCGCTCTACACTGGCGCCGTCATGATCTGGAACTACGACACGCAGGCGCTGGTCAAGACGCTCGAGGTGTGCGCGCTCCCCGTGCGCAACGCCAAGTTCATCGCGCGCAAGCAGTGGATCGTCACGAGCTCGGACGACATGCAGCTGCGCGTCTACAACTACAACACGATGGAGAAGGTCACGAGCTTCGAGGCGCACGCAGACTACATCCGCCACATCGAGGTGCACCCGACGCTGCCGTGCCTGCTCACGTGCGCCGACGACATGACCATCAAGCTGTGGGACTGGGAGAAGAATTGGCTCTGCACGCAGGTCTTCGAGGGACACGGACACTACGTCATGATGGTCAAGTTCAACCCCAAGGACACCAACACGTTCGCCAGCGCGTGTCTCGACCGCACCATCCGCGTGTGGGGACTCGGGTCCTCCCACCCGCACTTTGCGCTCGAGGGACACGAGCGAGGCGTCAACTGCATCGACTACTACCCGGGAGGCGACAAGCCGTACCTCATCTCGGGAGCAGACGACCGCACCGTCAAGGTCTGGGACTACCAGACCAAGGCCGTGCTGCACACGCTGGACGGACACTCGAACAACCTCACGGCTGTGCTCTACCACCCGCGACTGCCGCTCATCATCTCGGCATGTGAAGACGGCGCTGTGCGCATGTGGCACGCCACCACCTACCGCGCCGAGACGACGCTCAACTACGGCATGGAGCGCGCGTGGTCGCTCTCGGCGCTCAAGTCGTCCAACAAGCTCGCGATCGGCTACGATGAAGGCACCGTCGTGCTGCGTCTGGGCCACGACACGCCCGTCGTGAGCATGGACCCCAGCGGCAAGCTCATTTGGACGACGAACAACGAGGTGCACACGGCGAGCGTCAAGGGTGTTGTGGCTGACCTGGCGTTGCAGGACGGTGAGAAGATCCCGCTGCCGGCGCGCGACCTCGGCAGTTGCGAGGTGTACCCGCAGAAGGTCAAGCACAACAACAACGGCCGCTACGTGGTCGTGTGCGGCGATGGCGAGTACATCATCTACACATCCCAGCAGCTGCGTAACAAGGCGTTCGGCTCGGGTCTTGACTTTGCGTGGTCGCCAACGGGAACGGGCGACTACGTCGTGCGTGAGAGCATCTCGAAGATCACGCTGTTCAAGAACTTCAAGGAGTACAAGAGCGAGAAGCCGCGCGTGCTGTCGGCGGAGGGTCTCTTTGGTGGCTCTGGCGCAATTGGTGTCAAGGGCAACGACTCGATTGCCATGTTCGACTGGGAGGAAATGCGCCTGATTCGCAAGATCGATGTGGCCGTCAAGAACGTGTACTGGTCGGACACGGGCAACCTTGTCGTGCTCGCCTGCGACAGCAGCTTCTACGTGCTCCGCTACAACAAGGATCTCGTTGCGCAGGCGTTTGCCACTGGCACCAACACGCCGGATGAGGGCGTTGACGGCGCGTTCGACCTGCTGCATGAGATCCCTGAGAAGGTTGGCACAGGCACCTGGGTTGGTGACTGTTTCCTCTACACGAACGCTGGTGGCCGCCTGAACTACTACGTTGGTGGTGAGGTCATGACGCTTGCGCACCTGGAGCAGAAGATGTACATGCTCGGCTATCTTCCTCGCGAGAACCTCGTGTTCCTCATGGACAAGATGAAGAACGTGTACAGCTACACGGTGTCGCTCGTGATGCTGGAGTACCAGACGGCTGTCGTTCGTCGCGACTTTGAGACGGCGAACGCGATTCTGCCCAAGATCCCGCAGGACCAGATGGACTACGTTGCACGCTTCCTTGAATCGCAGGGCTTCAAGGAGGAAGCTCTCGCGCTCAGCACGGACCCTGACCAGAAGTTCGATCTGGCTGTGCAGCTTGCGCGACTCGACGTGGCGCGCGACATCATGCTCCAGGAGATCGACCAGAAGGACATGTCGACGGAGACGCAGCACAAGTGGAAGCAGCTTGGTGATCTTGCGCTAAACGACTTCCAGTTCTCGCTCGCGGAAGACTGTGCGGTTCGTGCCGATGACTTCAGTCTGCTGCTCATCTTGTACACGAGCCGTGGTGATGCTGCCGGTCTCGAGCGCCTTGCTCGTCTCACATCAGAGAAGCGCCGTTACAACATTGCGTTCATTTGTTGGCTGCTCCTGAACCGACTGACCGAGTGCGTGGAAGTCTTGAAGGAGACGAAGCGCTTCCCAGAGGCCGCATTCTTTTCCCGCAGCTACTCCCCGTCCAAGATCGAAGTGGTCATGGACAAGTGGCGTGAGGATCTCGCGGGAGTCAGCTCTCGCGCTGCAAAGGCGCTTGCGGATCCTTTCAAGAACCCGGAACTGTTCGAGAACTTTGAGGCCTCTATCCAGGCCGAGCAGGTGCTGGCGGCGCAAGGCGGAGGCTTCCAGCGCGCACACGAGTACCTGAACAAGTTGGCATTGCTGGAGAGCGAGAACTCGCTCGAGGTGATTCTCAGCGGGGCCTTCAGCGCTGGCGTTTCAATCAGCGCCGAGCAGTCTTTTGCGCACCAGGCTGATGCGGCAAGCATCCAGGCTGCGCATGAGGCACAGCTGCGTGCCGAGGCAGAGGCTGCAGCTCAGGCTCGTGCTGAGTGGGAAGCCCAGGAGGCTGCACGACTCGAGGCGGAAGCGCAGGCTCAAGCTGCTGCGATTGCTGCTGCGCAGGCTCAGGCTCAGGCCGAAGCAGAAGCTCGCGCACAAGCCGAGCTAGCAGCACGAGAGCACGCTCTCCGGCAACAGGCCGAGGCTGAAGCTGCTGCGGCAGCTGCTGCCGCCGCGGAGGAAGCGGCACGTCAGCGGGCGGAGGCCGAGGCCCGACTGCAGGCAGAGGCAGAGGCTCGCATCCGAGCCGAGCAGGAGGAGCTGCTGAGGCAACAGCAGGCGATGCGGACGAGTTCGTTCGGTGCGATGGCTGCTCCGGGCTCCAACAGCGGCTTCAGCTTCAACGCTGCGCCTCCTGCCCCGCTTTCGTCGTCAGGAGTGGCTGCACATCACTTTTCGACGACCAACTCGAGCTTCTCGGCAACGACCACGACGACCACGACGACGTCCACGACTGGCAACCTGCTGGACTTCGAGGTGGAGAACGCGGATCTGCAGTTCGAGGACAACGACGACGACTGGGGCGAGATGTAGTCGCATGAAGCTCGCTCGCTAGCTCCATCAGGTCCCGATCCGTTTCAACACTGCGTAATTCCCTCGTTTTTGCCTAAAACCGCGTCTAAAACCCTCTCTTTTAGCTAATTCCGCGTAGCTGCTCGCCACGCCGCACTCGCCACCTGTCGCCATGGAGGACGCCGCCCCCGCCGCCGACGCGCCCGCCGTGACGCCCGCCGCGCTGCTGGACGCGCTCAAGACGCAGCGCGAGTGGGCGAAGGCGCTGGCGTTCGACGGCGCCGGTCGCGTGCTCGCGGCCACGGCGCAGCCGCAGGACGGAGAGATGGAGTGCGTCGCAATTGCGACCGACAGATCTGCAGCGGAGACTGACGCCGGTGGGATGCAGCGCGCTGATCAAGCTGTTCGACAAGCGGGAGGACACGATCGCGGCGGGCATCGTGCTGCAGGGCGAGCAGTTCGACGTGCACCGGTGAGGGCTCGAGCGCGAGCGGGAATGGAGCGAGAGAGGACTGATCGATGTGCCAAAGATTCCACCCGCCGCTCATCTACGGACGGCGAGGAGACCCCGTGCAGGAGGACGGAGAGGGCGTGGCCGTGTGCAAGGTCGAGCACAAGGCCTCGGGAAAGCCGCTCTTCTGCCTCATCACGTACGTGTACCCGACGCTGTCGGCGCGCGCCGTGCCGCAGCTCAAGGAGTTCTGCGAGACCTACCGTGCGTGCAGCTTTTGCGGGTGGAAGGGTGGTGACTAGAGCGCTCATTGATATCGTTGCTGCCGTGTTTGGAGCAGTGGCCAACCTGTCGTGAAGCGCGCGGCAGTCACGCCGTAGCTAGTCAGTCGGCTGCTCCTTTCTATTCATCAAACGTGCAAGTCAGTTGAACCGAACCGGGCAGGAACGAGTCATCACGATGGCCTCCCTCAGGAGGATGGAGATGATCAGCAGGTGGCAAAATTCTGCCGTCGTCATTCGCTCTCAGGGTTGGAAGATACACGCGCATGAATCGAGTAGCAGATGAGCTCTGATATGATTCGGCGCACGCCGCAAGCCGACCAGACCAACGCACCGCCATGCCGAACGCTTCGCTTGCTCATGGCGGATCGCCATCTTGCTGCCGCCGTCACCACCTCAAGCCAGCGCCATCGCGTCATCCCGAGCCAGTCGCGCCGCGATTGTCTATGCCGCTAACTCGCTTTCAACTCGCCCTGGTTGCCTAGGTCGCTGTCCTTCCGGGGGCTTCACCGCTTCAAACTCTCGCCCGAAGGACCCGACTGAGGCCGCGTCTATGCAGAGGCTATGCAAGCCACCGGCAGTCGTTGCATTGCGCCTGCCTCGGTCTCCTCACCCCGTCAACACCCGCCGCCCGAGCCGATGCAGAGTTGCACCATCCACAAACGTGCGGTCACGAGCAGCGGCAAGTGGGTGCGACACGAGGCCGCCGTGCCACTGGCCTCGCCCCATTGAGCTCCAGCACACCTCGTCAAGTCCCTCCACTGCCCGCAACGGTGCACTCACCTCGGCGTTACTGCAGCTGTGGCGTGCAGGTCTCCAGCTGGAGCACCGATGGTCTCACTGGGATTTGCTGGCGATGGCAAGAGCAGCAGAGAGCGCTGGACCAGCCGCCGGTCGCCAGCCGCTGCGCCGCGTTGAAAGGCGGAAATGAGCTGTCGACCGCCGCCCGATGGCTCACTGCGCACACGAGACTGAAGGCTGAAGTCTGTGACGGCGGAGAGTGCCACGCTGGACTGGTCTTGCGCGCCGCGATTGATTCATGCTGACGCACGCAGTCCGCCCCTCCCTCGCAGCTTCAAGTCTCGTCATGGCGCCGGCCCGCCCCAACTTCTCGCGCTCGCTATGCAAATGGTAGGTACCGCGTGAGTGGACCTGGCTGGGCTCGGCCATGTGCTGCACGTTGAGCACAGCGTTCTGATCGGCTGGCGGCTCATTGCTCGACTCGCCATGAGTGGCACAGGCCTCGACTCGCTGCGCCTCGAGCTCTCGACGCTCGAGAGCCGACTTGTAGACGCTGCGCTCCACGACTGCGAACACCTCTTACCAAAGCCCAATGCCCAGCTCCCAATGCTCTCGGCCAGCTACAGCAATGCCAGCAGCAGCATGTCGGCGTTCGTGGCGCTGCAACCACCGCCCAAACTTGACAGACGCACGTGGAAGCGCGTGAGGAGCGTCGAAGGGCTGGCAGCCTACCGACCGAGGAATCCTGTTGCAGACCGCAGCGCGTTCGTGGCCACAGCATTGACCGCTGGGCACGATGGCCGCGTGCTACCACGTCCGACGGCTGTAGCGGTCACTGGTTCCACGGCAGGAGCGCTCAACGACATGCTCTACGGACTGTTGGCGAAAGATGCACCCGATCTGATGCTCCGAGGCGGGTACATGCCTGACGACTTCGTCTCCGGGTCGGTGCTGCTGCCTCTCATCCGTCCGACAGTGGACAGTCCATTGCGATCTGCTGCTGTGCATCGATTGATTCGCGACGTCGGAGGCAAAGGCAACAACTTGATCGAGTACGTGGTGCTGGAGGCGACGGGCATGATCGACGACTCGACGGGGTACCACCTGCGCTGCTCCATCCCGTGGGCCGGCATTCAGAGCACGCGGATCGACGAGCAGGTGATCGCGAGAGGGTGGATGGCGAGCGTCGTGTTGCTGCGAGAGACGCACGACGGTCACTCAGTTCATGCCAGTGGCCGAGCAATTGTGGATGCCACGGCACTGTCCAAGTCCTTGAGCGGCGACGCTCGTGCTGCTGCCAACGTCGCACTGGGCGGTCTGGTGGAAGCCGCGCGGTGCGGACAACAGAAGAAGCTGGTGTGGATGATCGTGGGCGACACACCCGCCAACGCTGACACTCACCGAACTGCAAAGCTTGGAGGTCACGTGGCGCTGGCCCCGCGGTCCGACATGTACCGCTGCGGTGGATGCGACAAGAAGTTCAACCCGCTCAACAGCATTGCGACCTGCGTATTGTGCCGCATGCAGATGTGCTCGAGGTGTCGGATCTCGCAATCGCTGCAGGCTATCGTTCGCCGAATGGACGGTGTTGAGAAAGAGCGAATGGAGGCGGAGACGAGGCCGGTCGCTCTCTGCAAGGGCTGCGTGATCAAGGCACGAGCTGTCGACGCTCTCACAGCAGCAAGTGGTGATGTGGAGACGCAAGACATTGTCGAGGTGAAGGCCGAGTCGATTGGGACGCCTGCAGAGCAAGTGAAAGAGGACGAGACGATCGGGTGGTTTGGTTGGCAGCACAAGGACATTCGGGACGACAGCAACAGCGAGGATGCAGCAATTTCAAGTTTCTCACACCCACAAGTGTCCAGAACGCGTAGGCAAGCTGAGCCACGGCCTCAATTTGTTCTTTTCCAAACGGACAACGCAAATGAAGCTTCTGAGCTACCGAGCATACTTGGGTACACCAACAGCTACTGCAGCACAGTGAGCGTAGACCGCAGCACAGAATGGAGCGTGGAGGCGTCAGCAAGGCCTGGGGCGTCGTTCTCCGCCAGCTTGGGACCTGTATCTGGATCGTCGACTCGATCGTCGTACTCGTCATCACTTTCTGCTTGGAGTGACGATGAAATCGACGAAGAAATTGAAACGGCAACGTGCCGCCCTATTTGTGAAGAACAGACCCGAACGTCTGCACAGATCCAACAGGAACAACTTTGGCGAACCATGGCGGCACTTCGCGTGGCAGCCGAGTCAACTTACCAGATGACCAAGCAGCTCGGGGCTGGATGCAGCGGTGACATGCAGATGTATCCGCAGTACAGTGAAAAGCAAGGACGCACCGCTCACCGAAAGTGAGAGAGCACAATATGTATATCCCGGTATGCTAAGAAAAAAAAAAATCCAATATGAACAACCCTGAGAAACGCTGTATAGACCTCAACTTGTTCGTTGTCGTAGGTGTCACTTGTTCAAGTTTAACTTGGCTTGAAACGCCTGTCACCAATTCGAACACCTCAGATTTTCTGGTCTGGAGTTTATTTGAAATCTCTCGACTTCACCCACCCACTCAATCGATCTGTCTTTGCGAATGCGAGCGCCACTGCACGATTCATGCATCGTCTTTATCGATGGCAATTACAAATATATGAATTTACTTGAAGCTTTGTTGGTACTTCATTTCCACTACCACCTACAGTATTTGGAAGCTCGTTGAGCCCTCGACCACACTTAGCACACAATACCGTTGATGATATCCTGGTAACTTCAAAGTCAACTATAGCACCCGCCAGAACCAATTCCTTTAGCTCTTCATGAGGGCAGCCGAGGACCAAACAAAAATTAATATTTGCTCAAACTCGAGTAAATTGTAATTGCTCTCTGTGAGTGGTTCCTGTGAAGCAATCGGTGCTTTCAGTTGCCCCGTTCTAGTCTGGGCTCGGTGACGGTCTCCACGGATCTATGTTGTTGCCGTATCTCTCTATCGTGAAAAGTTGTGGACGTTTCTAGCGCGAGTTACCGCGAGTTCCGAGCTCATTTTGTGTTGCTTGAGAATGGATGCCTTGTTTCCAGGTTGATGTTGACGGCAAACACGCTAGAATCACTGAATGAGAAAGTTTACCACGGTTCCACTGTGCACGTGACCGAGTTGACCATTGAGCGTGAGCATGCTCGTTGAGAATCTTTGTGATGAGCGGCAGGAATGATGTAGATCGAGAAAACTGTGCCATGAAAATGCTGGACGATTTTGTTCGGCCTGAACAAGTACTTTTTTGTTGGAGGTTTTACATGGCAGAATTCTACATGGCAGTGCAAACGTGCATATGCATGGGCGAATGTCGTTTGTTCATACAAAAGGCTGTCTCTGAGCCTCACAGTCACCGGCAAACCCCTGCCGCATGATGGACTTCTCGACTTTGGACGGCTTTTATCTGCACATCACTATCCGTGTGCTGGTCAATGAATGGTTCATGCCTAACTTCAATCCATTGCGGCAGCTCTCACTCTCTGCTGCTCACACACTCATATCATGATAGTTTCGTTGGCGCCGAGTCTACAAGCACTTCGCATACGATTGCGTCGCGACTTGCTCTAGGCACTCCAGCTGCGAATCACCAGCCGCTCCTCGACTTTGCGTCTCCGCATCAAATCACAGGCGGTCGCAGTGAGCCACCAACCTACGCGCTCTCCACCGCAGTCTCGGGGCTGTGGTTGCGCTGCTGAGCCTGCCAGACGAGCGTACAGCTCGCTGCGCTCCAGCGGCTCACCACCTCACTTTCCAGTTCTCTACCTCCATCTCAACTCCACCACACATCCAAGCTCAACCCGTCGACCACGGTGTAGTCGAGGTGCTGTCCACAACTCTCTACCTCTCGATCGAGTCTCGGTCACTCCACGCTTTTGTCGCTCATACCGCCGCCGCATCAACGTGCCAGCGACTCGATCGAGCTCTACGACATCTACTTTATGCACCTGCGATAGCCTACAGTCGCGGTTTTTACTGTTGAGCCAGGACCAGGCCAAGACGCGACCTACCTCACGCACAAACACGTTGCTACCGTCCATCACCTTGATGGTGCGGTCGTCTGCTCCCGAGATGAGGTACGGCTTGTCGCCTCCCGGGTAGTAGTCGATGCAGTTGACGCCTCGCTCGTGTCCCTCGAGCGCAAAGTGCGGGTGGGAGGACCCGAGTCCCCACACGCGGATGGTGCGGTCGAGACACGCGCTGGCGAACGTGTTGGTGTCCTTGGGGTTGAACTTGACCATCATGACGTAGTGTCCGTGTCCCTCGAAGACCTGCGTGCAGAGCCAATTCTTCTCCCAGTCCCAGAGCTTGATGGTCATGTCGTCGGCGCACGTGAGCAGGCACGGCAGCGTCGGGTGCACCTCGATGTGGCGGATGTAGTCTGCGTGCGCCTCGAAGCTCGTGACCTTCTCCATCGTGTTGTAGTTGTAGACGCGCAGCTGCATGTCGTCCGAGCTCGTGACGATCCACTGCTTGCGCGCGATGAACTTGGCGTTGCGCACGGGGAGCGCGCACACCTCGAGCGTCTTGACCAGCGCCTGCGTGTCGTAGTTCCAGATCATGACGGCGCCAGTGTAGAGCGCCGAGAGCACCCACGGCTCGCTCGGGTGCAGGTCCACGCTCTTGACGCGCTCCGAGCGCGACGACAGCTTGCGCTTGATGTCCAGTCGCAGCGGCTGCGGGGGGAACGGCGAGCGGTCAGAAGCGGCGGCAGGGGCGGCGCGGGCGGGCGGAAGGCACGCACCATGGGGACGTGGGGGAAGGTGCGATCCGGGCGGGCGAGGCGAGGAAGGCCGAGTGGTGAAGTGGCCGCGGGGGATTGGGCGGAGGGGGACACACCGGTGTACCGGTACGAGATGGACCACGTTGAAGCGCGACGCGTGTGGGGCTCATGGAAAACACACAACCAGTTCACAACGAGTGTCAGCTATTGCATTACAACACGTTGTCTCTGTTGATGTGAAGACGATCTAGTCTAGGAGCCTGAAGGTTTCGATAAGTTGGCCAACGCCTTTGATGCTGCAAACTTCTGGCCGTCAGTGCCGTCTCTTACGAGGTCCAGTAGCGCCTCCATACCATTCAATGACAACACAGTCTCACTGATGTCGGCCCAGTGAGCTAAGTTGGCCAATGTCGCTGCTGCTACATACTTCTGGTCGTCGTTACCGCCTCGCACGAGGTCCAACAGCACTTCAATACCATTCAATGACAATACACTACCACTGATGTCGGCACGAATAGACAAGTTGGCCAACGTCATTGCTGCTGCATGCTTCTGGTCGTCGTTGCCGTCTCGCACGAGGTCCAACATCGTCTCCATACCATTCAATGACAACACACTCCCACTGACGTCAGCCCAGTGAGCTAAGTTGGCCAACGTCATTGCTCCAAACTTCTTGTGGTCGTCGTTGCCGTCACGCACGAGGTTCAACAGCGTCTCCATACCATTCGATGACAACACACTCTCACTGATGTCGGCAAGACGAGACAAGTTGGCCAACGTCGTTGCTGCCGCATATTTCTGGTCGTCGTTGCCGTCTCGCACGAGATCCAACATCGCCTCCGTACCATTCAATGATAACACACTACCACTCATGTCGGCATGACCTGACAAGTTGGCCAACGTCATTGCTGCCTGATTCTTCTGGTCGTCGTTGCCGTCTCGAACGAGGTCCAACAGCACCTCCATACCATTCAATGACAACACACTACCACTGATGTCAGCCCAGTGAGCTAAGTTGGCCAATGTCCTTGATGCATGATTTTTGTGGTCGTCGTTGCCGTCTCGCACGAGGTCCAACAGCACCTCCATACCATTCAATGACAACACACTCTCACTGATGTCAGCCCAGTGAGCTAAGTTGGCCAACGTCATTGCTCCAAACTTCTTGTGGTAGTCGTTGCCGTCTCGCACGAGGTCCAACAGCACCTCCATACCATTCGATGATAACACACTAGTACTGATGTCGGCATCAGCAGACAAGTTGGCCAACGTCTTTGATGCTGCAAACTTCTGGCCGTCAGTGCCGTCTCGTACGAGATCCAACAGCGCCTCCGTACCATTCAATGATAACACACTCCCACTCATGTCGGCACGAAAAGACAAGTTGGCCAACGTCATTGCTGCCTGATTCTTCTGGTCGTCGTTGCCGTCTCGCACGAGGTCGAACAGCGCCTCTATACCATTCAATGACAACACACTACCACTCATGTCGGCACGAGCAGACAAGTTGGCCAACGTCATTGCTCCAAACTTCTTGTGGTCGTCGTTGCCGTCTCGCACGAGGTCCAACATCGCCTCTATACCATTCAATGATAACACACTACCACTGATGTCAGCCCAGTGAGCTAAGTTGGCCAATGTCCTTGATGCATGATTTTTGTGGTCGTCGTTGCCGTCTCGCACGAGGTCCAACATCGCCTCTATACCATTCAATGATAACACACTACCACTGACGTCAGCCCAGTGAGCTAAGTTGGCCAACGTCATTGCTCCAAACTTCTTGTGGTCGTCGTTGCCGTCTCGCACGAGGTCCAACAGCACCTCCATACCATTCAATGACAACACACTCTCACTGATGTCGGCTTTAGCAGACAAGTTGGCCAATGTCCTTGATGCCTGATTTTTGTGGTCGTCGTTGCCGTCTCGTACGAGATCCAACAGCGCCTCCGTACCATTCAATGATAACACATACTCACTGATGTCGGCATGACCTGACAAGTTGCCCAACGTATTCGCCGCCTTCTCCTTTTGTTCTCCTGTACCAGATGCTATCATCGTTACCAGCTCTGATACCACCTCGGGTGCCTGAAGGACATCAATATTTCGCTCGACTAATGCACCAATAGCATGCGCACCAATAACCTTCTCCTGATCAGATCCGTGAAAAAACATATCCAGTACTGCATCAACTTCGCGCTCGCTCGATGGTCCTTCTCGACTCTGTGCGACTGAGACAATTTGATCGGCAGCATAATGGGCAATTGTCCCATTCTTGCTTTTTACCAAATCTATCAAGTTCAATAAAATCCCATCTCTCGACACAACACGATTCTTGAATGTCTTGGGTTGTGCTATCCCATCACGCCATAGCTGACCTTGGTCCAATTTCTGAAGCAAAGATGACAATTGAGTTACCACAGTATCCATTGTCACTCGACCAGAAGGATCATGAGCACACATGCGCTCGATCAAACCCCATTCAGAATCACCGATACTCAAAGGACGAGGTGGCAATAACCCTTTCTTCACTTGCACCTTCACAACAGAATCGCTGACATCATTTCCCCACGGACACGATCCACTCATCACCTCGATCATCAACATCGCGAAAGAGTACACATCCGAAGCAAAGGTAGCCACACTGCCACTCAAACACTCCGGAGCCTTCCACTGATACGCACCAAGTGCACCAGCTGTAGCACCACTCGGATCCTTCGCTCGCACACTCAGACCGAAATCAGTCAACTTCGCCACACCATCACCACCAACCAAAATATTGTTCGCCTTCAGATCAGCATGCACGATACCATTGTTGTGCAAGTACTGTAGTCCGAGTGCAGCATTCAACAAACAATACCACATCAGGTACGGATCGCGACCCTTGCTAACGAGGTACTTGTCCAGATCACCACCACTCGCATACTCACACACGAAGAAGAGGTCATCAATATCACAGGCTCCATACAACTTGACGACGTTGATGTGGTTGAGTTGGAACCATACATCTGCTTCTTGACGGAACTGTGTTTCGGTTGTGGTGTGTTGTTTGACTCTTTTGACGATGACCGGTGTTTCGAACCATTTACCTTTGTGGACGGATCCGAAAGCGCCTTCACTGAACGCGTCGAATTGATCAAAGTCAATTTGTTCTCGTGGAATGTACCACTGAGACAACGTCTGTGAATCAGGTGGTTCCGAATCATTCACTCTCGTCGGAGGTAGCAATCCATATTCAGTTCGCCAATCGGCAAGCCAGCCGTGAACTTCATCCGATGAAGATAACTGATGCAGAACTAGAAACTGGTCCATCTTCGAGTGCATCGAGTGCACACGCCCCGGATCAAGCTGGTGCATCACAGCTTGACTGTAAGCAATACTTGCAGAAGTAGAACAAAAACTATTACTCGCTATGCTACTCGACGCTTTTTGGGCCGCGAAGCTGGAGAATTGGCGTAGTAGACTGCACAGATGAGCAATTGACTCCAGTAGAGAAGACCTATCAGACAGCTTTGAATATCTATCTTGCAATTGATTGCAGATATCGTCGAAACGACGGAGCAAACGTGTGAGGAGCTTCTCTGACACTGGCGTGGCATTACGGCATCGAATCAGAGTCTGACCGATCGTTTCGCCCATTATTACGAACTCCTTCAATTGAGTAGTCGATTGAAATTGATGCTCCAGTATCGTAACATACTCAAGCCAAACAGAGCGCTCATGGATACCAGCAAGATCACCAAGAGTATCAACCACCAGCGAAAGCTCGCAGTTGGTTTTGTTACACAGCTTCTTCACCAGATTCCACTCGCGGTCATCCAGACATGAAGGTTTTGTGTTTAGTATCGAAGTCACAGTGTGAGAATCATCTCTGGCTTCAATCGTGACTCGAGATGACACTCCCTTATTGGCAAACTCTGCCAGAGTTTCAAATAACTTCACGATTGCAATCGCCAACGACTCAACAAATGGCTCACCAAACTGAGTATGTCGCTTGTTCTCAACAGAACTGTTGCAACTCGAGTCAGTAACCACACCATAGTCTCTGAGATGAACACCGAGCATCACAGCACGATCTTCATATCGAGCGCAATACAAATGATTCCACTTCACAAGTGGACAAACAAATCCACGTTCATAAATGTACTGCAGCGCCAATCCCACTTCATGCATGCGTCCCCAAACCTTCTTCCTATCTTCTCTCTCAACAGAAGCGTACTCCGTCATCGATCGAACTTTTTCATGGGCTACAAACATCTCGTCACCAACATGACATGCACCAAGGAACTTGGCCACGTGTGGATGATTCAACTCGGACCATCCCGATGCCTCTCGAATGAACCGTTCTTCATCCTTGTGATCCGAAACAAACCGGTCGGTTCCCCACGTCGACATGCCGAACGTGGCGCCAAACTCGAATGGCAGCACAAACCAGGTCGGTAGTGTCATGATGACGATGTTGGAACGAGTAGCCACCATATTGAACGCGGTCTTGATCACGTCAATTTCCTCTGGTGTTAGCTCACTCGAAGCTTCTTCGTCCTCACCCACGAACTCTTCGCCGTCTGGTCCATACTTGTTGACGGCGGCCTTCAATAGTGTCATGATCTCTTCCGCCTTGGCGTCCGAGTCAATCTCGTCAAGCATAGAAGAATCTCCTCCAGAATCGACTCGCTGCAGCTCTCGACAATACCAATCAGCTCGTGCTCGACGCTCGTCTCTCAGCATCGGCCCCCAATTGCTCCATTCAGACGTCTCATCGAACTGAATCGGGTATGAGGCCACTGCAGCGTCTAGAACAGAATGCAGGCGTCGCAGTAGGTGCACATGAAACCCAGTCTGCGCCAGTCGAACGAATGGAGACTCTTCGTTGTCGTACACGCGCAGTTCATCAAGCAGACTCTCAGCACTCAGCAGCAATCCGAACCGCTCGTCATTCATTTGATTGAGTTTCACTTGGTCGACAGATCGTTGGAAACTCCTGTAGCGACCAGCAGTGTGGTCTCCAAGTCGGTCGGTCGCCTCCTCTTGATGCAGTCCATTCTCGTCCGCGTCCCCAGCCCAGTCGACAGTCCACCGATCTCTTTTCCTCCGCGCCATCGTCTCCATCGTCTTGAAGATTGAAGACTGGTGCCGTTCCCTTGCGCTACTTGGAGTTGAGTCAAAGCAGGCATGTGGGCAGGAGATCTTCTTCGAGATGGGTTAACTTTTGAATGAATAGTTATGGAGACGTATTATAACATAGAGGGTTCATTTTCCCTGAGTCATCCGTAGTAAATTGGAGATATTCTATATTATCACACTCAAGATATGACTTTATAGCGATCCGCATCTCACCCACCCAACCCACAAGTCCAGAGGATACGACTTCCACTTGGAACTTGTTAGGATTTATAGTTCCTGCGCTCATAGTACCACTTATATCATGTCTCATGCAGTGGGTACTCAAAGGCAACTTGCTCGCAGAATGTTTGTACCGAACATTCGAGATCCTTGTGTGAGACTAGTTCTAGAAGGCTAGTGCGGTAGGTGCAGGCGTAGTCCTTCATGTTGGTCAATGAACACTTTCCATTTTGCATCGCCACGTATAAACCGCCATCGGAAACGCCGTTTCGTTAAAGAACTCGCCACCCAAGCTACTCTTTTAGCGGCTTTGGCCACACTCGATGCCGTAACGTGAACTTGTGAGGCAGCAGCAGCACGAGGAGAGGAAAGACCTCGGCTTAAGTCTGTTTGTGGCATTCGCTCCAGCCTTCTACTTCCGTCAAGCACGACAGCCAATGCGGATTCTAGGCTCTTTTCGGTGAATCACGTGAGTGAACACATTGCGTCATGAACATTTATATGGTGCAACCCGCAAGTATCAAGCAACAGGCGGAATTGGGTCGCCGCCAACAAGTACCACGGCCACTTTCCAACTCTTGATTGTGGAATAGGAATGTTCAAGGTCTACAAGAAATAGGGGAATACAAGTGCGGGGAAAGTTGTCGACTTGGCCAGATTTCGTTTCGCAACTGTGAGAAACCCGCGATGTGTCCGAGTTGTGGTCGCTTGTGCGTGAGTCTGCGGGAGACCTGTCTGAGTTCGATGCTGCTACTCATACAAACTCGGCATTTGGAGTGACGCAGAATCGACGTCCCGACCACATCGAACACACCGCGCTTTTGGAATGATGGAAGGCATCATTTTCGAGCTCGTGCTACGAATCGTGGCCCATGATTTCGCACTAGACTTCCCCGCGAGACGATCTATCAGCTCGTTTTTTTGCACACAGTTTCCGTACCGAGCGTGCGTTAGAGGGTGTATACGACCGTATAGCGACATCAGCGGTGCACGAGCGGCTGGAACTACGGACGTGCGACTGACGAGATGATGCAGGCGAGGCTCACGAGGATGTGATGCGATTTTGATGCAGTCGATGGGTTCATGTACTTTTTCTCGGCGTAATATGGTTTTCTCGGTTGTGCACTGCAAAATCGGCTTCGGAGACGACCACGTACCGCGGCGCTCTCGATGAATCTTTGCTGTTGCTGTATTTCACTATTGTCTAAAGCTGTGGGCGTTTCTAGCGCGAGTTCCGAGTTCATTTTGTGAGGCTTGAGAATGCACGCCATGTTTCCAGGTTGATGTTGACGGCAAACACGCTAGAATCACTGAATGAGAAAGGTTACTACGGTTCCTCTGTGCACGTGACCGAGTTGACCGTTGAGCGCGAGCATGCTCGTTGAGTGTGATGAGCGGCAGGAATGATGTCGATCGAGAAAACTGTGCCATGAAAAAGCTGGAGGAATTTGTTCTACTTTTTTGTTGGAGGTTTTACATGGCAGGATTCTACATGGCAGTGCAAACGTGCATATGCATGGGCGAATGTCGTTTGCTCATGCAAAAGGTAGTCTCTGAGCCTCACAGTCACCGGCAAACCCCTACCGCATTGTGCGCTGTGCTTGATTTCTCGAGTTTGGACGGCTTTTATCAGTACAGGACTATCCGTGTGCTGGTCAATGGTTCATGCCCGACTTCAATCCATTGCGGCAGCTCTCGCTCTCTGCTGCTCACGTAGTCATATCATGATAGTTTGTTTGGCGCCGAGTCCACAAGCACTTCGCATACGATTGCGTCGCGACTTGCTCAAGGCACCCCAGCTGCGAGCCACCAGCCGCTCCTCGACTTTGCGTCTCCGCATCAAACCACAGAGGCACCCATGCGGTTCGCAGCGAGCCACCGACCCACGCGTTCTTCACCGCAGTCTCGGGACGGTGGTTGCGCTGCTCAGCTTGCCAGACGAGCGTGCAGCTCGCTGCGCTCCAGCGGCTCACCACCTCACTTTCCAGTTCTCTACCTCCATCTCAACTCCACCACACATCCAAGCTCAAGCCGACGACGACGGTGTAGTCGCGGTGCTGTCCACAACTCTCTACCTCTCGATCGAGTCTCGGTCACTCCACGCTTTTGTCGCTCATACCGCCGCCGCATCAACGTGCCAGCGACTCGATCGAGCTCTACGACATCTACTTTATGCACCTGCGATAGCCTACAGTCGCGGTTTGTACTGTTGAGCCAGGGCCAGGCCAAGACGCGACCTACCCCACGCACAAACACGCTGCTACCGTCCATCACATTGATGGTGCGGTCGTCTGCTCCCGAGATGAGGTACGGCTTGTCGCCTCCCGGGTAGTAGTCGATGCAGTTGACGCCTCGCTCGTGTCCCTCGAGCGCAAAGTGCGGGTGGGAGGACCCGAGTCCCCACACGCGGATGGTGCGGTCGAGGCACGCGCTGGCGAACGTGTTGGTGTCCTTGGGGTTGAACTTGACCATCATGACGTAGTGTCCGTGTCCCTCGAAGACCTGCGTGCAGAGCCAATTCTTCTCCCAGTCCCACAGCTTGATGGTCATGTCGTCGGCGCACGTGAGCAGGCACGGCAGCGTCGGGTGCACCTCGATGTGGCGGATGTAGTCTGCGTGCGCCTCGAAGCTCGTGACCTTCTCCATCGTGTTGTAGTTGTAGACGCGCAGCTGCATGTCGTCCGAGCTCGTGACGATCCACTGCTTGCGCGCGATGAACTTGGCGTTGCGCACGGGGAGCGCGCACACCTCGAGCGTCTTGACCAGCGCCTGCGTGTCGTAGTTCCAGATCATGACGGCGCCAGTGTAGAGCGCCGAGAGCACCCACGGCTCGCTCGGGTGCAGGTCCACGCTCTTGACGCGCTCCGAGCGCGACAACAGCTTGCGCTTGATGTCCAGTCGCAGCGGCTGCGGGGGGAACGGCGAGCGGTCAGAAGCGGCGGCAGGGGCGGCGCGGGCGGGCGGAAGGCACGCACCATGGGGACGTGGGGGAAGGTGCGATCCGGGCGAGGCGAGGCGAGGAAGGCCGAGTGGTGAAGTGGCCGCGGGGGATTGGGCGGAGGGGGACACACCGGTGTACTGGTACGAAATGGACCACGTTGAAGCGCGACGCGTGTGGGGCTCATGGAAAACACAAAACCAGTTCACAATGAGTGTCAGCTATTGCATTACAACACGTTGCCTCTGTTGATATGAAGACGATCTAGTCTAGGAGCCAGGAGGTGTCGACAAGTTGGCCAACGCCTTTGATGCTGCAAACTTCTGATCGTCAGTGCCGTCTCGCACGAGGTCCAACAGCGCCTCCATACCATTCAATGACAACACACTACCACTCATGTCGGCACGAGCAGACATGTTGGCCAACGTCATTGTTGCTTGCTTCTTCTGGTCGTCATTGCCGTCTCGCACGAGGTCCAACAGCGCCTCCACACCATTCAATGACAACACACTACCACTGATGTCTGCATCAGCAGACAAGTTGGCCAACGTCATTGCTGCTGCATGCTTCTGGTCGTCGTTGCCGTCTCGCACGAGGTCCAACAGTGCCTCCATACCATTCAATGACAACACACATTCACTGATGTCTGCATCATCAGACAAGTTGGCCAATGCCCTTGCTGCAAGTTTCTTCTGGTCATCGTTGCCGTCTCGCACGAGGTCCAACAACGCCTCCATACCATTCAATGACAACACACATTCACTGATGTCGGCACGACCAGACATGTTTGCCAACGTCATTGCTGCAAACTCCTTCTGGTCGTCATTGCCGTCTCGCACGAGGTCCAACAGCGCCTCCATACCATTCAACGATAACACACTCCCACTGATGTCGGCACGAATAGACAAGTTGGCCAATGCCCTTGTTGCTTGCTTCTTTTGGTCGTCTTTGCCGTCTCGCACGAGGTCCAACAGCGCCTCCACACCATTCAATGACAACACACTACCACTAATGTCTGCATCAGCAGACAAGTTGGCCAACGTCATTGCTGCTGCATGCTTCTGGTCGTCGTTGCCGTCTCGCACGAGGTCCAACAGTGCCTCCATACCATTTAATGACAACACACTACCACTAATGTCTGCATCAGCAGAAAAGTTGGCCAACGCCATTGCTACAAACTCCTTCTGGTCATCGTTGCCGTCTCGCACGAGGTCCAGCAGCGCCTCCATACCATTCAATGATAACAAACTACCACTGATGTCGGCACGAGCAGACATGTTGGCGAACGTCCTTGCTGCTTGGTTCTTGTGGTCGTCGTTGCCGTCTCGCACGAGGACCAACAGCGCCTCCATACCATTCAATGACAACACACTCCCACTGATGTCGGCGCGACCAGACAAGTTGGCCAACGTCATTGCAGCAAACTTCTTGTGGTCGTCATTGCCGTCTCGCACGAGGTCCAACAGTGCCTTCGTACCATTCAATGACAACACACTCCCACTGATGTCGGCGCGACCAGACAAGTTGGCCAACGTCATTGCAGCAAACTTCTTGTGGTCGTCATTGCCGTCTCGCACGAGGTCCAACAACGCCTCCATACCATTCAATGACAACACACTACCACTGATGTCGGCACGAATAGACAAGTTGGCCAACGTCCTTGCTGCTTGCTTCTTTTGATCTGCTGTGCCTGATGCTATCATCGTAACCAGCTCTGATACCACCTTGGGTGTCTGAAGCACACCAGTATTTTTCTCGGCCAATGCGCCAATAACATTCGCGCCAAGGGCCTTCTGCTGATCAGACCCGTGAAAAAACATATCCAGTACTGAATCAACTTCGCGCTCGCTTGATGGTCCTTCTCGACTCTCAGCAACTGAGACGATTTGGTTGCTTGCGTAACCGGCAATTGTCCCATTCTTGCTTTGTGCCAAATCAATCAAGTTCAATAAAATTCCATCTCTCGACACAACACGATTCTTGAATGTCTTGGGTTGTGCTATCCCATCACGCCATAGCTGACCTTGGTCCAATTTCTGAAGCAAAGATGACAATTGAGTCACCACAGTATCCATTGATACGCGCTCAGACGGATCATAAGCACACATGCGCTCAATCAAACCCCATTCAGAATCACCGATACTCAAAGGACGAGGTGGCAATAACCCTTTCTTCACTTGCACCTTCACAACAGAATCGCTGACATCATTTCCCCACGGACACGATCCACTCATCACCTCGATCATCAACATCGCGAAAGAGTACACATCAGAAGCAAAGGTAGCCACACTGCCACTCAAACACTCCGGAGCCTTCCACTGATACGCACCAAGTGCACCAGCTGTAGCACCACTCGGATCCTTCGCTCGCACACTCAGACCGAAATCAGTCAACTTCGCCACACCATCACCACCAACCAAAATATTGTTCGCCTTCAGATCAGCATGCACGATACCATTGTTGTGCAAGTACTGTAGTCCGAGTGCAGCATTCAACAAACAGTACCACATCAGGTACGGATCGCGACCCTTGCTAACGAGGTACTTGTCCAGATCACCACCACTCGCATACTCACACACGAAGAAGAGGTCATCAATATCACAGGCTCCATACAACTTGACGACGTTGATGTGGTTGAGTTGGAACCATACATCTGCTTCTTGACGGAACTGTGTTTCGGTTGTGGTGTGTTGTTTGACTCTTTTGACGATGACCGGTGTTTCGAACCATTTACCTTTGTGGACGGATCCGAAAGCGCCTTCACTGAACGCGTCGAATTGATCAAAGTCGATCTGCTCACGTGGAATGTACCACTGAGACAACGTCTGTGAATCAGGTGATTCCGAATCATTCACTCTCGTCGGAGGTAGCAATCCATATTCAGTTCGCCAATCGGCAAGCCAGCCGTGAACTTCATCTGACGAAGACAACTGATGCAGAACTAGAAATTGGTCCATCTTCGAGTGCATCGAGTGCACACGTCCTGGATCAAGCTGGTGCATCACAGCTTGACTGTAAGCAATACTTGCAGAAGTAGAACAAAAACTATTACTCGCTATGCTAGTCGACGCTTTTTGGGCCGCGAAGCTGGAGAATTGGCGTAGTAGACTGCACAGATGAGCAATTGACTCCAGTAGTGCAGACCAATCAGACAGCTTTGAATATCTATCTTGCAATTGATTGCAGACATCGTCGAAACGACAGAGCATCCGCGTGAGTAGCTTCTCTGACAGCGGTGTTCTATTACGGCATCGAATCAGAGTCTGACCGATCGTTTCGCCCATTATGACGAACTCCTTCAATTGAGTAGTCGATTGAAATTGATGCTCCAGTATCGTAACATACTCAAGACAATCAGAGCGCTCATGGATACCAGCAAGATCACCAAGAGTATCAACCACCAGCGAAAGCTCGCAGTTGGTTTTGTTACACAACTTCTTCACCAGATTCCGCTCGCGGTCACTCAGGCATGAAGGTTTTGTGTTTAGTATCGAAGTCACAGTGTGAGAATCATCTCTGGCTTCAATCGTATCTCGAGATGACACTTCCTTGTTGGCAGATTCTGCCAGAGTATCAAATAACTTCACGATTACAATCACCAATGACTCAACCAACGACTCACCAAACTGAGCACATCGCTTGTTCTCAACAGAATTGTTGCAATTCGAGCCAGGTACCTCACCATAGTCTCTGAGATGAACACCGAACATCACAGCACGATCTTCATATCGAGCGCAATACAAATGATTCCACTTCACAAGTGGACAAACAAATCCACGTTCATAAATGTACTGCAGCGCCAATCCCACTTCATGCATGCGTCCCCAAACCTTCTTCCTATCTTCTCTCTCAACAGAAGCGTACTCCGTCATCGATCGAACTTTTTCATGGGCTACAAACATCTCGTCACCAACATGACATGCACCAAGGAACTTGGCCACGTGTGGATGATTCAACTCGGACCATCCCGATGCCTCTCGAATGAACCGTTCTTCATCCTTGTGATCCGGAACAAACTGGTCGGTTCCCCACGTCGACATGCCGAACGTGGCGCCAAACTCAAATGGCAGCACAAACCATGTCGGCAGTGTCATGACGACGATGTTGGAGCGAGTAGCCACCATATTGAACGCGGTCTTGATCACACTCAGTTCCTTTGGTGTTAGATCACTCGATGCTTCTTCATCCTCACCCAAGAACTCGTCACCATCTGGTCCATACTTGTTGGTGGCAGCCTTCAATAGTGTCATGATCTCTTCCGCCTTGACGTCCGAGTCAATTTCATCAAGCATTGAAGAATCTCCTCCAGAATCGACTCGCTCCAGCTCGCGACAATACCAATCAACTCGCGCTCGTCGCTCGTCTCTCAGCATCGACTCCCAATTGCTCCATTCAGACGTCTCATCGAGCTGAATCGGGTATGAAGCCACTGCAGCGTCTAGAACAGAATGCAGGCGTCGCAGTAGGTGCACATGAAACCCAGTCTGCGCCAGTCGAACGAATGGTGACTCTTCGTTGTCGTACACGCGCAGTTCATCAAGCAGACTCTCAGCACTCAGCAGCAAACCGAACCGCTCGTCATTCATTTGATTGACATTCACTTGGTCGACAGATCGTCGTAAACTCCTGTAGCGACCAGCAGTATGGTCTCCAAGTCTGTCGGTCGCTTCCTCTTGCTTCAGTCCATTCTCGTCCGCGTCTCCAGCCCAGTCGACAGTCCACCGATCTCTCCTCCTTCGCTCCATCGCCTTAATCGTCTCGAAGATCGAAGACGGGCGGCGTTCCCGTCGACTCCTCCGGACATTTGGGTTGGTTGGATGAGATGTGGATCGCTATAAAGTCATATCTTGAGTGTGATAATATAGAATATCTCCAATTTACCTTTCATGACTCATGGATAATGAGCCCTCTATGTTATAATAAGTCTCCATAACTATTCATTCAAAAGCTAACCCCTCTCGAAGAAGATCTCCTGCCAAGTAGCGCAAGGATCACTTCCACTTGGAACTCGCCACCCAAGCCCTCTTTTAGCGTCTTTAGCCGCACTCGACACCGTAACGTGAACTTGTGAGGCAGCAGCAGCATGAGGAGAGGAAAGATCTCAGCTTAAGTTTGTTTGAGGCATTCGCTCCAGCCTTCTACTTCCGTCAAACACGAAGCCAATGCGGATTCTAGGCGACTTTCAGGCTCTTTTCGGTCAATCACGCGAGCGAACACATTACAACATGAAAATTTACATGGTGCAACCCGCAAGTATCAAGCAACAGGCGGAATTGGGTCGCCCGCCAACCAGCACCACGGCCACTTTCCAACTCCAGATCGGGAATAGAATTGTTCAAGGTCTACAAGATATAGGGGAATACAAGTGCGGGGAAAGTTGTCGACTTGGCCAGATTTCGTTTCGCAACTGTGAGAAACCCGCGATGTGTCCGAGTTGTGGTCGCTTGTGCGTGAGTCTGCGGGAGACCTGTCTGAGTTCGATGCCGCTACTCATACAAACTCGGCATTTGGAGTGACGCAGAATCGACGTCCCGACCACATCGAACACACCGAGCGCTTTTGGAATGATGGAAGGCGTCATTTTCGAGCTCGTGCTACGAATCGTGGCCCATGATTTCGCACTAGACTTTTCCGTGAGACGATCTATTAGCTCCTTAGACACAGTTTCCGTACCGAGCGTGCGTTAGAGGGTGTATACGACCGTATAGCGACATCAGCGGTGCACGAGCGGCTGGAACTACGGACGTGCGACTGACGAGATGATGCAGGCGAGGCTCACGAGGATGTGATGCGATTTTGATGCAGTCGATGGGTTCATGTACTTTTTCTCGGCGTAATATGGTTTTCTCGGTTGTGCACTGCAAAATCGGCTTCGGAGACGACCACGTACCGCGGCGCTCTCGATGAATCTTTGCTGTTGCTGTATTTCACTATGGTCTAAAGATGTGGACGTTTCTAGCGCGAGTTCCGAGTTCATTTTGTGTGGCTTGAGAATGGATGCCTTGTTTCCAGGTTGATGTTGACGGCAAACACACTAGAATCACTGAATGAGAAAGGTTACTACGTTCCTCTGTGTACGTGACCGAGTTGACCGTTGAGCGCGAGCATGCTCGTTGAGTGTGATGAGCGGCAGGAATGATGTCGATCGAGAAAACTGTGCCATGAAAATACTGGAGGATTTTGTTGTACTTTTTTGTTGGAGGTTTTACATGTCAGGATTCTACATGGCAGTGTGCAAACGTGCATATGCATGGGCGAATGTCGTTTGTTCATGCAAAAGGTAGTCTCTGAGCCTCACAGTCACCGGCAAACCCCTACCGCATTGTGCGCTGTGCTTGATTTCTCGAGTTTGGACGGCTTTTATCAGTACAGTACGATGCGTGTGCTGGTCAATGGTTCATGCCCGACTTCAATCCATTGCGGCAGCTCTCGCTCTCTGCTGCTCACGTAGTCATATCATGATAGTTTGTTTGGCGCCGAGTCCACAAGCACTTCGCATACGATTGCGTCGCGACTTGCTCTAGGCACCCCAGCTGCGAGCCACCAGCCGCTCCTCGACTTTGCGTCTCCGCATCAAACCACAGAGGCACCCATGCGGTTCGCAGCGAGCCACCGACCCACGCGTTCTTCACCGCAGTCTCGGGACGGTGGTTGCGCTGCTCAGCTTGCCAGACGAGCGTGCAGCTCGCTGCGCTCCAGCGGCTCACCACCTCACTTTCCAGTTCTCTACCTCCATCTCAACTCCACCACACATCCAAGCTCAAGCCGACGACGACGGTGTAGTCGAGGTGCTGTCCACAACTCTCTACCTCTCGATCGAGCCTCGGTCACTCCACGCTTTTGTCGCTCATACGGACGCCGCATCAACGTGCCAGCGACTCGATCGAGCTCTACGACATCTACTTTATGCACCTGCGATAGCCTACAGTCGCGGTTTGTACTGTTGAGCCAGGGCCAGGCCAAGACGCGACCTACCCCACGCACAAACACGCTGCTACCGTCCATCACATTGATGGTCCAGTCGTCTGCTCCCGAGATGAGGTACGGCTTGTCGCCTCCCGGGTAGTAGTCGATGCAGTTGACGCCTCGCTCGTGTCCCTCGAGCGCAAAGTGCGGGTGGGAGGACCCGAGTCCCCACACGCGGATGGTGCGGTCGAGGCACGCGCTGGCGAACGTGTTGGTGTCCTTGGGGTTGAACTTGACCATCATGACGTAGTGTCCGTGTCCCTCGAAGACCTGCGTGCAGAGCCAATTCTTCTCCCAGTCCCACAGCTTGATGGTCATGTCGTCGGCGCACGTGAGCAGGCACGGCAGCGTCGGGTGCACCTCGATGTGGCGGATGTAGTCTGCGTGCGCCTCGAAGCTCGTGACCTTCTCCATCGTGTTGTAGTTGTAGACGCGCAGCTGCATGTCGTCCGAGCTCGTGACGATCCACTGCTTGCGCGCGATGAACTTGGCGTTGCGCACGGGGAGCGCGCACACCTCGAGCGTCTTGACCAGCGCCTGCGTGTCGTAGTTCCAGATCATGACGGCGCCAGTGTAGAGCGCCGAGAGCACCCACGGCTCGCTCGGGTGCAGGTCCACGCTCTTGACGCGCTCCGAGCGCGACGACAGCTTGCGCTTGATGTCCAGTCGCAGCGGCTGCGGGGGGAACGGCGAGCGGTCAGAAGCGGCGGCAGGGGCGGCGCGGGCGGGCGGAAGGCACGCACCATGGGGACGTGGGGGAAGGAGCGATCCGGGCGAGGCGAGGCGAGGAAGGCCGAGTGGTGAAGTGGCCGCGGGGGATTGGGCGGAGGGGGACGCACCGGTGTACCGGTACGAGATGGACCACGTTGAAGCGCGACGCGTGTGGGGCTCATGGAAAACACACAACCAGTTCACAACGAGTGTCAGCTATTGCATTACAACACGTTGTCTCTGTTGATGTGAAGACGATCTAGTCTAGGAGCCTGAAGGTTTCGATAAGTTGGCCAACGCCTTTGATGCTGCAAACTTCTGGCCGTCAGTGCCGTCTCTTACGAGGTCCAGTAGCGCCTCCATACCATTCAATGACAACACAGTCTCACTGATGTCGGCCCAGTGAGCTAAGTTGGCCAATGTCGCTGCTGCTACATACTTCTGGTCGTCGTTACCGCCTCGCACGAGGTCCAACAGCACTTCAATACCATTCAATGACAATACACTACCACTGATGTCGGCACGAATAGACAAGTTGGCCAACGTCATTGCTGCTGCATGCTTCTGGTCGTCGTTGCCGTCTCGCACGAGGTCCAACATCGTCTCCATACCATTCAATGACAACACACTCCCACTGACGTCAGCCCAGTGAGCTAAGTTGGCCAACGTCATTGCTCCAAACTTCTTGTGGTCGTCGTTGCCGTCACGCACGAGGTTCAACAGCGTCTCCATACCATTCGATGACAACACACTCTCACTGATGTCGGCAAGACGAGACAAGTTGGCCAACGTCGTTGCTGCCGCATATTTCTGGTCGTCGTTGCCGTCTCGCACGAGATCCAACATCGCCTCCGTACCATTCAATGATAACACACTACCACTCATGTCGGCATGACCTGACAAGTTGGCCAACGTCATTGCTGCCTGATTCTTCTGGTCGTCGTTGCCGTCTCGAACGAGGTCCAACAGCACCTCCATACCATTCAATGACAACACACTACCACTGATGTCAGCCCAGTGAGCTAAGTTGGCCAATGTCCTTGATGCATGATTTTTGTGGTCGTCGTTGCCGTCTCGCACGAGGTCCAACAGCACCTCCATACCATTCAATGACAACACACTCTCACTGATGTCAGCCCAGTGAGCTAAGTTGGCCAACGTCATTGCTCCAAACTTCTTGTGGTAGTCGTTGCCGTCTCGCACGAGGTCCAACAGCACCTCCATACCATTCGATGATAACACACTAGTACTGATGTCGGCATCAGCAGACAAGTTGGCCAACGTCTTTGATGCTGCAAACTTCTGGCCGTCAGTGCCGTCTCGTACGAGATCCAACAGCGCCTCCGTACCATTCAATGATAACACACTCCCACTCATGTCGGCACGAAAAGACAAGTTGGCCAACGTCATTGCTGCCTGATTCTTCTGGTCGTCGTTGCCGTCTCGCACGAGGTCGAACAGCGCCTCTATACCATTCAATGACAACACACTACCACTCATGTCGGCACGAGCAGACAAGTTGGCCAACGTCATTGCTCCAAACTTCTTGTGGTCGTCGTTGCCGTCTCGCACGAGGTCCAACATCGCCTCTATACCATTCAATGATAACACACTACCACTGATGTCAGCCCAGTGAGCTAAGTTGGCCAATGTCCTTGATGCATGATTTTTGTGGTCGTCGTTGCCGTCTCGCACGAGGTCCAACATCGCCTCTATACCATTCAATGATAACACACTACCACTGACGTCAGCCCAGTGAGCTAAGTTGGCCAACGTCATTGCTCCAAACTTCTTGTGGTCGTCGTTGCCGTCTCGCACGAGGTCCAACAGCACCTCCATACCATTCAATGACAACACACTCTCACTGATGTCGGCTTTAGCAGACAAGTTGGCCAATGTCCTTGATGCCTGATTTTTGTGGTCGTCGTTGCCGTCTCGTACGAGATCCAACAGCGCCTCCGTACCATTCAATGATAACACATACTCACTGATGTCGGCATGACCTGACAAGTTGCCCAACGTATTCGCCGCCTTCTCCTTTTGTTCTCCTGTACCAGATGCTATCATCGTTACCAGCTCTGATACCACCTCGGGTGCCTGAAGGACATCAATATTTCGCTCGACTAATGCACCAATAGCATGCGCACCAATAACCTTCTCCTGATCAGATCCGTGAAAAAACATATCCAGTACTGCATCAACTTCGCGCTCGCTCGATGGTCCTTCTCGACTCTGTGCGACTGAGACAATTTGATCGGCAGCATAATGGGCAATTGTCCCATTCTTGCTTTTTACCAAATCTATCAAGTTCAATAAAATCCCATCTCTCGACACAACACGATTCTTGAATGTCTTGGGTTGTGCTATCCCATCACGCCATAGCTGACCTTGGTCCAATTTCTGAAGCAAAGATGACAATTGAGTTACCACAGTATCCATTGTCACTCGACCAGAAGGATCTCTCGCACACATGCGCTCGATCAAACCCCATTCAGAATCACCAATAATCGATGGACGAGGTGGCATTAATCCTCTCTTCACCTGTACCTTTACAACAGAATCGCTGACATCATTTCCCCACGGACACGATCCACTCATCACCTCGATCATCACCATCGCGAAAGAGTACACATCAGAAGCAAAGGTAGCCACACTGCCACGCAAACACTCGGGAGCCTTCCACTGATACGCACCAAGTGCACCAGCAGAAGCACCACTCGGATCCTTCGCTCGCACACTCAGACCGAAATCAGTCAACTTCGCCACACCATCACCACCAACCAAAATATTGTTCGCCTTCAGATCAGCATGCACGATCCCGTTGTTGTGTAAGTACTGCAGTCCGAGTGCAGCATTCAACAAACAGTACCACATCAGGTACGGATCGCGACCCTTGCTAACGAGGTACTTGTCCAGATCACCACCACTCGCATACTCACACACGAAGAAGAGGTCATCAATATCACAGGCTCCATACAACTTGACGACGTTGATGTGGTTGAGTTGGAACCATACATCTGCTTCTTGACGGAACTGTGTTTCGGTTGTGGTGTGTTGTTTGACTCTTTTGACGATGACCGGTGTTTCGAACCATTTTCCTTTGTGGACGGATCCGAAAGCGCCTTCACTGAACGCGTCGAATTGATCAAAGTCGATCTGCTCACGTGGAATGTACCACTGAGACAACGTCTGTGAATCAGGTGGCTCCGAATCATTCACTCTGGTTGGAGGTGGCAATCCATATTCAGTTTGCCAATCGGCAAGCCAGCCGCCGTGAACTTCATCTGACGAAGACAACTGATGCAGAACTAGAAATTGGTCCATCTTCGAGTGCATCGAGTGCACACGCCCCGGATCAAGCTGGTGCATCACAGCTTGACTGTAAGCAATACTTGCAGAAGTAGAACAAAAACTATTACTCGCTATGCTAATCGACGCTTTTTGGGCCGCGAAGCTGGAGAATTGGCGTAGTAGACTGCACAGATGAGCAAGTGACTCCAGTAGAGAAGACCTATCAGACAGCTTTGAATATCTATCTTGCAATTGATTGCAGATATCGTCGAAACGACAGAGCAAACGTGTGAGGAGCTTCTCTGACACTGGCGTGGCATTACGGCATCGAATCAGAGTCTGACCGATCGTTTCGCCCATTATGACGAACTCCTTCAATTGAGTAGTCGATTGAAATTGATGCTCCAGTATCGTAACATACTCAAGACAATCAGAGCGCTCATGGATACCAGCAAGATCACCAAGACTATCAACCACCAGCGAAAGCTCGCAGTTGGTTTTGTTACACAGCTTCTTCACCAGATTCCACTCGCGGTCACTCAGGCATGAAGGCTTTGTGTTTAGTATCGAAGTCACAGTGTGGGAATCATCTCTGGCTTCAATTGTAACTCGAGATGACACTCCCTTATTGGCAGACTCTGCCAGAGTTTCAAATAACTTCACGATTGCAATCGCCAATGACTCAACAAATGGCTCACCAATCAGAGTATGTCGCTTGTTCTCATCAGAACTGTTGCAACTCGAGCCAGTAACCACACCATAGTCTCTGAGATGAACACCGAGCATCACAGCACGATCTTCATATCGAGCGCAATACAAATGATTCCACTTCACAAGTGGACAAACAAACCCGCGTTCATAAATGTACTGCAGCGCCAATCCCACTTCATACATGCGTCCCCACACCTTCTTCCTATCTTCTCTCTCAACAGAAGCGTACTCCGTCATCGATCGAACTTTTTCATGGGCTACAAACATCTCGTCACCAACATGACATGCACCAAGGAACTTGGCCACGTGTGGATGATTCAACTCGGACCATCCCGATGCCTCTCGAATGAACCGTTCTTCATCCTTGTGATCCGAAACAAACCGATCGGTTCCCCACATCGACATGCCGAACGTGGCGCCAAACTCGAATGGCAGCACAAACCAGGTCGGTAGTGTCATGATGACGATGTTAGAACGAGTAGCCACCATATTGAACGCGGTCTTGATCACGTCAATTTCCTCTGGTGTTAGCTCACTCGAAGCTTCCTCGTCCTCACCCACGAACTCGTCACCATCTGGTCCATACTTGTTGACGGCAGCCTTCAATAGTGTCATGATCTCTTCCGCCTTGACGTCCGAGTCAATCTCGTCAAGCATAGAAGAATCTCCTCCAGAATCGACTCGCTGCAGCTCTCGACAATACCAATCAGCTCGTGCTCGACGCTCGTCTCTCAACATCGACTCCCAATTGCTCCACTCAGACGTCTCATCGAACTGAATCGGGTATGAGGCCACTGCAGCGTCTAGAACAGCATGGAGTCGTCGCAGCTGGCGCACATGAAACCCAGTCTGCGCCAGTCGAACTAATGGAGACTCTTCCTCATCAAACACGCGCAGCTCATCAAGCAGGCTCTCAGCACTCAGCAGCAAACCGAACCGCTCGTCATTCATTTGATTGAAATTCACTTGGTCGACAGATCGTCGTAAACTCCTGTAGCGACCAGCAGTGTGGTCTCCAAGTCGGTCGGTCGCCTCCTCTTGCTTCAGTCCATTCTCGTCCGCGTCCCCAGCACAGTCGACAGTCCACCGATCTCTTTTCCTCCGCTCCATCGTCTCCATCTTCTCCATCGTCTCGAAGATTGAAGACTGGTGGAATTCCCTTCGACTCACAGATGGCGATGGGTTAACTTATAAAACAACTTAATTATTACACTTATTGTAATATATAGTTATTGTTTAGTACAATACATATAATGACAAACATAATATATATACTATCATATATTAATAGAGGTATGCAGATATCAACCACGGTACTTCACCTATTCGCCCCAATGTACAAGTGTAGCCAGCAGCAAAACCTACGTTCCGCATGGGGTTTCAGCCTACCACGCGCGTGCGGGCGAGTGGCAGTAGACTACTCTTTGAATTCTGCACGGACCAGGCCCGCTGTGCTTGTGGTCCATTGAAACCACATGTCCGGAGAAAGCCACTTTCCACACAGTGCCATCTATCCAAGCTTCACAGAATGACTCGAGGTTGTGTTTCCCACTCGACCACGCAGAGTCACAGCAAATCTCACAAAATTTAGGAGGGACCACAGACCAAGAGAAGATTAAAAAAAAAAAAAAGATCCCAAGTCGAGTCAGCACAGCACCCAGAAGAAGAAAACTGAGGGAGATCGACTCTCTCACTGCTTCTACAGTAGTTCGGGCTGTGAATACCGCTTCAAGTGTGTATCTTCATAAAGGGGTTGTTATTTCTTGGTCTCACTAAAGCCTCACCACTCGGACCACCACATTCAATGCGGGTCGGGAAGTGTCATATGTCGTTTAGTGCAAGTCGGAAACTGCATAACTGTAAGGTGGATCAAGACACAAGATCTCTTCATTGAGCTTGAAATCTAACAACCTATCGTATGAGGCAAGCGGGGTTCTCCGGTTGGATTGTCCTACTTCCGGTCGCAGAGGGCGAAACGAACGAGGACGAGAAGGCACCAGTCTCTTCGAAGCCATAGCTCACTTTCATGTTTAGTTCGGGGTTGGTTTCTCGACCCACCGCACCACGCCCTCCATCTCGGATGGCATGTCAATGCAGTACACATTTGCCCCAAGGCCTCTGTAGACGGAATGAGCTTGGTCAATAAAGTTGAACCAAATAACGCCAATCACTTTACAGTACATCTCAAACGAAAAAAACACACACAAACAAATACAAAAAAAAAAAAAACTTGTCGTCAAAACCGAGTGATACGGATAGAGAAAGCATGAGCACATCTAGATCACACCCAGTTGTTGTGAGGTAGGTTTGTCGGCAGCAATGCCAGATACGGCCATGGCTCTTGCGTCTCATCGCCCACAATGTCCGCATCGATTTGCTGTAGTTCTGTCTCGAAAGTGTTGATAATCTTACCAAGTCGAGGGTCCATTCCGATGGGTGTCGACGCGTAAGCTCCAGACAACAAGTCGTATGATCCTCGAGGTCGGTTGAATACTGCTGACAGCAACACTAAATCTCCAAAGTGTTGATTAGGCTGCAGAAATTTCATAAGCTCCAAGTCGTCTCCACCCTTGGTAGATGGAAGTGGATCCCAAAGCGCGGGTGCGCTGTAGGGCATCCCCAACGTCTCCCATGTAGTCTCTCCGTTCATCGCGTGATGACGCACGGTCGCGAGGAACACTAGGCGAGCAAGTAGTGCAACCAGATTCGTCTTGCATTCAATCTCTTTTGGAAACTCGCCGTGAAGATGACGAATGGCGGCACTCGCTCGTGTCCAGTCAGTCAGTTCTATGTCTGCTTGGACAGCATCGTCGTCTTGGTAGAATACGTCGACAAATCCGCGGGTGAAGTTGGCAATCGCAGTGTAATGGAGTCGGGCATGAGCGATGTACTTGTGGGGCAGGTACTCCAATCCACGTGTTCGTGCATCGCTTTCAACTGGTCCTTGATTCTCACTGCTATTCAATCCTGAATAGGGTCGTAGCGCGCGTACAGCAGGCGAACCAGATTCCAAAAGCGCGTTCACCAGAGCAAGACTCCCGACTGCTCCGAGCCCAAAAGTTTTATCCAGCTGAGTAGAAGTATTGAAGAGCAATACACTTGCTTGCTTCTCGAGGGCAAAGTCAAGTGCCCAGTGATGGGCCAGCAACACTCTCACTGGATGCTGCGCGGCCATATTGCGGTATAACTCGACTCGTAGCGGTATCGAGATCGCATGGGTCTCTGCAAAGTGTGCGAGCTGTTGTTGTGTTGTCTCGGCTGCATTCAGTGATATCTTCGCGAGACTCCACTCGTTGGGTGAGTCGAAACGCGAATACGTCAGTCCCGAATCAAGAAGCCAAATAGAAAGCGGCAAGAGTCTCGATGTCGCTGGGTTGAAGCAAAAGTGTGCGACCACTGCAGGTGTGAACTTTCGCTCGATTGGAGTCACGTGGAATTGCTTGAGATGAGAGAGGTCAATCACAAACAGCCGTCCAGCACCTCGAAGATCTGCCAGCGAGGTGTTGATTCCAGAATTGCACACCTCGGCGACTTGTTTGTTAGAGAGCAGCGTTGGACCGAATATAGAGTTATCCACTGTCTCGTCGAAGCTGTCGGAGTTGACACGACGCATCTCGAAACCACGTAGACCGAGTCGCTGATCTCCAAAATGTTCGTCTGACAGGTCCAGAGTCGCCTTCAGTGCTGTCATAAGCGTGTCCATGGTCCTGTAGAATCCCGTATAGGTCTCAGGAGAGTCCATTTGCGACCCTAGCGCCATGGCGACACCCACAAGCAGCTTGGTTGATTCTGGGATGCCGTTCATGACGTATTCTAGCTCATGGAGGCGAATGCGGTCGGCCAGAGATCCCGGATGAAACACCGGTCCGTCGTAAAAAGGATGATCAATGCCGTCTTCAAAGCTACCAATCCGCCACGTCCGCTGCTCGTTGAAGATAAGCGACCTCATAGTGGCGATTTCGCTTGCGCGGTCGGGAGTGTGGACGACGCTGAGATGCGAGGAAAGTGGGAGACGTCCGATTGCAAGCAAGAATGGGTCGGCTGGGCCTTGGCTTGGGGTTCGCAAACTTGGGAAAGATACCAGCGCGTGCGAAATCAAAGCAGCGCCAACCGCTATCGCCATGGCGAGTGTTTTGGCAGTCATTCGGTTGAGTTGTTGCAAATTGAGTGGAATGCTTTGAGCTTGGACTAGTCGGTAAAACTGAAAGTGAAAGGCATGACATGTGATCGGAACAATCGGAACAACGATCGCCCAGTGATGACCCGAGCAGTACGCATAGAGCTGCTGAGACCGCTCATCGTCACCATCTTGAAGCAGACGCTGATGGCACTTGACACATCTGTCAATGTCTTTACGCGATATCTGCGTCAACATGCCTCGTCGGCACTCATGACAACCAGGCAACAACCCATGCACCACCCGCTCATACATCAATCTCAACGTGTTTCACTTGACGAGCCAATAATTACCAACGAGCCCGCTCCGTTCTCTCGCTACGGAATCACGGGTTCACGCAATACACAATCCCCACACTGGGCCACGCCTGCTCGCTCACTCGCCATGTTTGGCCATGCATGCTTCTCTTTTAACGGTTGAAGCGATCGACGCTGCTTGCTGTCGATGTGTTTCGGCTGCGGAAGTCGAGCTTCACGGGCTTCTTCACTGGAGTGGCTCCACCTCCGCTCGCTTCTTCCGAGAAGTTCTTCATCAACGCAGCGATGCGGCTTGACGTCACGGAGCCACTCGCCTGGCGCGAGCGGCCAGCACGCGCAGGTGAAACGGGAGCTCCGGTGCTTGCGGTTGAATTGGACGCACTGCGGGTCGAGATGGCGCTCGCGTACCGATCAATTACACTGCCAGTTGAGCGGACAGGAATTACCGACTCCTCTGGCTCACTCTCCTCCGCAATGGAAGGTGTGCGGCCAATGCGAGCGTCTCCAGAGGACTCCATCGGGCCGTAGGTCTTCTCTACGCGCTCGAGCTCTACGACGAGCTCTCCTAGCACGTCTTCAAGCTCCTTGCGCTCTCGAGAAGCCTCCGCCACACGCTCCGTCAGCTTCTCAATACGAGCCGCTTGCTTATCGTTACGCGCAGCAAGGGCGGCAATTTCGTTCTCAAACTCGCGAACACGATGCAGAACAGCATCCAGGTCTGCGTCACCAGTTGGAACGTCCGACCGCGCCACACCCATGCGCTTGACCTGCTCGAGCTCCTGACGCACAACCTGGAGCTGTGCGTCGCGAGTCTCCACAAGATGTTCGAGCTCGCGGACCTTGTTGTGCGACGCGGAGTCATCGACAACTGGGTGGTCGCGACTACGCTGCTCGTACAGCTGGCCCTCGAGCGCCGTAAGCTTGGCTTGAAGAGCACGCTTATCCTTCGACATCTCCTCGAGCTTCTCGCTGGCACTTTCAAGCTGATTGCTGCGGTAGCGAAGCTGCATGACCTCCTGTCGAGCCAACTTGAGCTGCTTTTGGAGATCAGCCACCGCAGAGTCGTCGACGCCAGACGAAGGAGCCACAAATGACGAAGCCAGGGAGGACTGCGACACAAAAGATGAAGGCGACGCCATGCTGTTGCTGTTGAGAGTGCGAGCAGCTACGAGCTCGGTTTCAAGATTCGTCACCGCATCCTGTGCGTCACGAAGTTCTCGCTTGACAGATCGAACGAGATCCTCAAGCTCGCGGACTCGCTCGTTGGCACTATCGACCTGACGGCGCATCTCATCGAGTTGTTCCTCCCGCTCGACAAGTACCGCACGAATATCGTTGGCGTCGCTCTGGCCGCTTGAGTCATGCTTTTCAAGTTCGCATCGCAAGCGGGCATTCTCCTCCGTCGCGTCCATGAGAAGCTGGTTGAGCTGTTTAACCTTCTCTTCCAGCGCCACCTTGGCTTTGCCCACATCCATGTAGATCTTGTTGAGGAATCCACCAGACCCCGTAGACGCATTCAGCGACTCATCGTTCGAAGGCTCGTTCGCCGCAGCCGTAGCCGTTTGAAGCTGCTGTTGTAGATCCTCAATCTGTTTGCGAGCTGCAGCAAGCTCATCGTTGAGAGCCTGGCGATCCTCGTCCTCACGGATGCGGTCGAGATCGAAAGCCGCCTTGTTCCCGCTGTTTCCGCTGGTGTTGAGCGCCGAGTCGTCGATAGTTGCGCTGCTGCCGCTTGATCGGCGGCCCATGACCATCGCACTCGTGTCCGTGGCAATAGTAGCGGCTTCCGAGGCCTCCGATACACGAGAGGAGCCGACGTTCATCGGATGCTGTCGGTACGCATCCAGGTCAGCTTGGGCCTCCTGGAGCTGTCCGCGAAGTCGAAAGTTCTCGCGCTCGAGATTATTGAGCTGCTCCGTCATGGTCATGATACCCGACGGCTCCTGCGTGTCGCTCTCATCATCGGCAGGGTCCTCTTCAGAGCGAGACGACGTTGTTGTGGGCGTCCGCTTAGGCTTGTTGACCGGCTTCTTGTCCGCAGCACTGTCGGAGCGCATCGACCGCTGGAGGAACGAGAGTTGGTCACGAAGACGCTCGTTGCGGGTCACAGCCGCGTCGACCTCTTTCAAGAAGTCGAACGCGTTGCTGATGGGGTCGTTCTGGCCCTGAATCTTGCTCAGATCGTCCTCCTCGTCGTGAAGGTCAGCCAGGTCTTCATCTGCTGTGCCGTAAATGCGGCGCAGCTCCGTGTGGAACTGCTTCACACGCTCCATGAACTCGAACTGCGGCACGAACATGAACGCATCCGACTTGCTCGTTGTGCCGTTCGCCATCTGACTGGCGCAGAACTGGAACGCAACCTCCAGTTCCTGCACGAGTCGGAGACTCAACGCGCGGTATTTACCAGCGTTCGCCGTTTCGGCAGTCTCACGCACTGCGAGCTCCTCGTTCTCCACCATCAGCGCATCAATTCGCTTCTGCGACTCCTTCAGGAACGACTCAAGCTGCACGATCTGCAGCTCCTTGCGTTCTAACCGGCGCTTGGCCGCACGGCAGTTGCCGCACGACGCGGGGCCGCCTCCATGGTTTGAGTGCAGCTCGTCCGCCTCGCTCCCCTGCGAGCTGATGCTGGCGGTGGTGGTGCGTCTGGACGAGATAGAGTGATGCATGGGCGGCGCGCCAGACTTGTGCTGCTGGTGCTGCTGGTGGCCCAGTAGCGTGGACGACGGCGGGAGTCCCGCGAGCGAGGAGCCGCCGTTCGCATGGTGCATGAGCATGCTGTTGTTGCTCGTGCTGGGGCTCGTAAGGCTCGGAGACGGCGACTGGTGGACAAAGTCCCAGGAGATGTCTAGCTCGAGCGTGGCCGCCAGGTCGCGGCACTTGAGCGGCGTGAGGCGGAAGGTCCTGCGTTTGGGCGATCCGCCGTTGGCGAGCTGCACGACCTCGGCAAAGTCGAGCGAGAAGAGCGCGACGGCCGAGTGGCTGGGGAGCTACGCTCGACGAGACCGAGGCGACGAGGACCACAAGCGCGCACCACATGGCGAGGCAGAAGCGGAGACCGAGCGAAAGAGACCAGTTAGCGTCGGAGCATCCTCGATCCGCGGAAAACAACGCGAGCAGGCCACGCACCGCCACCAGCACGATCTCGTACTCCTTCTTGACGAACTCGCCGCTCGAACGCCGCTTGGACCGCAGCAGCGACGTCTGGATGCCGACGTGCTGGTTCCAGGCCGCCACGTGATCTGGTCCCCACCGCGTGGGCTCGCTCGTCACCTCCTTGCTGTTGCGGCGGAAGAGCACGATCAGGTCTTCATCGGCGGGGCTGATGTCTCTGCCCACGGTGGCGCGCTGGATGAACACTGTGCCACGCGTGCCATGTTAGCGCATTACTCGGCAGAACATTGCGGCACGTTCGCAATGTCAATTCGACACAAAAGAGGGGAATCTACGGTACACACCGTCCAGGTTCACGAGCGCCGTCGAGCCCAGCGCCGCCGGGTTGCTCGGCGCGCGCGCGCGGGGCGTCGTGGCCGTGGGCAGCGACGCGTTGGAGCTGCGGTAGCTCGGCCGCACGCCGCCAGCCTCGAGGCCCTGGCGCCGCATGGCGAGGGCGGGTGTTGCGCTATGCTGGGAGTGAAGCGCACGTGTGTGGCGAGGGAGGAAGCCAAACGTACTGTAGATTGAGGGAGGAGGAGGAGTCCTATAGTTTGACGGAGTGAGAAAAATAGGTACTGCTCGACGGTCGCAATGGCCACTGGCGTTTTTGGACTGGCCCGCGCTCTCTTGATGTTTGTATGCCGGAGCACAATCCAACGACGACGCGCATCACGAGGAGGTTCAGAGCGCGGAGACGGGGCGGAATACTCTACGGTACTGTACGGACTTTTACGAACGAGTCGAAAATGGAAAACTGCCGTATGATATATGCCGGACGTGACTCAGTTGTGGGAGTGCCGACGCGAACGAGATGGTAGCCGAGCTGCTGCTGCGTGCTACACGCAGCGGGGGGAGGTCGAAGTGACCGTCAGGAGCTGAAGTAATAGACTGAGCGAACGCGACGGTGCCACTGGTGTCAACAACGGAATGCTTGACTGTTGGCTTTCCTAGAGTTGTGGAGACCTCAGGAAAAGCTTGGCGAAGTCTGGAATGAATGAAAATAGATCGTGACAGTAGAGGATCGCTGGTGCAAATAGCGGGAGGACATACATGCTTGCGTCATTGATGTAGGAGGTTCGAGCCGATCGGAACGACGGGGAAGGTGTCCAGCCAACCCATACTCTTCATGATGGACTCTACACTCCGTCCAGCTCGCTTTCCTGGAAAAGCATTTACATATGTAACAACTCTACTCCATTCGAACTTTATCCGTGACCATTTTTTTCTGCGGGATGCAGAGGTGTGGTTGGAGAAAAGAATGAATTCAGGTCATGTGAAGAAACGAATGTCGAGGGTTTTCCGGGAACACGATCGCAGATAGTACAATAACAAGCTCCCAGATGTCAAGTAACTTACACCATGTCTGTGTTCGGCTCTACATCAAGTTGTCCCTGGAGTTTCATCTTCGCTATTTGTCGCGATCAACTTACTTTGATCATTCAATTTGTCGAGGACTTGCCCCACCAATGCGTCTATATTTTCCCCGCCCAGTACGAGCACGCTCATATCCGGACAGACGGTAAAGTTTGCCAACGCATATATTGCTTCATTCTTCTGATCTTCAGTGCCGTACCGCATTAGCCGCACTAGTGGGGCGATGCCTCCGACAGCTAACACCGACTCACTTATTCTTTCACAGATAGATAAGTTTGCCAACGTCATCGCCGCAGCGTGCTTCTGATCGTCGGTACCGTCTCGTACGAGTTGCAACAGCACTTCCGTGCCATTCGCAGATAACACCAGCTCACTGATATCAGCATGAATAGACATGTTGGCCAACGACATCGCTGCAAATTTCTTCTGGTCGTCACTGCCCCCTCGCATGAGCTGTATGAGTGCACCACAGCCATTCAAAGCCAACACCGGCTGACTGATGTCTGCACGGCTAGACAAATTCATCAACGTTATGGCCGCCAAATCCTTCTGCTCATCAGTTCCGTTTTGCATTAGTTGCAATATTGTATCAATACCATCCGCAGATGTCACTGGCGCACTGATGTCAGCACGGCCAGTCAAGTTAGCCAATATTTTGACTCCGCGCTTCTTCTGGTCGTCGGTACCCTCTCGCATTAGCAGGAGCAGAGTATCAATACCATTCGCTGACAGCACTGATGCACTGATGTCTGCTGTAAGAGCTAGGTTAGCCAATGTCATTGCCGCAAATTTCTTTTGGTCATCTGTGCCTTCTCGCATGACATGTAGCATCGTAACGATACCATTTGCAGACAATAGTGACGCACTGATATCAGCATGACTGGACAAGTTGGTCAATGTCATTAATGCATGAAACTTGTTGTCATCCGTATCCACCTGGATGAGATACAATAAAGCTTCAATACCTTCGAACGCCAAAAATGACTCGCTGATGTCCGCATCAACTGCTAAGTTGGCCAATACCCTCAACCCTTGCTTTCTTTGATCGTCGGTACCCACTCGCACCAGTTGCAGGAGAGCATCAACACCATTCGCTGACAAAACTGACTCACTAATGTCTGAATAACCAGCCAAGTTCGCTAGTGCCATTGCCGCAAATTTCTTCTGGTCGTCCGTGCCTTCTTTCACGAGTTGAAGAAGTGTGTCAATGCCATCTAAAGCCAGTATCGGCGCACTAATGTCACCACGTACAGCAAGGTTGGCCAACGCTTCCAATGCCTGTCGTTTTAGACCTTCTGTACCATTTTGAACTTGTTGCATCAGAGCTTCGACCCCATTCAAGCGCAACATAGACTCGCTGATGTCCGCATCAATTGCCAAGTTGGCCAATACCCTCGTCCCTTGTTTTCTTTGATCGTCGGTACCCACTCGCACCAGTCGCAAGAGAGCATCAATACCATTCGCTGACAAAACCGGCTCACTAATGTCTGCACGACCAGCCAAGTTGGCCAACGCCACTGCCGCAAATTTCTTCTGGCCGTCTGTCCCCTCCAGTACGAGCAACAATAGAGTTGCAATACCATCTATTGACAAAACTGCCGCGCTGATGTCAGCATGTCCAGCCAGGTTAGCTAACAAAATTAACCCCTGGTTCACCAGGTCATCGGTGCCATTTCGGAAGAGTTGAAAGAGAGTTTCAATACCACTTAAAGCCAGTACCGGCGCACTGATGTCTGCGCGACCAGCCATGCTGGTCAATGTTAGCAATGACTGATGCTTGTTATCCTCTGTACCAGTTCGCACAAGATGCAAAAGAGCATCAATACCATTCAAAGCCAGCATTGATTCGCTGATATCTGTATGACGAGCTAAGTTGGCCAATGTCGTCGTTGCAGCGTGCCTCAGCTCGACTGTACTGTTGCGAACCAATTGTAATAGCGCTTCAATACCATTCAGAGACAGCATCGATTCATAAATGTCAGCGTAGCGTGACAAATTGGTCAATGCCGTTGCTGCATCATCAATTTGCTCAGCTGTGCCTGAGGAAAGCATTATAAGCAGTTCCGATATTGTTTGAGACGATTGGAAAAGAGAAAAGTCATGCTCCGCTAATGCGCCTACTACATTGGCACCAAGAGCTTTCTGTCGCTCAGTTCCGTGATAGAGCAAATTTAACACCGCATCCACTTCGCGTCGACTGGAATGCCCATTTCGACTCTCTGCTACGGAGACAATTTGGTTGCCCGCATGAGCGGCAACCATCGCATTTTCACTTTTGGTCAAATCAATCAAGTTCAATAAAATCCCATCTCTCGACACAACACGATTCTTGAATGTCTTGGGTTGTGCTACATCTCCGCGCCACAGCTGATCTTGATCCAATTTCTGAAGCAAAGATGACAGGTGAGTTACCACAGTATGCATTGACACACGGTCAGTTGGATCTTTCGCACACATGCGCTCAATCAAACCCCATTCAGAATCACCAATACTCGATGGACGAGGTGGCAACAACCCTTTCTTTACTTGCACCTTCACAAAAAAGTCCTCAGCACCAATTCCCCACGGACACGATCCACTCATCACCTCGATCATCAACATCGCGAAAGAGTACACATCAGAAGCAAAGGTAGCCACACTGCCACTCAAACACTCGGGAGCCTTCCACTGATACGCACCAAGTGCACCAGCAGTAGCACCACTCGGATCCTTAGCTCGCACACTCAATCCGAAATCAGTCAACTTCGCCACACCATCACCACCAACCAAAATATTGTTCGCCTTCAGATCAGCATGCACGATCCCGTTGTTGTGCAAGTACTGCAGTCCGAGTGCCGCATTCAACAAACAGTACCACATCAGGTACGGATCGCGACCCTTGCTATCGAGGTACTTGTCCAGATCACCACCACTCGCATACTCACACACGAAGAAGAGGTCACCAATATCACAAGCTCCATACATCTTGACGACGTTGATGTGGTTGAGTTGGAACCATACATCTGCTTCTTGTCGGAACTGTGTTTCGGTTGTTGTGTGTTGTTTGACTCTTTTGACGATGACCGGTGTTTGGAACCATTTGCCTTTGTGGACGGATCCGAAGGCGCCTTCGCTGAATGCGCCGTGCTCATCAAAGTCGATCTGTTCACGTGGAATAAACCACCGAGATAAAACGCTTGATCCCGTCGAGAGTACTTTTTCGTGTCAAAGGTGGCACTAATCTTGTCCTCAACAAGTGACGATGAAATTGATCGATACTCATCTTTCCACTCTCTGAGCCAGTCGTGGACTTTGGCCCGAAGATGATAGCTCATGCAAGATCAGAAATTGATCCAGCTTTGAATGCAACGAATACACTCGTCCAGGGTCAAGTTGCTGCACGGCTTGCTGAGAGAAAGCTATACTGGAAGTTGCACTTACTGATGCACTCGCACTAACACTCATAGACCGACTTTGACTGAAGCTGCTTGTCTGGGTCTTTTGTTGGATGTAGCTTGAGAACTGACGAAGCAAACTATATAGGTGAGCAATTGGCTTCAACAGGTTCGACCAGTCCCATTGTTCATCAAATTTCTGTTGCAGTTGATCAATGATATTGTCATAACGTCTCACCAAACTGCAGAGCGGTTTATTGGCTGCAGATATCATATCGCGGCATTTCAAGAGAAGCTGGTCGATCGTTTCCCCCATTAGCGTTGCTTTCATATCCTTCACTCGAGTGATACCTTCAATTTGACACTCCAACATTGCGACATATTTGAGCCAGTCGTGTCGACTATGAACCTCTGCGAGTTCCCCAAGCGTATCGACCACGCGCAAAAATTCACCATTAGTAATTTCTCTCAGTTGCTTCAGCAATCGCCACTCGTGGTCGTCAAGGCACGAAGGCGCTGGATTTAGTGTAGACACTAGATCACGGTACGCTTCAATAACCTTCTGCTCATCTACAGCAGCGTTTGCTTCGTCATCGGCAGACTCAGTCATCTTATCCAGCACTTTCACAATCGCAATCACCAATGACTCTACCCGAGCATCGTCGAACATACTCTGCTGACTTTGCTTAAGCATGGGAGCTGATTCCTTGTCGTCTGTCCCCACGCACTCTCGGAGATCAACACCGAACATCACAGCACGATCTTCATATCGAGCGCAATACAAATGATCCCACTTCACAAGTGGACAAACAAACCCACGCTCAAACATGTGCTGCAATGCCAGCCCCACTTCATACATTCGTCCCCACACCTTCTTCCTATCTTCTCTCTCAACAGAAGCGTACTCCATCATCGATCGAACTTTTTCATGCGCTACAAACTTCTCGTCACCAACATGACACGCACCAAGGAACTTGGCCACGTGCGGATGATTCAACTCGGACCATCCCGATGCCTCTCGAATGAACCGCTCTTCATCCTTGTGATCCGGAACGAAACGGTCGACTCCCCACGTTGACATTCCGAACGTGGCGCTAAACTCAAATGGCAGCACAAACCAGGTCGGCAGTGTCATGATGACGATGTTGGAACGAGTAGCCACCATATTGAATGCCATCTTGATCACGTTTAGTTCCTCTGATGTTTGCTCATTCGAAGCTTCTTCATCCTCACCCACGAACTCGTCACCATCTGGCCCATATTTATTGGCAGCAGCCTTCAACAGCGTCATGATCTCTTCCGCCTTGGCATCCGAGGTAATCTCGTCAAGCATTGAAGAATCTCCTCCAGAATCCAATCGCTCCAGCTCTCGACGATACCAATCCATTCGTGCTCGACGCTCGTCTCTCAACGTCAGCTCCCAACTGCTCCACTCAGACGTCTCATCGAACTGAATCGGGTATGAAGTCACTGCAGCGTCTAGGAGACCATGCAGTCGTCGCAGCTGTCGCACAAACGACCCAGTCTGCGCCAGATGAACGAGAGACGACGCCTCTTCATCAAACACGCGCAGTTCATCGCGCATACTCTCGGCACTGAGCAACATTCCAAAGAGCTCCTGGTCGATCTTCTCGGCTTCCAACTGCTCAACAGACCGCCGGAAGCGTCGATAGCGACTTGCTGCGTGTTCCCCAAGTCGCCCGACCGCTTCTTTCACACATTATCCAGCCCACTTGCTTTGCTCTCATCCTCTCTCCCAATCACATCCCAGGTCCACCGATCGCTTCCTTTTTGCTCCATCGTCGAGCCTTCGCCCCTCGCGCTTCTCGATGATGTGCTTGGTGCCGATCACCAGGATTCATTCACTCACCAGGTCTTGCAAGTTTCGTGGTATCACTCTAAAGGTGGATATCGATTCATAGAGAGGCCAATCACAACAATGTGTACACTCCCAGCAACAGGCACCACAGCGCATCTACCAGACGATTGACCGCAAAGTCACTTCGCAACTTTCATCAGCACGAATGACTCAGATTGTGGCTAGCTATTGCATATTCCAGACTCGTCTCCGATACCAAACAGCAAAAGTCTACGACAACAACCTGAAATGATCACGTCGAGATGTACAGCGTCGCTCCCACTCGTTGTCATCGGGAGAATCCAGGTGCTCGGAGCTGTGTGGCTCTAGGTCATGAACCTGGAAGTGCGGAGCTCATCTTGCTAATCACCGTGAGAGGGGGAAAAGCGTGGGGTCGAATGGCCAACCCTTGCCAAGGTTGCAAGTTAGAGGACATCCTCAAGCTTTCGTGATAATCCTCCCATTTTGCATGCAAATGTATTTGAAGCCTGAAGAGCTAAGTGGGCACCATCCTCTTCCTCCTAACGTTTCGCATTGCAAAGAAATAAGAGCGATATCAAGCGATGGAGCAAGGATGCAGAGTTACAAACCCGCACGTTGGGTGCTGCGACGGCTAATGCTTGTTCGGGATGACTTCTATGTGATTGCACCGTGGAGACACCCGGACAATCCAATTAGAATTGTGATGTTAGGCTCATGGATGGCGCTCAAAAAGAACGATAACACCATATCACAGTGCCTGTCAGCAGACATGAATGATGAGATAAAGGGCCTGCTGAAAATCAAAAGCGTTCTATTTTATCTACAATAAACAACTACTGTAGCTGACGTCACATAGATAGCTCGTCGCTAACGTGACTGACCGACCAACTTCCCAAGCACTTCTTCATACCGTCAGCGCCATACCACGCTAGAAACATCGTTATCCACAATCAACACTCACTTTTCACCCATATTGACAAGCACCTTTGTAGCACACGCCTTCTGATCTTCGTCGCCATCCTTCGTGAATTGCGTCAATAAATCCTTTCCGCCACAAGCCAGCACAAACTCTCGAATGTCGGCGTCAGCAGAAATGTTGGCAAGCGCTACGAGGGGAAACTTCTTCTGCTCGTCGGTGCCATCATGCAGGAATTGGACGAGTGCTTCGATACCATTCCCAGCCAACACTGGTTCGCTGATATTTGCATCCGAAGACAAGTTGGCCAACGCTCTTGCTGTCATGTCCTTGCACTCAGTTGTGCCCTCGCGCAGGAGTGTTACCAATGCTTCGACGCCATGATTAGACAGCACGGGGTTGCTGATATCTGCACGAGCAGCCAAATTGGATACAGTCATCACCGCAAACCTTTTTTGCTCGTTGGTGCCGTCACGAAGAAGTTGCAGTACGGCTTCAATGCCATTCGCAGACAACACAGAGTCACTGATATCAGCATAGGCGGATAAGTTGGAAAAACACCAAGCTACATACTTCTTTTGCTCGTCGGTGCCGCCACGAAGAAGTTGCAGCAACGCTTCGATGCCATTTGCAGAAATAACTGACTCACTGATGTCAACGCGAGCAGACAAGTTCACCAGCGCCAAGATCGCAATCTTCTTCAGTTCGTCTGTGCCATCACGGACCAGCCGCACCAGTGCTTCTATACCATTTGCAGTAATAACAGACTCGCTGATATCTGAATAGTTCGCCAAGTTTGCCAACGTCGTCGCCGCAAACTTCTTCTGGTCATCGGTTCCATCCCTTAAAAGCTGCAACAGCGCTTCAATACCATTCGCAGACAACACAGATTCATTGATGTCTGCACGATTGGATAAGTTGACCAACGTCATCGCCGCAAACTCCCTCTGGTCATCCGTTCCACCTCGAACAAGTTGCAACAACGGTTCGATGCCATTCGCAGACAGCAGCGGTGCACTGACGTCTGTACGGCTGGATAGGTTGTTAAATACATTCGCTCCAAATTTCTTCTGGTCGTCATTGCCATCACGTAGGAGCTCCACCAGTCCTTCAATGCCACTCGCAGACAACACGGAATCGCTGATGTCTGCAAAATTAGACAAGTTTGCCAACGCCATCGCTGCAAACTTCTTCTGATCGTCCGTTCCGCACCGAACAAGTTGCAACAACGGTTCGATGCCACTCGCAGACAGCACAGGCTCACTGATGTCGGCTATTGCTGATAAGTTGGTCAGCGTTATCACCGCATACTTCTTCAGATCCTCTGTCCCATCACGTAGGAGCTGGCATAAAGTATGGATGCCATCTGCAGCCAGCACAGACTCACTGATGTCTGCACGCCCAGACATGTTGGCCAAAGCAATTGAAGCCCCGTACTTCTGCTCGTCGGTGCCGCTACGACCAAGTTGAACCAGTGCATCAATTCCGTTTGCAGAAAACACAAGGTCGCTGATATCAGTGCTTCTAGCTATATTAGCCAATGTTGTTGCCGCGAACCTCTTCTGGACGTCAGTCCCGTCCCGTACGAGGTGAACAAGCACACCAATCCCATTTGCTGACAGAACCAACTCGCCGATATCCGCATCATTAGCTACGTTGGACAACGCTCTTGCTGCTTGACCCTTCACATCATCACTACCATCACGCACAGCTTGCAACAACTCCTTGATGCCATTTGCTGACAACAACGGCTTGCTGATATCTGCGAGACCAGACAAGTTCGCCAATGTAGTCACTGCAAACTTCTTACGATCTCCAGAACCATCTCGAACGAGTTTCACCAGTACCTCGACACCATTCGCAGACAACACCGCCTCACTGATGTCGGCACTTGCAGAGATATTGCCCAGAGCCATCACTGCGCACGCACTCTGTTCATCGTTACCGTCACGAGTGAGTTTCACCAGCGCTTCGATGCCATTCGCTGACAAAACAGGCTCGGTGATTTCGGCCCGGTAAGACAAATTGGCCAACGTCCTTGCAGCATGCTTCTTCTGGTCGGAACTCCCACGTCGTACGAGCTGCACCAAAGTGTCAATTGCATTCGCAGACAACACCAACTCACTGATATCTTCACCGATCAGAGCCAGATTGCCCAGCAAGTTCACTGAGAATTCCTTCGCATCACTTGTGCCGTCTTGCAACAATTGCACCAACGTGCCGATTCCGTTCACGGCCAACACAGGCTGGATGATATCTGCATCGCAAGAAATATTTACCAGGGTCATTAATGCTTGCTCCTTCTGTTTCTTTGTCCCGTTCTGCACAAGCCTGCATCAGCGTGTCAACACCATTCGCAGCCAACACGGAAGCACTAATGTCCGTGGAGCAGGACATGTCGACCAACTTCGATAGCGCCTTCTTCTTCTGGCTATCGGTGCCGTCATGGATACTTTCAACAAGACTCCAACACCATCCGCTGACGACGCAGACGGAGCATCGTCGGACCGCTTGCCTGGTTGCGTCTCCGCAGCAGTGTTGAAACGCGCCACAATCACGTTGAATGCCGTCGTGATCGCGTTCAGCTCCTCCGTCGTCAGCTCACAGACCACCTCCTTCCCATCTCCAGCACTCTTGCCACCATGTTGCTCGTTCTTGTCGACGGCTGCACTCAGCAGCGCAACGACCTTCCTCCGCCTTGGCGGCTGTGTCAATCTCGACGAGAATCGGACCACCTCCATTGTCGACGCGCTCCAGCTCACGCAGATACCAATCAGCTCGTGCTCGACGCTCTTCACTCAGAGCCTCCTTCCACTGGGCTCCACTCGGGCGACTCACTCAGCTCGATCGGATACGAAGCCGCGGCCTCGTCCAGAGCAGCGTGCAGTCGTTGGATGTTGTCCACCAACTGTGCAGTCTGTGCCAGTTGAGCAAGCGGTGCCTTCTCCTTTTCCAGCTCGCGGATCTCGTCGCGCACTCTCTCGACGCTCCGAACTTTGTCATTTTGCGGATTCTCAACCGACCGTCGGAAGTTCCGGTAGCGGTCTGCCGCGTGGTCTCCGAGTCGGTCGTTGGCGTCTCTCGCTCTCTCGAGGCCCTGTGCATCGACTTGGAAGTCGTCTCCGGTCCACTCGATCGCCCACCGATCGATAGTTTTTCGCCGACATTTTGGGACTGGATGCTACTTGTGTAGTCCTCTCGCTGTCTGAAGATCGGAGAATGGCATCGACGGGCAGTCGCAGCGTCGGATGCTCGGTGGAGGCCAAGAGGAATCTCATCTGCGGGCAGGAAGCGTGTCATGTGGTTCGGATGGGTGAAATCGATGATTCAATGGTGTTGGCAAGATATGCAGTGATATAGGTCATTGGCAATGTTAAATTCGGATTTTAACATATAAGTAACAAGAGCTTATATGTATAAATAGGTAGTTGCCATTTGACAAGCCGGTCTCAACTCGTGTCAGGTGGTTGAGTTCAACATCAACACCCACAGCTACAGCATGATATGTGGGGTTCAGATATGCAACCCTCCATTGGCGTAGACGAAGTCAAGGTGACTGAAAATGGTGGGATGCACTTGGGAAATATCCTTCGCACTTGGTGTGCTCATTTGCTGTCCCATCCGCCAAATATCTCCTGGCGATACAGTTATTACGTTGGCAGCATGCAGCAGCCTCCGCGCGCTTTCCTGAGCACGTGCAGCCATACTGGGTATAGCCCTCCAACTTGAAAACAGATCAGAATCGCTGTCCCTCTCCAGCAAACGCAGAATTGTTAGAAACAGCCTACAGAGATGGCGAGTCTCTGGTAATCGGTGATTTTTGCAAACTTCGTCATATAACTTGGCTCTGTCCAATCCCCGGCAGCAGGAAGAGGGAATCGAGTGCTGAGGTCGTGTTTCAGAATACCTCAACAAACTCTTCCCACGACTCCAGCAGATGCTGCAGTTCCTGTCACCAAGAGCTGCGTCGGGTCTTCACGAATCAAACTTCACATCCAACCGTATCACCACCGGACTGATATGGAAAACGTGACATTTTTGTTGGTACACCGAGTCAGTTTTGTCTGCGAATGGCATAGAAGCGCTGGTGAAACTCACTCGCGACGGTAACAATGAACAAAGTGCGTGCGCAGTGATGGCTCTGGGCAATATCTCTGCAAGTGCCGACATCAGTGAGGCGGTGTTGTCTGCGAATGGTGTCGAGGCACTGGTGAAACTCGTTCGAGATGGTTCCGGAGATCGTAAGCAGTTTGCAGTGACTACATTGGCGAACTTGTCTGGTCCCGCAGATATCAGCAAGCCGTTGTTGTCAGCAAATGGCATCAAGGAGTTGTTGCAAGCTGTGCGTGATGGTACTGATGATGTGAAGGGTCAAGCAGCAAGAGCGTTGTCCAACGTAGCTAATGATGCTGATATCGGCGAGTTGGTTTTGTCAGCGAATGGGATTGGCGTGCTTGTTCACCTCGTACGGGACGGGACTGAAGTCCAGAAGAGGTTCGCGGCAACAACATTGGCTAACATAGCTGGAAGCACTGATATCAGCGACCTGGTGTTTTCTGCAAACGGAATTGATGCACTTGTTCAACTTGGTCGTAGCGGCACCGACGAGCAGAAGTACGGGGCTTCAATTGCTTTGGCCAACATGTCTGGTCGTGCAGACATCAGTGAGTCTGTGTTGGCTGCAGATGGCATCCAAACTTTATGCCAGCTCCTACGTGATGGGACAGAGGATCTGAAGAAGTATGCGGTGATAACACTGACCAACTTATCAGCAATAGCCGACATCAGTGAGCCTGTGCTGTCTGCGAGTGGCATCGAACCGTTGTTGCAACTTGTTCGGTGCGGAACGGACGACCAGAAGAAGTTTGCAGCGATGACGTTGGCAAACTTGTCTAATTTTGCAGACATCAGCGATTCCGTGTTGTCTGCGAGTGGCATTGAAGGACTGGTGGAGCTCCTACGTGATGGCAATGACGACCAGAAGAAATTTGGAGCGAATGTATTTAACAACCTATCTAGCCGTACAGACGTCAGTGCACCGCTGCTGTCTGCGAATGGCATCGAACCGTTGTTGCAACTTGTTCGAGGTGGAACGGATGACCAGAGGGAGTTTGCGGCGATGACGTTGGTCAACTTATCCAATCGTGCAGACATCAATGAATCTGTGTTGTCTGCGAATGGTATTGAAGCGCTATTTCAGCTTGTAAGGGATGGAACCGATGACCAGAAGAAGTTTGCGGCGGCGACGTTGGCAAACTTGGCGAACTATTCAGATATCAGCGAGTCTGTTATTTCTGCAAATGGTATTGAAGCACTGGTGCGGCTGGTCCATGATGGCACAGACGAACTGAAGAAGATTGCGATCTTGGCGCTGGTGAACTTGTCTGCTCGCGTTGACATCAGTGAGTCAGTTATTTCTGCAAATGGCATCCAAGCGTTGTTGCAACTTCTTCGTGGCGGCACCGACGAGCAAAAGAAGTATGTAGCTTGGTGTTTCTCCAACTTATCCGCCTATGCTGATATCAGTGAGTCGATGCTGTCTGCGAATGGCATTGAAGCCGTACTGCAACTTCTTCGTGATGGCACCGACGAGCAAAAAAGGTTTGCGGTGATGACTTTATCCAATTTGGCTGCTCGTGCAGATATCAGCAAGCCCGTGCTGTCTAATCATGGCGTCGAAGCATTGGTAACGCTCCTGCGCGAGGGCACAACTGAGTGCAAGAATCTAGCAGCAAGAGCATTGGCCAACTTGTCTTCGGATGCAAATATCAGCGAACCAGTGTTGGCTGGGAATGGTATCGAAACACTCGTCCAACTCCTGCAGGACGCCACCGACGAGCAAAAGAAGTTTCCCCTCATAGCGCTTGCCAATATTTCTGCTGACGCCGACATTCGAGAGTTTGTGCTGGCTTGTGGCGGAAAGGATTTATTGACGCAATTCACGAAGGATGGCGACGAGGACCAGAAGGCGTGTGCTACAAAGGTGCTTGCCAATATGGGTGAAAAGTGAGTGTTGATTGTGGATAACGATGTTTCTAGCGTGGTATGGCGCTGACGGTATGAAGAAGTGCTTGGGAAGTTGGTCGGTCAGTCACGTTAGCGACGAGATATCGGCGTGACATCAGTTAGTTGCTTGTTAGGTATCTGTAACAAGCTCTCTGCAACCAGGAACTCTGTACCTTGCACGTCGTTTTCGCTGGCACTCCGATGTGTCTACTCATGTTCATATTCAAATCTGGGCGAAGCCGTGTATCATTTCCTCCAGCCACTACCTTTAGACAGCTTCTCTCTTACACAATCTAACACGCTAAGGTGATGGTGGAAAAGAGCCATTCTATGTCGCCGTTTCCTGCACTGCGTTTAAAACCAACACCCGGTTGCTTAGTCGCGTTGGTTGACTTCTTTACTGCTCGCCTGTAACTCTTCTCACTAGTGCTGACAGGTCATCGATACTGCGTACAAACGTCACGGAATTGCTGACATCTGTGTGCCGAGACAAGTTGGCCAAGATCTTGATTGCTGCTCGCCTTTCGACCATAGAGCCGGTATTCATAAATGCTAACAGCGATGGAATGCCGTTTGCCATAAGCACTGGCTCACTGATATCCCCGTGATCTGACAAATTGCCCAACGTTCTCGCGGCCGCTTGCCTCTGTTCGGGTGTACCTGTTCGCATCGTGGTCAGCAAGTACCTCAACGCCATGGGAAGCCAGCACTTGCTCATTGATATCGCCACGAGCAGAGATGTTGGCTAACATCATTACTGCGGCGTACTTGTGCCCATCGGAGCCATCACGAGCCAACATCACGAGCGGTTCGATGCCCCTCACAGCCAAAACGGTTTCACGGATGTCAGCGTCAGCAGAGAGGCAGGACAACGCCCATGCCGCATGGTTCTTTTGGTCGCTGGTACCACTTTTCACAAGCTCAACCAGCGATTCGATACCGTCCCCAGCGATGACTGGTGTTGTGATATCTGCTCGAAGAGCCAAGCCGGCCAATGTCATAGCGGCGTGCTTCTTCAAATCATCTGTCCCATCCCGCACGAGTTGCAACAATACATGAATACCGTGCGCAGCAAGCACCGGCTCGCTGATATCTGCTCGAAGAGATAGATTTGCCAATGTCGCTGCTGCTCCTTCCTTCTGGTCCTTCGTTCCACCACACAACAGAGTAAATAGCGAGTCGATGCCGTTCGCACACACCAGAGGCTGGCTGATATCAGCACGACGAGATAAGTTTTCCAATATCATTACCGTGGGGTGCTTTAGATCTTCGATACCGACTCGAATCAGGTCCAGTAGCAACTCAACGCCATTTGCAGCCAAGAACGAGCGTGAAATGTCAGCACGAAGCGACAGGTTTGACAGTGCTGTCAGTGCATACTTTCTCTGCTCGTTGATACCATCACGGACCAGCTTTAGCAGCGATTCAACACCATTCGTAGACAAGACTGGCGCACTAACATCTGCGTGACCGGACATGTTCGTCAACGCTCTTGATGCCTGAATCTTTTGCTCGTCAGTACCGTCTTGCACAAGGCTCAACAGGGACTCGATGCCGCCACCAGGCCAACATCGACTCGCTTATGTCTGCATGGCGAGACAAGTTTGCAAAAGCCCATGCTGCTTGCTTTTTCTCGTCTTCATTACCGTTTCGCACGAGTTCCAATAGCGCTTCTATCCCGTTTTCTGACGCCACCGAGTCACTAATGTCGTTACGCTTCGACAAGTTTGCGATTGCCCTTGCTGAAGCATGCTTCAGATCACCAGGACCATCACGAACGAGCTCTAGCAGCACTTCAATACCGTTTGCAGATGTCACGGGCTTGCTCAAATCTTGCCAGTTACACAAGTTAGCCAAAGCGGTTACTGCTGCGTGTTTGTGATCGTATGTGCCGTCTCGTACTAACGCCAGTAAGACTTCGATTCCGTTCGCTAGTGTCACTGACTTGGTAATATCAACATGCATGGCCAGGTTTGCCAATGCCCTTGTCGCTGCATCTTTCTGGTCATCATTTCCATCCCGAACGAGGACTATTAGCGCTTCAATTTCGCTTGCGCCAAACATCGAGTCAGAGACGACTGCGCGACGAAACTGATTAGCCAACAAGCGCGCTGCCAATTGCTTTTGGCGCTCATTGCCGTTTTCCACCAGTGCCATCACCGCTTGAATGCCACTCACAGACAACACCCAGTCACTGAGGTCTTTAACGGTAGCGAAGTTCGAAAGTGCGTTTGTGGCTTGCGTCTGTTCCGTCGCTGTACCACAAGTTAGCATCACCATCAGCTCCGAGATTACACTTCGGCTTCACAAGGACGGAATGGTTTGCTTTTGCCAAAATACCGATTGCTTGGACAGCCAGAGCCTTCTGTAGACCAATGCCATGAAAGAAGATATCTAGAACTGCGTCCAACTCGCGCTGACTGGATGGCCCGTCTCGACTCTCTGCTACGGAGACGATTTGGCTAGCAGCATGTGTAGCAATTGTACTATTGTGACTCTTGGTCAGATCCACTAAGTTCAGCAAGACGCCGTCTCTTGCTACGACTCGGTTCTTGAATACTTTGGTTTGCGCTATACCATCGATCCACAGTTGATCTTGATCCAGTCTCTGAAGTAAAGAAGACAAGTGCACAACAACACCATCCATTGTTACTCGAACAGAAGGATCACGAGCACACATCCGCTCAATCAAACCCCATTCGGAATCACCGATACTCAAAGGACGAGGTGGCAATAACCCTCTCTTCACTTGCACCTTCACAAACAAGTCCTCCGTGCCATTCCCCCACGGACATGATCCACTCATCACCTCGATCATCAACATAGCGAAAGAGTACACATCCGAAGCAAAGGTAGCCACACTGCCACTCAAACACTCGGGAGCCTTCCACTGATACGCACCAAGTGCACCAGCAGTAGCACCACTCGGATCCTTCGCTCGCACACTCAATCCGAAATCAGTCAACTTCGTCACACCATCACCACCCACCAAAATATTGTTTGCCTTCAGATCAGCATGCACGATCCCGTTGTTGTGCAAGTACTGCAGTCCGAGTGCCGCATTCAACAAACAGTACCACATCAGGTACGGATCGCGACCCTTGCTATCGAGGTACTTGTCCAGATCACCACCACTCGCATACTCACACACGAAGAAGAGGTCACCAATATCACAAGGCTCCATACATCTTGACGACGTTGATGTGGTTGAGTTGGAACCATACATCTGCTTCTTGACGGAACTGTGTTTCGGTTGTGGTGTGTTGTTTGACTCTTTTGACGATGACCGGTGTTTGGAACCATTTGCCTTTGTGTATGGACCCGAAAGCGCCTTCACTGAATGCGTTGAGTTGTTCAAAGTCGATTTGTTCTCGTGGAATGAACCATTGCGATATAGAGAGGGAGTCGGGCGAATTGAGAGGATCCTTTTTCATGGTAGAAGGATTTCCGTAGGCATTTTGCCACTCTGGCAACCATTGATGAACTGCGTCAGATGAAGAGAGGTGATGAAGAATCAGGTATTCATCTGTTTTCGAATGTAGGGTATGGATACGACTTGGGGTCTGATGTTGGAGTATATTAGTACTTTGCCACACACTGGTGCTGGTACTATTAGTCACACTCTGACTCGACTTTGAGGAGAAAGATGCTCTCTGAGCTACAAAACTTTGCAATTGACAAAGCAAGCTACACAAATGTGCAATCGAGGAAATTGCAGGGGACTTTTCAGTTATGCTTATCCATTGCTGCTGCAATTGAAAGCAAATGTCCTCAAATCGCTTCAGCAACTGACCAAGCGATTTCTCAGAAGCTGGTATCATTGTGCGGCATTTTGATAATTCAACGCCAATGGTTTCACCCAACATTGTCGCTTTTATATCCATGAGTTTAGTGGATGCTCCAATCTGACGCTCTAGAATCGGGACAAACTCGAGCCAATCACATTGCTCCTGAACCCCAGCAAGCTCACCAAGACAATCAATCACTCGCAAGACCTCAATATCGGGGCTCTTCCTCAATTTCATTAGCAGATCCCACTCGCGACGATCAAGGCATGAAGGTTGAGTAGTCGGCACGGATGCCAAATTATCGATATCCAAAGAGTCCTTGAAGCTGTCTTGAGAAGCCAGACCGTTGCTTGTCGACTCTTTCATGTTTCCAAATAACTTCACAATCGCAATCGTCAAAGCTTCGACCTGTGACTCGGCAAAACAATCCTCCAATTGGTGGCTGCGCTTCGGGTCACAAACGGTTGTGTAGTCATGTAGAAGCACCCCTAGTATCACAGCACGATCTTCGTATTGTGCACAATACAAATGATCCAACTTCACATCGAGGTCAACAAACCCGCGAGCAAACATGTACTGCAACGCCAAACCCACTTCGTACACACGCTCCCACACTCTCCTCCGATCACCTCCAACCACAGATGCGTACTCCATCATCGATCGAACCTTCTCGTGCACAATAAACATCTCCTCACCAACATGGCAAGCGCCAAGGAATTTGGCCACATGCGGATGATTCAGCTCGGACCACCCCGATGCCTCTCGGATGAATCGTTCCTTATCCGTGTGATCCGGAACGAACCGATCATTTCCCCACGTCGACATGCCGAACGTTGCTCCAAACTCGAATGACGGCACAAACCATGTCGGCAGTGTCATGACAACGATATTCGAGCGAGTAGCCACCATATTGAACGCGGTTTTGATGACGTCAAGCTCCTCAAGAGTCAATTCTTCTCCAGGACCTGCATTAGAAGCAGGTCCGTACTTGTTGACGGCGGCCATCAACAACGTCATGACGTCTTCTACCTTGTCGTCCGAGTCGACGTCGTCAAGAATGGTTGAAGCTGTTCCGAGATTGGCTCGCTCTAGTTCTTGGCGATACCACGTGGCTCGTGCCAGGCGCTCTTCACTCAGATCTTCTGTCCACTTGGTCCACTTAGACGTCTCGTCAAACTCGATCGGATAGGAGGCGACGACCGCGTCTAGGACAGCGTGGAGTCGTTGGAGTTGGCGCACGAACACTCCAGTTTGTGCAAGTCGAATAAGCGCAGAGCTCTCTTTCTCAAACACGTGCATCTCGTCTCTCATACTCTCGGCGCTCAGCACCAGCCCGAAAAGCTCCTGGTCGACCACCCGCTCGTCTTCTAGCAGCTTCACAAACCGCTGCTGGTACGTGGAGTGCCTGCTGCTTTCAGGGGACAGGAACTTTTGGACCAAACTATTGAAATCCAATTGCTCGACAGACCGCCGAAAGTGTCGATAGCGGGCAGCCGCATGGTCTCCGAGTCGGTCAATCACTGTTTTTTCATGTTCTTGCGCAGTAGCCTTGTTGTCCCAGGCCAGTCGATGGCCCAGCGATCTCTTGCTTTTGTCTCCAATTCCATCACGATGAACTCTCTCGCTGCTGGAATATTGGAAACTGGCAGGCAGCACGAGTCCCATTTTGCTCAGCTCCTCCTTGGTCAATGGGTTGACTTATACTTGAATGTGGTTTGAGAGAGTATATATATCGTAGAGGTTGAGATGTATATAATGATGATAATATGATATACATTTATAAGCAAATTATCGAAGATAGGGGGTTTCAACCTAAACGTAGTCATTTTCGAACAGCAAACAAATTTATCAGATACCACTCGAGAAGCTCACGTTGCCATTTGGTTATCGAAAACCCAAGATTGCTTGGCCGAAGCTAACGAATGTATGAAAGAAGGCTGTCGATGTCTACGCCAGAGTTCCTGGACAGATTGGACATCACTCGGGCCACTTGCAGCTTTTGGGCATCATTGCCGTAGGCCAAAAGTGGCAGGAGGGTCTCAATACCTTGAGCAGCAATCAGTGGCTCGCCAATATCAGCACGAGAAGATAGGTTTGCCAACGCCGCAGTCGCGCAAAGTTTATGATCATTCGTGCCACCGGCCACGAGCTGCACGAGCGCAGCTATGCCGTTTGCAGCAACGACCAGCTCGCTGATATCGGCACGACCAGACAAATTGATCAGCACCATCGCAGCTTGTTTCTTGGTTTCACCGATTCCATCGCGCACAAGCTGCACCAGTGTGTTGATACCATCTACAGCTACGAGGGATTCTAGAATATCTGCGTGAAAAGACAGATTTGCCAACGATGTCGCTGCATGTTTTTTCGGAGCGTCCGTGTCGCCATTCGCTAGCTGGATCACTGCTTCAATTACTCCGGCAGTTATCAATGCCTCACACATACCAGAGCGTGCAGCTAAGACGGATAAACCCCACGCAGCATACTTTTTTTGTTCGACAGTGCCGGCACGTGCAAGTACCAGCAATACATCGATCACCACTTCAACCAACGTTGGTCCGGGGACGCCTGTCCTCCCAAATAAAAAGACGAGTGACAACGCTGCTTGCGTCTTCTGCTGGTCATTTCCGTCACGCATGAGTTGTACAAGCTCCTCAACTTCGCCTCCAATAAACACAGGCCCACTAGTATCCGTCTGTGGAAACAAATGCATCAACGCGGTAGCCGCCACATGCCTTTGGTCGCTTGTACCATCACACACAAGCTCCAGTAAGGCATCAACTCCATCCGCAGCAAGTACCGACTCGGTGATATCGGCACGGGGAGGCAGGCAGGTGAATGACATAGCAGCAATATACTTCAGGTTGGTAGTGCCGCCTCGAACAAGTTCCAATAGAGCTTCAATGCCGCCCGAAGCCATCAACGATTCACTGATGTCTCCGTGAGAAGACAAACTAGCCAGCGTAATTGCTGCTTGCTGTTTCTGGTCGTCTGTCCCACTACGTACCAGTTGCTACAAGGGTGTCGACGCCACCAGCAGCCACAACGGACGCACTGATATCAACGTAACTACACAAACTGACCAATGCACGTGCTGCTTGATGCTTTTGGTTGTTTGTACCGTCCCGCACAAGCTGGAACAGCGCAGCAATGCCGTCCGCGGTAACCACCAACGCACAGATGTCGGCACGAATGGATAAGTTCACCAACGTCAGAACAGCTGAATCTTTTTGGATATTCGTGCCGTCATTCATGAGCTGCACCATGAGATCGATACATTGCGAAGCTAGGGCTGCTTGAATATGTCCCGAGCGATACGACAAGTTGGACAATGCTAATGCCGCTACCTCCCTTTGTGAGTCAGTCCCATCGCGCACGAGCTGTACTAGCGCATCAATCCCATCAGTAGCCAGCATCGACTCACTGATGTCGGCACGGCCTGACAAGTTCACCAGCGCTTTAGTTGCTTCCGTCTTCTGGATAGTGGTGCCGTCACGCACAAGTAATACAAGCAAAATAATGCCACCCAAAGCCAACACCTCATCACTGATATCGACGAGAGCAGACAGGCTAGAAAGTGCAAAAACTGCTTGGTCTTTTTGGTCGCTATTGCCGGCACAAATGAGTTGTAAAAACGCTTCGACACCTCGCGATCCAAATACTTCACTACTAATATCGGCGCGATACAGCTGCGAAGCTAGCGTCATAGCCGCTTGTAGTTTCTGATCATCAGATCCAACACGGACGAGCTGTACCAACGGTTCGATTCCGTGTGCAGCAACCAAAGAGCTACTAATGTCAGATTGAGCCGATAGATTAGCCAATGCTCGGGTCGCATCACACTTCTGCTTGTGGTTCCCATCTCGGACGAGCTCGATCAATGCACCAATTCCATGTACAGACTGCACCTGTGAACTTATGTCAGCTCGTGAAGTCAAATTGGCTACCACCTGAATTGCCGCATGTTTCTGATCGTCAGTGCCGTCGCGCATAAGTTGAAAAAGTGGTTCAATTCCGTGGGCACTTTGGATCAGCTCATTTATATCGGAAAAATCAGAAAGGATTGCCAACGCTGAAGCTGCAGCAAGTTTCTCGTAGGCGGAACCACCACGAACGAAATGTACGAGCTTTTCAATATCATTTGCAGGAAGCACCGACTCGGTAGTATTTGCAAAAGCCAAGAGATTCATCAGCAATGTTAAAGCTTCCTTTTTTGTCTCTTCATCGCCATCTCGAGCGAGCTGTGCTAACGCATCAATGCCGTTCGAAGCCAAAACTGTCTCACTGATGTCATCATGCCGAGACATGTTCCGCAAAATGATAGCTGCTTGTCTCTTCTGATATTCATCACCATTGCGAAGAAGTAGTACTAACGAATCAATAACGTCCGCGGCCATGATCAGCTTGACGATCTCGGCACAGACAGACAAACTCGCCAGAACAATAACCGCTAATTTCCTCTGGGCCTCGTTCCCATCGCGCACAAGCTGCAAGAGCGGACCGACGCCGCCCCCAACCAACACACGCTCGATAAAGTCCGTGTGGCTAGAGAGCTTGGCCAACATTGCAATTGACGATGTCTTCTGGTCATCTGTGCCAATCTGGAGGATTTCTATAAGTGTCTCAATCCCTTGAGCAGCGATCATAGCATTACTGATGTCTTCTCGAATAGCAAGCCTAAGCAATGTTGATATGGACTGCTGCTTTTGGTCTTTGTTTCCTCTACGTACGACCTGAACGAGTGCTTCAACACCAAAATTCTCAAGCACCGGCTCACTGACGTCTGCACGAACACACAAACTATTCAAAAGTATCATTGCAAGCATCTTCTCCGCATCAGTACCACCACGAATGAGTTGGAAGATTGTGCCAATGCCATTTGCAGCCAGAACCTCGTTGTAGATATCGCATTGGGAGGAGAAAATGCACAATGCTCGAGCTGCTGAATGCTTTTGGTTATCAGTACCGCTGCTCATCAGCTTTACCAATGGATCGATTCCGTTAGCAGTCAGTACTTGCTCACTAATATCCACACAGCTCGACAAGTTTGCGATAGCATTTGCTGCTTGCAACTTCTGGTTGTTTGAGCCATCCGTGGTCATGGTCACAAGTGTGGATACGACTTGTTGCGACATTAGTTTCGAGAAATTTTTTGTTGCCAATGCACCAATTGCTTTTGCTGCTACAGCTTTCTGTTGATTAGTTCCCGTTGACAGAAGGTCGATAACTGCGTCTATTTCACGCGAGTTAGAAGGTCCGTCGCGGCTTTCGCACACGGAGACTATATGGTCTCCAGCATACCAGGCGATCATATTGTTATGACTTTTGGACAATTCGATCAAGTTAAGAAGTACACCTTCTCTTGACACAACACGGTTTTTGAACGCCTTCTGGCGGAATTCTCCCCCAAACCATAACTGTCCATGATCCAGCTTCTGAAGTAAAGAAGACAAGTGAACAACTACATCATCCATTGTTACTCGAACAGATGGATCACGAGCACACATACGCTCGATCAAACCCCATTCAGAATCACCGATATTCGACGGACGTGGTGGCAACAGCCCTCTCTTCACTTGCACTTTCACTAACATATCCTCCGTGCCATTCCCCCACGGACATGATCCACTCATCACCTCGATCATCAACATCGCGAAAGAGTACACATCCGAAGCAAAGGTAGCCACACTACCACTCAAACACTCCGGAGCCTTCCACTGATACGCACCAAGTGCACCAGCAGAAGCACCACTCGGATCCTTCGCTCGCACACTCAGTCCGAAATCAGTCAACTTCGCCACACCATCACCACCAACCAAAATATTGTTCGCCTTCAGATCAGCATGCACGATACCATTGTTGTGCAAGTACTGCAGTCCAAGTGCCGCATTCAACAAACAATACCACATCAGGTACGGATCGCGACCCTTGCTATCGAGATACTTGTCCAGATCACCACCACTCGCATACTCGCACACGAAGAAGAGGTCACCAATATCACAAGCTCCATACATCTTGACGACGTTGATGTGGTTGAGTTGGAACCATACATCTGCTTCTTGACGGAACTGTGTTTCGGTTGTTGTGTGTTGTTTGACTCTTTTGACGATGACCGGTGTTTGGAACCATTTGCCTTTGTGGACGGATCCGAAAGCGCCTTCACTGAATGCGTTGAGTTGTTCAAAGTCGATTTGTTCTCGTGGAATGAACCATTGCGATATAGAGAGGGAGTCGGGCGAATCGAGAGGATCCTTTTTCATGGTAGAAGAATTTCCGTAGGCATTTTGCCACTCTGGCAACCATTGATGAACTGCGTCAGATGAAGAGAGGTGATGAAGAATCAGGTATTGATCTGTTTTCGAGTGTAGGGAGTGGATACGGGCTGGGACGAGCTGTTGGTGGATGCTAGAGTTATTAGCGATACTTGCGTCGAAGCTTGCAGCCCAGCTTTTGCTTATATGAGTTGTTGACCCCTTTTGGTTCATACAGTTTGCGAGTTCATGGAGAAAACTGCACAAGTGTGCGATCGGTTGCACCAGCGAAGAGACTTCAAGAAGATTTTCTCTAATCTGCTGCAATTGCTCGCAGATGTTTTCCAGTCGCCTTACCAATTGTTCAAGAGGCTTATCAGATCCAGTTGATGCAGAGCTACAGCGAGAAAGAAGGTCATCAATCGATTCGCCATACAATGTCGCTTTTACATCCTTGATATTTTGCATCAATTCAACATTTTGCTCTAGAGCAGAAAAGTCATCGGCCCATTGCGTACAATCGCGAATCTCGGCGAGCTCTTTAAGTGTCGCAACCACGCGCAAAAAATCTCCTTCGTGAAAATCTCGCAATTTTTGAAGCAGAACCTGTTCTCTTTCATTCATTAGGAATAAAAGCTCTGGCTGTGGTGCTGGTGTTGATAAGTCATCGTAGATGCTGCCATCACAACTGAAGTCGACTGTCTTTGGAGTGCTATTAAACACATCAATAGCTACAGTTGTGAGTAAGTTTACCGTAGATTCGCAAAGCAATCGACCAAAGTCCACTTGTGAAACGTTCCTTTCAAAAGAAGATCCTGCTGTGCAATCGCAAAAGCAATCTCCAAGTACCACAGCACGATCTTCGTATTGTGCACAATACAAATGATCCAACTTCACATCAGGACACCGAAAACCGCAAGCAAACATGTACTGCAACGCCAAACCCACTTCGTACACACGCTCCCACACTCTCCTCCGATCATCTCCAACCACAGATGCGTACTCCATCATCGATCGAACCTTCTCGTGCACAACAAATATCTCCTCACCAACATGGCAAGCGCCAAGAAATTTGGCCACATGCGGATGATTCAGCTCCGACCACCCCGATGCCTCTCGGATGAATCGTTCTTTATCCTTGTGATCCGGAACGAATCGATCATTTCCCCACGTTGACATGCCGAACGTGGCGCCAAACTCGAATGGCGACACAAACCATGTCGGCAATGTCATGACAACGATATTGGAGCGAGCAGCCACCATATTGAACGCGGTTTTGATGACGTCAAGCTCCTCAAGAGTCAATTCTTCTCCAGGACCTGCACCAGAAGCAGGTCCGTACTTGTTGACGACAGCCATCAACAACGTCATGACGTCTTCTGCCTTGTCGTCCGAGTCGACGTCGTCAAGAATGGTTGAAGCTGTTCCGAGATTGGCTCGTTCTAGCTCTTGGCGATACCACGTGGCTCGTGCCAGGCGCTCTTCTCTCAAAAATTCTTCCCACTCACTCATTGTCGATGGTTGCACCACTCCAGTAGCATAGGAATCTGCTGCTGTGTCGAGCAAAACGTGCAACCTCCTCAGCAGCCTGACGAAGTTCCCTGTGTGGGACAACCGTACAAGTGGTGACTGCTCCATCTCGAACGAGCGCATCTCGTCACGCAAACCCTCGGCACTGAGCACCAGCCCAAACAGCTCCTGGGAGATCGCCTTCTCATCATTCATCTTCTCGATAACCTTCTGGTAAATTTCCGCACGATATTCGCGTTCGTCGGTGGATTCATCGTCACTCTGGTCGCGCACCAACCGACTGACGATGTTGTCGACGATGGTTTTGCTGTCTATCCCTTCGATGGTCCGCCAGAAGCTCCGATATCGACTGGCCGCATGATCTCCAAGCCGGTCGCTTGGCTCTTGCTCCTCCTCTTTCTGGTGCTCGTTCGTGTCAAAGTCCGAGGACCAGCGATCGTTCTGTTTTTCAGTTTCCTCGGCACTGGTGACGCCATTTTTTCCGCGTTCCCCGCTCATCCGACCAGCGAAGCCCACGGAGGCTTCGATCTTCGACTGTGGCGGGCAAAAGAAGACTGCGGAGCCATTTGCTCCACCGTGGAGGCGAGATGGAAGTGATGGGTTTACACGAGGTCAGGTGGATGGACCTCTGTTTTTATATTAACATATGTGACAACTTGATAGTAATATGAGGGTTTTCTACATAAATACACACATATTCTATAGTATAATTAAGATGTAATTTATGATATTAAGAGGGTTTGATGGTCTCGACGACGGTCACCTTGGCTCACAACCGATCCAATGGCGTGAATCCGAAGCGAGAATAACAGATCACAAGGTGATTTGTGAGATTGCGTGAAGCGCAGCGCTGTGTATTGGTGTTTCATGCCAAGTGTCTTGCTACGCACTGCACTGTTCTGTTGTTGAGCTGGAGCTCAGAAAATCCAATGCAATCCAGTCGAGCGCTCGTAGATCTCAGCTACGAGATCACACAACAGCTGCACGTCCTGGGCTTAGTTCTGGCAAAGACTCTGCTGAGCACGATTACCGCACATTTCTTTTGCTCATCGTTGCCGTCTCGCACAATTTGTAAAAGTTGGTCGAGCTCACCCGAAGCCACAATGGAGTCTTTGGTGCTTGCATTGGCAGCCAAGACGACCAATATGGCCGTCGCTGTCATCATTTGGTCGCAATTATCACTGCGCACCAGTTGGATTAGTGCCGTGACGCCATTTGCTGCTAGCACAGACTCACAACCACCAGCCTGACTTGACAAGTTACCCAAAGCAAGCAGTGCCTGATTCTTCTGGTCATCAGTGCCGTCACGAACGAGACATACCAGAGGCTCAATGCCTCGAGCATTCAGAATAGATTCGCTGATGTCCTCACTTGCGGACAAATTGGCTAGCATAGTAGCGATTGCGTACTTCTCTTTGTTAGAGCCACTTCGCAAGAGTTTTACCAAAGGGTTGAAGCTAGATGCGGCAGCTATAATCACCTGGCGGGTTTCGGGGCAATAGGACAAAACAGCCAATGCCATCGCAGCAGACTTTTTGGACTTGGCATTGTCGGCGCACAATATCTGAACTAATGGCTTGATCCCGTTCGCACCCAACACGGCCTCACTGATGTCTCCGCGAAGAGTTAGATTCTCCAACGCCATCACCGCTGTATCCTTTTGCTCATTCGTGCCGTCACGAACGAGGTTGACCAAAGGCTCGATGCCATTCTCGTTCACCAGTAATTCGTTCATATCTGCGTGACCTGAAATATTTACCAGCGCTCGAGTTGCTTCCAGCTTCTGATCGTCAGTGCCGAGGCGAATAAGCGCTACTAGAGGTCCAATTCCTTGCGCAGCTATAAGCGGCTCGCTAATATCAGCTCGCGCAGAAAGAGTTGTAAAAAGCATGGCTGCTAGTTTCGTTTGAGTCTCAGAATCACCCCGCAGTAGCTCTACCAGAGCACTAATACCGCCAGCAGCCACCACTGATTCGCTTATATCGGTACGCAATGATAGGGTTATCAAGATCATAGCTGCTGCATGCTTCTGGTTGCTTGGTCCGTCTCGTACTAGTCTAACCAATGGATCAATACCACCCACAGCCAGAACAGATTGACTTATATCCACACAACTTGACAATTTCAACAGCACTTTAGTTGCAGCGAATTTTGCTTCATCAGTGCCATGGAACAGAAGCTTCACCAAAGGTTCAACACTATCCGCAGTCAATAATGCTTCGCTAATATCCATATCTGCAGATAAATTTGCAATCACTTTGATTGCTGCACATTTTGCCTTGCCAGTGCCATTTTGCAGTAGTTGGACCAACGGATCAATACTGCCTGCAGAAAATACGCGTTGAGAAAATTCCACACGAGCGGACAAACTTGCTAACACCGTAGCAGCAGTACACTTTGCGCTATCTGTGCCGTCGCGCACAAGCTGCACCATTGAATCAATAGTGTTCCCGGGAAGCATTGATGGTTGGAACTTGGGTCGTGCAATCAAGTTGGCCAAAACGCACGCGCTGTAACCTTGCTCCTCGTTTGACCCATCGCGCACTTGTTGGATCAGAACTTCAATCCCATGTGACGCAACGACAGGCTCGGTGATATCTTCATCGACAGAAAGGTATGCTAAGGATTGCGCCGCAAAACGCTTTTGATATGCTGTACCATTCTGAACGAGCTCTACAAGCGGACCGATACCATGCGCATCTAGCACCAAAGCACTGATATCCGCATGGGCAGACAAATTTGACAGTATTAAGACCGCAGCAAGCTTTTGGTCGCCATTCCCGCGCCGCATTAACTGCACTAGTGGTTCCAAACTGCGGGGAATCATCAAAGACTGACCCCCATCTGCATCGATTGATAGGTTGGCCAATCTTCGAACTATTTGCATCGTTTGGTCGTTGAAACCTTTCCGAACCAATTGCACCACTGAATCAAACCCACACAAGGCTAATACCGACTCTTCGGTGTCTGCAGGATCACGTTTGTTTGCCAATGCCATAGCTGCCGAACCCGTACGATTATCACCGCCATGATTCTTCATCGGGTCGAAGTCACGATTGGGAAATGTTGAACGGTTAATGTCTATGCGAGCCGTCAAATTGGCCAGCACAGTAGAAGCTGCAGCTTTTTGACTGCCAGTTCCTCTGTAGGCAAGCCTTACTAAAGTATCCATGCCGTGCACCAAGTCGGCAGTATCCGTGTGAGTAGTCATGGTGCTTAAAGCTACAGCCCCAAATATCTTCTGATCATCAGTGCCGTCTTGAATGAGCTTTATCAGTGGATCAATACCGCGTGCAGATACTACCAAATCGCTGATATCCCGCAGAGCTGACAAACTTCCGAGTGCATTAACAGCTTGTCTTTTTAGTTCCGATGCCCCTTCAGTGCTCATGGATACAAGCGTAGATACGATTTGTGGGGAAGTCAGATATTCGATGTTCTTGTTCGATAAGGCTCCAACGGCATTGGCAGCTATACCCTGTTGCTGAGTCGTCCCGTGAAACAACATTTTCAAAACCGCATCCAGCTCTCGGCGATCTGATGGTGTTTCTCGGCTCATCGCTACGGAGACAATTTGGTCTCCGGCACAGGCCACAATTGATTTGTTCTTAGATTTGGTTAAGGCGACCAAACTCAGCAGTACCCCGCGTCTCGACGCGACATGATTCCCAAATGATTTTAGCCGGGAAACGCCATCAATCCATAATTCGTCTTGATCCAGCTTCTGGAGTAAAGATGACAAGTGAACAACAACATCATCCATTGTTACTCGACCAGATGGATCACGAGCACACATACGCTCGATCAAACCCCATTCAGAATCACCAATACTCGAAGGACGAGGTGGCAACAGCCCTCTCTTCACTTGCACCTTCACAAACATATCCTCCGTGCCATTCCCCCACGGACATGATCCACTCATCACCTCGATCATCACCATCGCGAAAGAGTACACATCCGAAGCAAAGGTCGCCACACTACCACTCAAACACTCCGGAGCCTTCCACTGATACGCACCAAGTGCACCAGCAGAAGCACCACTCGGATCCTTCGCTCGCACACTCAGTCCGAAATCAGTCAACTTCGCCACACCATCACCACCAACCAGAATATTGTTCGCCTTCAGATCAGCATGCACGATACCATTGTTGTGCAAGTACTGCAACCCAAGTGCCGCATTCAACAAACAGTACCACATCAGGTACGGATCGCGACCCTTGCTATCGAGATACTTGTCCAGATCACCACCACTCGCATACTCGCACACAAAGAAGAGGTCACCAATATCACAAGCTCCATACATCTTGACGACGTTGATGTGGTTGAGTTGGAACCATACATCTGCTTCTTGACGGAACTGTGTTTCGGTTGTGGTGTGTTGTTTGACTCTTTTGACGATGACCGGTGTTTGGAACCATTTGCCTTTGTGGACGGATCCGAAAGCGCCTTCACTGAATGCGTTGAGTTGTTCAAAGTCTATTTGTTCTCGTGGAATGAACCATTGAGCCGTGACTTGTGATGCTATTGAGACAAGTGGATTTGCCACGTCGCAAACTACAATGTTATTGTCTTTGACGGGTGGTGATGACGGTTGATAGATATACATCTTTCCGTTCTCGGAACCAGTTGTGGGCTACATTTGAAGTAGATAATTGATGTAAAACCAAAAACTGATCCAGCGTTGAATGCATCGAGTGCACTCGACCTGGGTTGCACTCCTGCACCATTTGCTGGGAGGAGCCTATGTTCGCACTTGCACTGACCGATACGCTCACACTCGCGGACCAGCTTCGATTTATAACGCAAGTCTGCGCGCTTTGCTCTGTGAAGACTGAGAACTGAAAAAGTAGCTCCCACAAGCGTGCAATCGGTTTTATCAGAGTCGCCCAGTCTGACAGGTCTTCATGTATACGTTGGAGCTGGAAAATAATGTCCTCGAATCGTTTCAACAAATTGGAAAGCGGTTTGTCTGTCGCGGGAATCGCTTCTCGGCATTTCGAGAGAAGTTGACCGATCGTTTGGCTCATTATCGCAACCTCCAGAATGTTTGTAGTGGATTGAAGTTGATAGTCAAGTATCGGAACATATTGGAGCCAATCACAGCGATCAGGGATGAATGCCAGCTCGCCAAGAGTATCAATCACATGAACAAGCTCGGTATCGGTATTTTCGACCAGCTTCTTCAACTGGTTCCATTCTCGGTCATCCAGACAAGGAGGTTTTGTTGCTAACAAAGGATGCCACGGTGTGACGAGCTTCACCATTTTCGACGATACCGTGAGCAGGGAAGCATTTTTCGGGAGCGTCTGTCATGCAGTCAAATAACTCCACGATTGTAACCACCAGAGCCTCAATCGAAGGTCTGGCAAGCTGACTGCAAGTGTGGAGGTCCATTTGGCAGCTTGATTCTAAGTCGGAAATGGCACTAAAGCCGCGAAGATCGGGACCAAGCACCACAGCGCGATCTTCATACTTTGCACAGTATAAATGATCCAACGTCAAATTTGGGCATGAAACCCCACACTCATTCATGTATTGCAACGCCAAACTCACTTCATAGATTCGTCCCCACACTTTCTTCCTCTCTTTTGCTTCAGCAGATGCATACTCCATCATCGTTCGGACCTCTTCATGGGCCACAAATAGCGAGTCACCAACATGACACGCACCAAGGAACTTGGCGACGTGCGGGTGGTTTATCTTCGACCATCCCGATGCTTCTCGAACAAATCTTTCCTCGTCCTTGTCTGCAGGTATGAATCGATCAATCCCCCATTTCGACAGTCCAAACGTGGACCCAAACTCGAACGGCAGCACGAACCACGTGGGAAGTGTCATAGTGACCATACCAGAGTGTTCAACCACGATATCGAACGCGACCGTAATCACACTCAGCTCTTCGACAGTCAGCTCTTCGCCCGCGTTTGCATCGGAATCTGGACCGAACTTGCTGACGGCAGCCTTTAACAGCGTCATGGCCTCTTCAGCCTTTTCAACCGTGTCAATTTCGTCAAGAATGGGCGAAATATCTCCTTGACGGACTCTCTCCAACTCACGCCGGTACCAGGCAGCTCGCCCTTGACGCTCTTCATTCAGCACGACGTCCCATTGCGTTCTCTCCGACGAGTCTTCAGGCTTGATGGAGTACAATGCTGCAGCCGAGTCCAGTACGTTACGGAGCCGTTGGAATTGGTGCACGACGTAGCCGGTCTGCGCCAGTCGAACAAGGAGCGACGTCTCGTCCTCGAACACTCGTATCTCGTCACGGATGCTTTCAGCGGTCAGTAGCAGCCCGAAAAGCTCTTGATCCACTTTCTGCTCCTCCAGCTCCTCCAAATTGCGACGGAACCACCGGTAGCAACAAGCTGCGTGGTCTCCAAGTCGGTCAGTCGCTTCACACTTCTCTTCATATACTCCATCTCCTCCCTCCTTCGGGGAAGCTCCATCGACCAGCGGTCTCTCAGCCTCTCCATCTTCGATTTCAAGCTCGCCGAAGATCGAAGACTGGAGCTCCATGGAGCCCTCAAGAGCTCCACCTTGAAGACGCATGGCGTTGTGTCCGCACCCGCCGGTCATCTCATGGTTGTCAGAGTGGAAGAATCGCATCACACGTCACAGCGGGGGGCCAGTGATCGGGATAGGTCTCATGACGCTTGTCAATTGGGAGGATATCCGTCACTTTCGCTGTTCGGACAAATGGCTCGCAGGCTCGACCGCTGGTGCCTCGACTGGCAAGAGAAAGAAGGCGCTGCCACCGTCGACTGCCAGCCTCGGAGACCATGCTGCCAGCCGCTACCGCCACTTCCGCCGCTTTATCGAGACGCTCGAGTATGAAAAGACCGACAATGTGCTCTTCGGCTTCCTGCTGAGCGCCGAGGGCTTGAGGGACGAGATGCGCGCGTTCGAGGACGAGGCGTCGCTGCTCGTTCGACTGGCGCAGACGGGATACTTTCGTCCGCCAGCTGAGGAAGCTGCACGGCGTTCTGGACGCCGCGGCCTCAGCGTACGAGGTGAACGAGCCGCCGGAGCTGAGTGAGTGGGAGGCTGCTTTAAGTGTCGAGAGGGGGGAACGGGTTGAACGGTACCAAAAGGTGCTTGAAGCTTTGGAGACGGATGGCTCAGCCCACGAAGATTACAAGGGTATAATGAGAGACGCTGGAAGCAGTGACGAGAGAGCAGAGGAGATCCTGACGCTGCTGAAGGGTGCGGTGGACAAGTACGGCGCGACCGAGCTGACCCCAGAAGAGATCCGCATCACTCACCTCGCGTTCACGCTTGTCACGGAACACACGGGCGCCGTCGTACTATCGCTCCCGCCGTGGTTTGTGCTGCAGTTCGAGTACAGTTCGCTCGTGGGGTTGTCTCGGTGGGGGAACGACTGCTTCTACCCGGAGCACTCGGATCGAGAGCGGTTCATCAAGGAGTCGTCAGCTTGGTCGGAGCTGAACCATCCTCATGTAGCCAAATTCCTTGGCGCGTGCCATGTTGGCAGTCGTCCATTCATCGCTCACGAGAAGGTGCGGACACTGATGGAATATGTATCTGGTATAAATATGAACGATGAGAGCGATAGGAAGAAGATATGGCAGCGGATCTACGAGATGTCGTTAGCGCTGCAGTACATGCACGAACGTGGCATTTTGTGTCAAGACTTGACTGCTAGTCGCATTCATTGTGCGCAGTACGAGGATCGAGTGGTGTTTCTCGGTGTGATTCTGCTGTATGAGAGCGGCGTGTCTCTGGATTTGGAAAAACCAGAAGAAACAAAAGTCAACGAGTTGCATAGCTGGTCGGGTGATAAGTTGGCAACTAGCGTGATTGATATCTTCAGGTGCTGGAGAAATGCAAGGATTGGTAAAAAGAGCAAGCACCCATGGCCCAGATGAGGATGAAGAATGTAAACCGTTCCCAACCAATTGTCCATCATTTCTTCGCGACGAGGAATGGAAGCTGCTAAACAAGCTGCATACTACTGGAGACGGTGGAGTCAATCGCATTGTGGATCTGTTGGGCGAGTTTGCCGAAGTGAGTGAGCACCGGCCTGGGTTGAGTATATTCCCATGCTGGAACACCAAATTGCACAAGTTGGCGCAGACATTGACATCAATGAGTTCAAGGTCACTCTTTCTGGCGAAACGATTCGCGAACTTCTCATGCAATGCCGTCTTATGAAACCTTCTCTAGATAGTCTCCATGATCAGTTGTTCAACAGAGTCAATAATGTTTGCGACCAACTTCGGCGTCGACGAGCGGCAGGACAAGACTGGTCAACGATGCTAAACGCAATCGCCCACTTAGGAAGTTTGCTTCGTGAGTTTGTAAAGTTTTCGGCACAGAGAGCGACAACTAGTTCGATGAGTCGGAGTCTGATGTTCAGCATTAGCGCAGCATACAGCCAAAACATCACATGTCAGCGCGATCCTGGAAAAATCTTTGCGTTACACTCAAGTGTTGATCGATATCTTGATGAATACGGAATTTCGCCATCCGACCAAGATCGAAGCTGGCTCTCAGAGTGGAAGAAAACATACTCAACTTTAATGCCTGAGTCGAGCAAAAAGGATGACACTATACATGGTGATTTACTGAATATGTATGCTCATCCCACACTTCCACGTCTTTCTCCCTGGTTTATTCCTCGAGAACAAGTCGACTTTGAGGCATTCGACGCCTTCAACGAAGGTGCATTCGGATCCATCCACCGAGGCAAATGGTTCGGCACGCCAGTTGTCGTCAAGCGCGTCAAACAACCAAATGCCGAGGCCGACCTCCGACAGGAGGCAGACGTGTGGTTCCAGCTCAACCACATCAACGTCGTCAAGATGTACGGAGCGTGTGATATCGGCGACCTCTTCTTCGTGTGTGAGTACGCGAGTGGCGGTGATCTGGACAAGTATCTCCGTGCGCGCGGTCGCAATCCGTATCTGATGTGGTACTGTTTACTGAACGCCGCGCTGGGTCTCCAATACCTTCATGACAGTGGCATCGTGCACGCGGATCTAAAGGCGAACAATATTTTGGTGGGTGCGGATGGAGTGGCGAAGCTGACGGATTTCGGACTGAGTGTGAAGGCGAGAGGCAATGAGAAAGATGATATCAACGGTGGAAGTGTTGGTGGTGCACTTGGAGCGTATCGTTGGAAGGCACCAGAGTGTTTGTCTGGTTCGGTGGCGACGTTCGCGTCGGATGTGTACTCTTTCGCGATGGTGATTATCGAGATCATGAGCGGTTCGTTTCCGTGGGGAGTGGAGATGAGTGATGCGGCAGTGATTCATCACGTGAAGAGAGGAGCGTTGCCTCCTCGTCCGTCTGGTATTGGTGATTCCGAGTGGAGTTTGATCGAGCGGATGTGTTGTTTGGACCCTACAGATCGTGTGACGATGGATGGTGTGGTTGTGCATTTGACGTCATTGATTCAGAAGTTGGATCAAGATGAGCTTTGGGTCGGTGGATATGCCCAGGGAAAATCTTTCTTGAATCATATCCAGGCACGAAGCGGAGCATTGCTTACTGTGATTGGTACTGCCAATACAGAGAATTGGGGACTCTGGGCTTTGGCCCTGAATTCGATAACTTCTATTGGAGAGAGCCGGAAGGACGTTCACACGAGCATGAAGTTAACGCGATCGTGAGCAAGCTTTTTGATGGATGGATGTTTGAAAAGGCACTAGCTGCATACGCAATATCTCAGCTGGCTTCTAATAATGCTTCTGCACTAATATCAGTCAGAATCGTCAACCAGCTTGTGAGGCAGTTGTATGCACGCTATCCCTCCGAGAAACACTACGCTGCTGAAGCGATCGCGAATATGCTCAACGTATCAGACATTACTGACATCGTAGTGTCTGCGAATGGAATGGAGGGTCTAGTGGAACTCATACGGAACGGGTATAGCGCACAACAAACTGTGGCAGCTCGTGCACTCAATTCTATGACACATCATGCCAGTGCGTGTGACGCATTAATAGCTGCACACGGAATTGAGCCCTTGATTGCACTCGCGCGCAACGGGAACGAGAATCAACAACGGCTGGCTGCATCTACCATTTGCAATGCTGCTTCATACACTGACATCAGTGGTGATATCAAATCGGCTGGTGGTGTGGAGACTCTTTTGCTTCTTCTACGTGGAGATAACAACTCCCACAAATTTTTTGCCGTTCGCGCACTTGTTGCAATCGCAAGTAAAGCAGACATTGGCGTTGATGTCCTCACCGCTGGTAGAACTGTATTCAACAGTTAAATACATTCCTGCAAGGATGCAAGGATGGAATCTGAGGGGAGTGTTGACAGGAAGAGTTCTCTCTCCTCAAATTTGGTTTACTATAATAATCACAAATGCTTGCACACAAACTAAATGTTGGCCCCTACAGAGCTAATGCGGGGGCGGCATCCGTCTCCAGGTCCGATGACCGAGCAGAAAATTTGGAGCTCGAAAAGCTACTCACAGCGCTGAGATTGGTCGGTCGAGCCCAGTTGCTGGACACGTGACTACTGGTCATTACCCGACCTTCGAGCATACACAAAAATTCACGGGTATGCATACAAGTTGGCTGACGCATCGTATATGGTTTGCATGCTTGCGAGATATGCAAACACTATATGCGGCCGAATCGCTCGCTGTGATGGCGTTGGAGATGGATATGAGCCACGATGCTGAATCTGCTGGTGGATCCAATGCACTGCTACATGTTTTGCGCAACGGAAATGACGCGCAATAGATGCTAGTGGCACGGACACTCGGGAGTTTTGCTTACAGTGCAGGCAGACATCAGCAATGACGAGTTGATATATGAAGCTGCCCGTGCAATTGTGTATGTTGCAGCAGACAAAGATATCTTCGACCTAGTAGCAGCGGCTGATGGAGTAAAATTGTTGGCAAGTTGGCGCGGGACGGCTGTGTGGAGCAAAAGTTCATTGCCTCTCTTGCATTCGCAAGTATGGCAACTAAAGGATATATTCGAGCTGCACTGGAAACTGCTGGTTGCGCCGGCATCGCAGTAAACGCTTGAAAAACGAAAGCTGCCAAAACAACGAACGTGGTGAAGATAGTGGCGAGGACGTAGAGAACGTGAACGGCGAGTCCAGTGAAATCTAAGATAGTTGCATCAGTGACACTGCTTTGGTGTAGGATATCAGCAGCCGACTACTCTATCTTCGATTACTCTCCTTTATCCATTCTGCTCCTGCCAAACAGAGTCTGTCAGCACCGCGGTTAGCTGTTCCATTGCCAGAAGACCTCCTACAGGATATGGCGAAGCTTCACAAGGTCGACCGCTGGTCGCTCGACTGGCCGGAAGAAGACGCTCCACCGTCAACTGACGACCTCGGACACCACGCTGCCACTCGCTACCGCCACTTTCGCCGCTTCATCGAGGAGCTACAAGATGACGAGACGGATAACGAGCTCTTCGGCCTCCTGCTCAGCGCCGAGTCCATGCGAGATGAGATGCACTCGTTCGAGGACGAGGCGTCGCTGCTCGTTCGACTGGCACAGACTGGGTGCTTTGTCCGCCAGCTGAGGAAGCTGCACGGCGTTCTGGACGAGGTGGCGTCGGCGTATGGGATGATCGAGGCGTCGGAGCTGGGTGAGTGGGAGGCTGCTTTGAGTGTCGAGAGAGAGGAACGAGCGAAGCGATACAGCGAGATGTTGGGGTCGCTTCGTGACGGGTGTATTTGTGAAGATGATGCTGTCGACGAGGATGCCAAGAGTATCATGCGAGAGGTCGAGAGCAACGAAGAGAGAGCAGAGGAGGTCCTGACGCTGCTGAAGGGTGCGATGGACAAGTACGGCGCGACCGAGCTGACTTCGGAAGAAGCTCGCATAACTCAACTCGCATTCTCACTGATCTCGAGGCATACGGGTGTCATCGTGCTATCGCTCCCGCCGTGGTTCTCGCTGCCGTTCGAGCACAACTCGTTCGTGGGGTTGTCTCGGTGGGGGAATGACTGCTTCTACCCGGAGCACTCAGATCGAGAGCGGTTCATCAAGGAGGCGTCAGCTTGGTCGGAGCTGAACCACCCTCATGTAGCCAAGTTCCTCGGCGCGTGTCACGTCGGAGTTCGTCCGTTCATCGTTCACGAGAAGGTTCGGAAGCTATCAGAGTACGTATCTGGCATTGACATGGAGGAAGAGAGCGACAGGAAGAAGGTGTGGCAGCGCATGTACGAGGTGTCCTTGGCGCTGCAGTACGTGCATGAAAGAGGTGTTGTATGTCGGGGCGTATCTGTGGATCGCATACACTGTGCGCAGTACGAGGATCGAGCGGTGTTTCTTGGTGTGAATTTGTGGAGCGAGGATTTTGTGACACTGGATTCGTCAGAACAAGAAGAGGGAGGCACAGCGAGCATTGCTGCGTGTATCGAGTGAGAAGAGTTTGGCTGTCAGTGTGATGAATGTATTCAAGGATATGGAGGGGGCGGATGAGAGTATCCACGGTCCCGAGTGAGGTTGAAGGGTTTGGGATTTGGGCGTCGGAGTGTCCATCGTATCTGCTTGATGCCTGAATGGGAATTACTCAAGAAGGTACTCGCTATGACGGATGGTGGAATAAATCGTGTCGTCGAGCTATGGGGTGAATTTGCTGGGGTGAGCGACCATCGAGACTGGATCGAGTATATCCCGAAGCTGAAGCGCCAACTTGCACAATCTGGGGGTGATATTGACCTTGATGAGTTCGAAGTGACTGTTTCGGGCGAGACGATTCGCGAGTTGCTTAAGCAATGCTGTGTGCTGGAACATTCTGCTGACAGCCTGTTTGACCTGTTACTTATGCGAATCAACAAGATCTGCGACCGACTTCGACGTCGACGAGCTGGGGGAAACGAATGGTCCGTAATGCTGGTTGCAGTCGCTCATTTGGGAAGTTTGATTCGTGAGCTAGTAAAATTCTCGAACCAAAACACTGCGGCGAATTCGATGAGTCAGAGTGTGGTATTCAGCATGAGCGCGGCGTACAGCCAAAGCTTTGAACACCAGCATGATCCTAGACAACTTTTCGCGTTGCACTCGCGTGTCGACCGGTATCTAGCTGATCATGATATGTCACAAGACGAACTCGACCGAACCTGGATCACAGAATGGACGACACAATACTCTTCTCCGAAGACTGGATCAAACACAAGAAGTGAGATACACAACGGTCAAGATATATCCTCGTCACCACGTCTTTCTCCCTGGTTTATTCCTCGAGAACAAGTCGACTTTGAAGCATTCGACGCCTTCAACGAAGGTGCATTCGGATCCATCCACCGAGGCAAATGGTTCGGCACGCCAGTCGTCGTCAAGCGCGTCAAACAACCAAATGCCGAGGCCGACCTCCGACAGGAGGCAGACGTGTGGTTCCAGCTCAACCACATCAACGTCGTCAAGATGTACGGAGTGTGTGATATCGGCGACCTCTTCTTCGTGTGTGAGTACGCGAGTGGCGGTGATCTGGACAAGTATCTCCGTGCGCGCGGTCGCAATCCGTATCTGATGTGGTACTGTTTACTGAACGCCGCGCTGGGTCTCCAGTACCTTCATGACAGTGGCATCGTGCACGCGGATCTGAAGGCGAACAATATTTTGGTGGGTGCGGATGGAGTGGCGAAGTTGACGGATTTCGGACTGAGTGTGAAGGCGAGAGGCAATGAGAAAGATGATATCAACGGTGGAAGTGTTGGTGGTGCACTTGGAGCGTATCGTTGGAAGGCGCCAGAGTGTTTGTCTGGTTCGGTGGCGACGTTCGCGTCGGATGTGTACTCTTTCGCGATGGTGATTATCGAGATCATGAGCGGTTCGTTTCCGTGGGGAGTGGAGATGAGTGATGCGGCAGTGATTCATCACGTGAAGAGAGGAGCGTTGCCTCCTCGTCCGTCTGGTATTGATGATTCCGAGTGGAGTTTGATCGAGCGGATGTGTTGTTTGGACCCTACAGATCGTGTGACGATGGATGGTGTGGTTGTGCATTTGACGTCATTGATTCAGAAGTTGGATCAAGATGAGTTATGGCTCAATGACCTAGCTCAGGACAAAATTTTTATGAACCGAGTTCAAGCTCGAAGCGGAGCATTGATAAATGTGATTGGGTTGGCTGAGAGCAAAAATGATGACATCAAGGTATACGCATACAATTTGGTTACTTCGGTTGGTATGAGCCGGAATGAGAGTGCGGACAAGCACGAGATCGATGTGATCTTAGACAAGCTTTTCAATGGAAAGAAGAAGGAAAAAGCGCTGGCGGCCTATGCAGTTGGAGCGCTTGCCAGCTATAACATGCAAGTGTTTTTGGCGTCAAACGTCGTGGATCAGCTTGTCAAGATGCTGCTTGAAGGTACAAATTCTCAAAAGCAGCATGCTGCTGAAGCGCTTGCTGATTTTGCGTGGGAGATGGATATCAGTCACGCAGTTGAATCTGCTGGTGGCTTCGATGCACTACTACATGCTTTACGCAACGGAAATGACGTTCATAAGTTGCTAGTGGCTCGAACCTATCGCAAGCGTTGCCGACAAGGCTGATATAAGCCCCAAATTCATTTCAGGAGGCGTGCATCGAGCTGTTACTCGATATTATCCGCGTCAATGACAATGACATGCGGTATGAAGGTGTTCGTGCGCTTGCGAATATTGCGAGCTACGCAGATGTAAGTGACCGAATCTTTGCTGCTGATGGAATTCAACCACTGGTAGCGTTAGTGCGTGATGGGACAAAGCATCAAAAATCCTTTGCTTCGCTTTTATTTTCAAATATGGCGACCAGAACGAATATTCGAGCCAGGATCGAAGCTGCAGGCTACGCAGATATTGCAGAACATGTGTTTGATGGGGAGAGCAGTGAAGAGACCAGCAGTGACGAAAGCAGCGAGGGTGGTAACATCTAATAAGAGGGTTTCATGAGAGATACCGACACACAACGGAAGCTATCACTCCTTGTTTTGTTGCTATTGCGTCGATGCCGGTGAGCCTTCGTCGGTTGGGACAACTTGTAGTAAGACAAATTCGAGTCACCCCGAATCCAACAGAATGAATGAACTGAAGTAGATGAGATCGACATGCTAAATAGGTTTAGCTAGCATTCCTCAAAACTTGGTTTTTACTCTAATAACAGAAATTTTCACACAAACTAAATGTCGGCCCGCGACAGAGCCAATGCGGACGCCGCATCCATCTCCAGGTCGGACGACCGAGCAGAAAAATTGGAGCTCGAAAAGCTACTCACAGTACTTAGGTTCGTCGGCCGAGCCCAGTTGCTTGGCACGTGACTACTGGTCGTTAACCGACCTTCGAGCACACGCACAAGTTCTTCTTGAATATCAATGGCATCTGGTCGTATCTTCAACTCGGGACTCCAGCACCTTCGTGCCAAAAATTGAATGTCCGATGGACAGTCGCCGGAGAACTTCAGCAGCTGATGCTGCTGCTCTTGGCCTGGCGCTACACGAATTGAAGACTTTGTCGTTACCCGGGACGATCCAAAACCACCACTACCGGCCATTGCCAGGTCCTTCATCGATTCGATCGAGATGAGTGTGTCCAATTCCCACAGCAAGATGCCGAACGCGTACACATCTGCTTTCTGCTCCATCCACGCTGGACTTGCCTCTGCGGGTGCAAACGTTGGGGTCACAGGTGTCAACGCAGCTGCGTGACCTGGTGTTGCCGATGTTGGGTGTGTCGGCACCAATCCGACTACCCGTCGCATTGCTTGCTTGGCACTCTGTCGGATCGACTCTCGCATGCCCCCGTCATGATGCTGATTGTGTCGATCAGCATTTATATGATGATTTCGCTCAGACGGCAGCAACATGTCCAGCGCGCTCAACTTGGCTTCTCCATGCTCGTTCACAAGCACTTTTTCGGAGCAGATATTGCCGTGCACCACGTTGCAACTGTGCAAGTACACAAGCCCCATCGCCACGTCGAGTGCTATTGACAGCTTGCACCTCCAGTCTGAGTTGGGGTTTGGTGGACCGTTCGTCTGCGAGAACACTGGATACCAGCTGAAGATGTTGCCACCGCCACTACCAATCGTGCTCGATAGACTCCCATTCGAGTAATACTGCTTTCCTTCTCGTCGGTTCCTCTCAGCCTGAAACATGGACGCGAGAGATCCGAGAGCCATATACTCGAAGATGACCCCGAGTGTCCAGTTTTGCGGTAGTAGATCATTGTTGGCCAATGCCGTCACACCTCCAACACCGCTTGAGCAACCATACGTAAGACCGATGAAGTGAACGATTGAGGCATGCTCAAGCGTTGATGCGAGACGAATCTGTTCGATAAAGCGCTTCTCCTCGCTCCGCTTCGTCTTCTTTTGCCGCAATAAAGCGTGTACAACGACGTTGAAGCCTTGGTACTCGGCCAGAAAAAGCACGCGAGGCGCACGCTTGCCAGCATGCAGAGAGTTGGCCATCACTCGCTTCATAGTAATCTCTTCGGGTGGAATCTCGTACACGAGAAGGTCATCCATCTTGCCAGGCTTGCGTTTGTGCAAGTGAAAATCCTCCTCAAGAATCGCGACGGGGTTATACTTGTCCTCAAGCTCATACTGCGGGCTATCAAACACCCAGCCGGTCTTGTCTCCATCGGACATGCGGAAGTCCCCGTCTTCGTCAGTATTGCTGCGCTCGTCAAGCTCCCGAGCATATGACAGCAGATTACTGCGGCCACGGCTTCTAGTCTGGGCTCTTCGCTTGCGTGCTTCCTGCTTCTCGTCGTCACGCTTCCGTTTCCGGTATAGCAGGAAGACGGACGTGCACACGACGATGCCGAGCAAGAACGCAATACTGCCAATTACGCCGATCGCCTCGCTAGAAAACAGCGAGTCGGACTCTGATGATGCGTTCGTCAGGATATTCTCGCTGCCACTAGTCTCGCTCCCACTGGAACTCGAGCTGGTGGAAGTGGCGGTGCCATCCGTGCTTGATGAAGATGAAGAGCATGCAGCTTCCGAGAGAACGCAAACAGAGACACCCTGGATGCTTTGAACAGTTGCCTCCGAGTTCGAACACGACCCAGAAATGGTGGACGGCACGTCAAACGTTGCCAAGTTCTGAAGCACCGACACGTCAGAGCTGCACACCTCGATCATTTGCAATGGGTTGTCGGACAGATCGCTAGAGTAAACAAGAAGTTGTGAGTCCTGAGCTGAACCAAGGATCTACTTTTTGAGCCAACGTACAGACTCTGGAGTGTTGCCGGGAACGCGATTGCTGTCAAGTATCGGATAGAGTTCGATGCAAGGTTGCTGTGAACCAAACACTGAGGTCAGTGGAGGGAAAGTTGATCATGCCGATGTGAGCTGGAACGCACAGACTGAGTAGTGACGTGAGCGAAGGGAGAGATGCGGGGATTTCCGTCAGCAGGTTGTCGCTTAGATCGCTATCAAGCGAAGTCTCGAGTCAGATCAATCATTTTGGAGTCGATAATATTCGTTCAGCCTGTACGTACAGGTTCTCGAGGGCGGTGGGAAGGTTGGAGAAGTTGCTCGTGACACTTGTGAGAGAGTTCTTGGTGGCGTTCCTGTGAGCGACAGACATGTCAGCCATCGCACTTGCATGTATGAAATTGTAGATCAGCACCTACAGGGTAGAGAGCGACGCCGGCAACTCGACGTCGTCGAGCGTGGTGATTCCCGTGCTGGAAAGCGACAGCGCCTGTAGCGCGTCGAGATTCGCGAATGCCTTGCTCTCGATCTCCTCGAGGTCATTTCCATCCAAAAGGAGCGTCTGCAGCAGTCCTGCAGCTGGCCACGCCGCCGTCGCTGGCACTGTGGTCACCTTGTTGTCGCTCAGGTCCCTGTCAATAACAAGAGGATGCGTCACGAGAGCTGCTCCAACGTCATCAAGCACTAACGCTGCCCCCAACTCACAGGTAGTCGAGCCGCAGCGGGAGGTCCAGCGCCGACAGGTTGGCAATGCGGTTGCTGGCGAGGTAGAGCGCCTGCATGTTGTTGTCCGCGTCCTGCGGCGCAAAGGTCTCGAGCTGGTTGTCGTTGAGGATCATGGTGTACACGTTGGGATAGCTCTGCACGCTGGCGAGGTCCAGGTTGGACAGGTTGAGCGAGGTGGCCGTCTCCGACAGCGAGAGCACCTCGAACAGCCTCGCCGTGCAGCTCGAGTCGTACGCGATGGCCTGCGTGTCACTGGAGCCCTTGACGACGGTGCTGGCGGTCTCACAGCTGCTGGAGGAGCTCGAGCTCGAGCTCGAGGCCACTGCGAGCGCCACGAGAGACCCACAGAGCCCCAGCAGCAGCGGCGAGCAGCACCATCGCCGCCGGCGTCGCCCCATGCTCGAGGGGGAGATTATGACACTTTTTGCGCCGATAGTCGCGCGTGGGAATCTACGGTACAGCCTCCCCTTGCCGGAGGGTGGTCATGGACGTTGCAGTGCAGTGCACCACCACGAGCAACATTTACGGTACGGCTCGGTCTCTGACCCTTTTGCTTGTGCTGCTGGCTTTATTTCGGGGTACGGAGTATACTGCACGCAAGTGAAATAAATACGGTACGGACGGGTACTGAACTGTAGAGACACTGCCGGCGGACTGTCCTCAGCATAGTGAAACCGAGTCAAAAGTGATCCACACGTTCTACTGTACGCGCTGTTCGTTCAAAAAGTGCTCGTCACGCGCGCCGCGTTCCCTCTGCGTCCAGTGGAGCTGTGCGTGTGATTAGCGCTCGACGTTTGCTTCGAGGGCCTCGTAAGCCTGAGGAGAATTTGCTGCTGGAGCTCCATGGTCGCTCTGCAGGATCGTGATCGTCTATTGGTTTTTGCCGCCTGTCCACACGTGGGACGCGATAGAGGCGCTCGGCGTCGTCGGTCGCCGCCTCGGATGGAGCGTGAGACTTTGCCCGGAGAGCGCTCTTCTACCGCTGCAGTGTAATGGGGTCATGGGTCGTACTACTCTCTTTTTTGCATAGAGCTTTGAGGATCATGGGGCGAACTGTGCCTCGAGCGTCCTTTGCTGCCAGGAGCGAGGGAACGGCATTGCAGCTCCGCGTGATGCGAAGGACAACCAAATGGCCGAATTTGAGCACAAACGCTGGCGGATTTGTGGCGGAGCGGCCATGTTAGTTACATCTGCGAGTGGCTTTTCAAGGCGACTTGGGTGAGTAATCGAGTGAATTTGGGAATTTGAGAAGAGTTCGCAAGGTGGCCTTTTTGACGGCGCTTTCAGCTCATCACTTCAACTTGAAGGCCGGCTTTTTGCGGGCGAATTCCCGACGAAGGAACCTCTTTCCCTCAAGTCAACAATGGACTTTGTCCGTTCATTCACGATCCATTTTGTTGCCAGCCTCCGAGCTGCCATCAAGCGGATCCCATTCATTTGCTGACCAGCAATGTCATGGCGACGATGCCCCATCGCAGGACGGGCTAAAATTGATCCCAAAACGAAACGACTTACCCTCGGGAAACATGGAGCTCAAAACATCCTAGCCCATGGAATGTGCACGACGCTCTTGTCAACATCGACTAGTTGCGATGCGGATTCGCGTGCAAATCCTCGCCGCCTGTATTGTCATGGGCACTGGAAAGTGGCCAGCGACAGCAGCCACTCCACCTGAGCCCGGGTCGTCGAACACGAGGGAAGAGTTCGTCGCTGGGTCGTCCAGCAGCACTTTTACGGACACCAACGCGTACAACGTTGGTGAAGTGGGTGATATCTCGCCGCCAAATGACGACTCCTCGACTTCGAGCGGGTCTATCCAACTCGTCGACGAAGAGACCATCGATCTAGCAGCCATCTTCGGGTTAGGACCCGAAATCACTGTCGAGAACTTCCCAGATTTCGAATCACCTACAACAAATGAACCGCTGCACGGCCGTTTGATCCTCCCGGTTCCAGACGGAGCCTCAGCCGAAGTTATTCAACCTCGCATCTCTCTCTCGACGGTCAAAGACCAACCTGGACCGACGGTCAGCCCGGTCACTCGCGCATCTGTCGGTGAACTGATCATGACTTCCCCTCCGATTGCATCTACAACCCACATTCAAGCTCTTCGTCTGGGTCTGGCAGTGACGGCTCGAGAGCCACACCTGGACATGAGGCGGAGGCTGGAGTTGATGATATTCGTGAAGACATTGAGCACCATCAACATTTGAGAGGGTAGAGGAAAGAACGGAAATCGTGGAGTTGAAGTGCTTTGAACAAATAAATACTATAGGGTATCTACAGGCAGGGAACCGGGTGTGTGCTTCTCCCCGCTAGTGCTTTGGACATCGCTATTGTACACTCCTTGGGTCATACGTCGAACGACACGCTCTTTCGCCGGGCTGGGATGCCACTGCGCTGGCCGTCATCATCGGTTCGTGGATTCCCGCTAGCAATTCTTCGGGCTCTGGCTCCGATGGGAAAAGCGGGAACACTTGCACGGTTTCACCTTCACTCGTCGATCCTCCACTTGCGATCCCTGACAGGTGACAGACGCCCAGAGTTTGAGCAGAGCCTTCTCGACGTCAGCTAAAGACATGGATCACGGCCATCCAGAAGAGCAGTGCCGCGATCGAAAGCAACATCAGCGTGATCGACAGGTACAAGCGCGACCAGAACAGCCAGCCGTAGTGCCACCGCACGCGGTCCCCCAAGAAGTCTGAGTGGAATTGCAGCGGCGGATGCTGTCCGCCCCTGCACTCGCCGTCGACCGGGTTGACGCACGCGAACGCCACGGAGCGCTGCTCCACGTCGAACATGGTGTAGTACGCGCGCATGAACATCACGCCGAGGATGATCACGTCCTCCGTGTGTTCCTCTCCGCTCGCGGGTGAAAACAATGAGTGGACGTCGAGCTGCGGTGCGCACACGTAGTCGTCGCAGCGCACGTAGTCGGATCCTTGCAGTGTCAGCCGTTGACTCGGTCCTGTAGTCGTCGCGAACGCGAACGTCAGCGGTGGGAACTGGTCCGGTGAGCAGTACCAGCACCCCACTCCGCTCACTGCTCGGCCGTGGGCGATGAGCTGCACGTTATGCCGTGACTCAAGGTGGCGCGTGATGACACGGAGCACGTGGTCAAACATGTCGCGCGGGAGCAGCAGTAGCGATGTGCCCGAGTCGACGATGGCAATGGCATCACGGGAGCCACCGTGCACGTCAACGATGTCGACGACCTCGTCCTCCAGCGACGCTGCGTCCCCAGCTTCGTCGAGCTCCTCGTTCTCAAGCGGTGCTGGCACGCTAGGCATCGTCTGGCGGAGGCGACCAGAGCTCGGAGTCGCGGCTCGATACGCTCTTGAGCTCTGGCCGACCGTGAGCTTGGTCATGCGGATAGCCCAGAACCCGAGTACCTTGCTGCCCGACGGGTACGGGACGACTGGGAAGTGATGCCACTCGATCGCCGAGCCGTTTGCGGGGACTGCAGAGCTCACGGACGCGAGCGGCAGCGCCTCGTCGACGCCGCCGAAGATGAGCTGCGCTCCAGGCTGCGCGCCTGGCAGCGGGTTGATGTACATGGAGAACCTAGCAAGCAGGTGGTCTCGGCCTTGCGTGTCGCTCTTGAAGAGGCTGGGCTTGGTGATGAGCGCGAGCGCGTCGAGTCCGAGCCCGACAATTCCATCCGCCTGAAAGCGCTGCAGGCGCTTGGTGGTGGCCGACACGCTGCCCATGCGGACCTCGTCCAGCTGTAGTCTGTCCTGCGTCTCTCCATCGCCCAGCAGCAGCCTCTCCTTCATCACGGCGCCCGTGGCGTTGCCGCTGCCGTACTCGAGGTGGAAGGGCTCGTCCAGCGGCTCGAAGGTGTCCGAGAGCCCCGGATCGTAGCGCCGCTCGCCCGCACACACGCCGCAGTCGGCTCCAGGCAGCCACAGGTCGCTCGAGCCCGTGTCGAAGATGACGAGGAAGCGCTGGGAGCGCGGCGCGCCGACGCGCACCTCGCCAAAGAACTGCATCTGGTCAAAGTTCTCGAGCGGAATGCGCAGCAACGGCGGCGAGTTGGCGCCTCGCGCCGCCGCGAGCGCCGAGAGCAGCGAGAGGAGAGCTGGGGACGCGCGCAGCAGGCCCATCGGCCGCGCGGGGGACGCGCAGCGCGCGCTCGCAGCGGGCAAGTCGGGGACTGCCGCGCCATGGAGCGCCGCCTTTAATCCCGCTCTGGCCCGACGGTGGGCCTCGAGATGAGTTTATTAGTATAAGTATATGTATGTGTTTTGAGGAGGTTTTAGAGCTCTGATTGAATTTGGAGATACATTCATATAGGGTTTATATATGAAAGAGAGAGGGCTGATAACTGACCGGACAGCAAACGGGCGGCGCGGTCAGGTTCCAGGAGGGAGGACGAGCGGACGATGCTGCATAGTGAGGCCCAGAGGCTTTTTGTTAGTCACAGCCGAGCGAGAGTTGTTGTTAGTCTCCGCTTGCGGTAAACTGGTTGCGGAACTGCAAGGTGCCACGGAGTGGTCAATAGAGAGAGTGTGGGGCAGGTGACTTTGAGGGAAACTGCTTGGCTGCAAGTTGGACGTCCCATCCGATGAGAAAGGTGGAGACGGGGGAAGCTGCTAGCGAAATCGAGAAGGAGAGATGATCGAACCGACGGCGGCGAAAGATTTGAAAAGATCGCGCGCTCTGCTTCTTGATTTTTGGTTTGTGCGACTGACGAAGGATCTTGGATTTCAACTGGACCCACGCGCTCAAGTTGAGATCGGTGAACGATTTTGCTCGAACTCCCATGCGAAACCATGAGACGAGGACAACTCGATTGGGTTACATCACAGCAAAAAAGCCATCTTTGCAGCCGAAACGGAGTTCTGACTGATCATCAGTCACAGCCAACAAAGTTGACATCTCCATACTGAGACAGGTTGTCTAGGATTGTTGCTGCCACTTTCGTTTGGTCATGAGTTCCTTCACGACTCAGACGCAAAAGTGCTTCAAACCCTCCCGCGGCCAGCATCGAGGCGCTTATGTCAGCGCGAGAGGACAAATTAGCCAAAGCCCACGCCGCTTGATCTTTTTGCGCGTCTGCACCGTCACGCATGAGTTGAACGAGCGCATCAATTCCGCCTGAAGCTAGCACAGGCTCACTGATGTCAGCATGAACGGACAAGTTGGCTATCGCCATGGCTGCCCCAAACTTTTGATCAGAGGTCCCATCTCGCAGAAGCTGCACGAGTGCATCCACACCGCCTGCAGCCACGACCCACTCACTCATATCGACCCGAATAGAGAGAGCAGACAGCACAACCGTAGATGCGTGCTTGAGCCCATCAGTGCCGTCGCGAAGGAGTTTCACTAACACTTCGACACCACCTGCCAACACCATAGCTCCACTAATATCGGCGCGGGCAGACATGTAGGCTAGTGCTCGAGCCACTTCCTGCTTCTGGTTGTCAGTTCCGTTGAGCAAAAGAACTACCAGCGCATCGAAGCCGTTAGTGTCCAAAAGAGATTCGCTGATATCTGCGTGAGAAGCCATGTTGGCCAACGTCATAGCGGATGCATACTTTTGGGTTTCATTTCCGTCCATCACGAGCCGTATCAGCCCAACAATGCCACCCAGAGCCACCACTGCCTTACTGATGTCTTTTTCACGAGATAAGTTGGCCAACACCATAGAAGCTTGGTCGGCATGTTGGCTTGAGCCTTCGGCTATCATACCCACCAACGCTGCAATTACGTAATTTGACGTGAGAATTGAATGGTTTCTCTCCGCAAGGGCACCGACAGCATTTGCAGCCACAGTCATCTGCCAAGCGCCTCTTGCATGGAGCATACTCAATACTCCGTCTACTTCACGCTGACTTGAAGGTCCTTCTCGGCTCTTTGCAACAGATATGATTTGATCTCCGGCAAGCGCAGATATCCTTCTATTTTGACGTTGTAACCACCACCAAACCACAACAGATCTCGATCCAACTTTTGAAGTAATGAAGACAAGTGAGTAGCCACGCATCCAATGACACATGCTCGTACGGACTCTGAGCACCTATGCACTCGATCAAGCGCCACTCAGAACTTTCAATGCTCGACGGGCGGGACGGCAGTCGGCCACGCTTAACCACGAGATACTTTACCACATCGTTGTCCATATCCTCTCCCCACGGACAAGAACCACTCATCACCTCGATCATCACCATCGCGTAAGAGTACACATCCGAAGCAAAGGTAGCCACACTACCACTCAAACACTCCGGAGCCTTCCACTGATACCCGAAGGTAATAGATATGGAGGCCGTTACAGGAATCACCATTTTTTTTTTCAGCATTCACATTGAGCGTGGCGATATAAATCAATAGAAGGATTTCCAAGCTTAGCATTTCCTCTACAAAAAGAAGTCGCATTACCTCACACTATCAAGATGTATCATTGCTGTCGGCACGACCAAACAAATTGTTCAATTTCATTGCTGCTTGCTTCATCTGGTCGTCATCGTGGTACTGAAGAAGGTCCAATAGCGCCTCTACGCCACCGAAAGACAACCCAAACGCACGGATGTCAGTATAATCAGACAGGTTGGCCAACGCCATTGCTGCTGCATGCTTTTGGTCGTCGGTACCGCGTACCACGAGGTGAAACATCGCCTCGATGCCATTTAAAGACAGAACAGATGCACTGATGTCCGCACGCTCAGATATATTTGCTAATGCAGCGACTCCTGCGTACTTCTGGTCATTAGTGCCATCTCGCACGAGATTCAACAGCAATTCAATGCCATTCAATGCCGAAACTGAATCGCCGATGTCTGCATCAGCTGATAAGTTGGCTAATGTAGCCGCCGCTGCATGCTTTTGATCGTTAGTGCCGTCATGGATGAGATGCAGCAGAGCTTCGATACCGTTTAACTCCAACACGAACGCACTAATGTCAGCTTCAGCAGACACATTGGCTAAAATCTTTACTGCTTGCTTCTTCTGATCTTCTGTGCCGTCTCTTACAAGATCCAACAGTGCCGCAGTGCCATTCAATGACAGAATAGACGCACTAATGTCCGCACGATAACCTAAGTTAGCTAATGCTCGTCCCGCTTGCTCCTTTTGATCATCGGTACCACTTCGCAAGAGGTTCAGCAGCATTTCGATGCCATTCGATTCTAGAACCAGCTCACATACGTCTGCATGCATAGACAAGTTTGCTAATGCGCTTGCTGCTTGCTTCTTTTGTTCAGCTGTACCTGATACTATCATTATGACAAGCTCAAAAACCACCTCTGACGATTTAAGAACAAAGGCATTCCACTTTGCTAATGCGCTAACCGCATTAGCACCAAGAGCTTTTTGTAGATCAGATCCTTGAAATAACAAATCCAGTACTGCATCAATCTCGTTCTCGCTCGATGGTCCTTCTCGACTCCTCACGACAGAGACAATTTGGTTACCTGCATGCGCTGCAGTTGCCATATTTTCACTTTTGGCCAAATCAATCAGGTTCAATAATACTCCCTCTCTCGCGACAACATGGTTCTTGAATGTCTTTGATTGAGCTATACCATCATGCCACAACTGACCCTGATCCAGTCTTTGAAGTAAAGAAGACAAGTGCACAACTACACCATCCATTGTCACTCGTGTAGATGGATCCTGAGCACACATGCGCTCGATCAAACCCCATTCAGAATCACCAATACTCGAAGGACGAGGTGGCAACCGGCCTCTTGTCACAACAAGGTTCTTCAGAGTATCGTTGTCTGTATCCTCTCCCCACGGACACGACCCACTCATCACCTCGATCATCACCATCGCGAAAGAGTACACATCCGAAGCAAAGGTCGCCACACTACCACTCAAACATTCGGGAGCCTTCCACTGATACGCACCAAGCGCACCAGCAGAAGCACCACTCGGATCCTTCGCTCGCACACTCAGACCGAAATCAGTCAACTTCGCCACACCATCACCACCAACCAAAATATTGTTCGCCTTCAGATCAGCATGCACGATCCCGTTGTTGTGCAAGTACTGCAGTCCAAGTGCCGCATTCAACAAACAGTACCACATCAGGTACGGATCGCGACCCTTACTATCGAGATACTTGTCCTGATCACCACCACTCGCATACTCACACACGAAGAAGAGGTCACCAATGTCACAAGCTCCATACATCTTGACGACGTTGATGTGGTTGAGTTGGAACCATACATCTGCTTCTTGACGGAACTGTGTTTCGGTTGTGGTGTGTTGTTTGACTCTTTTGACGATGACCGGTGTTTGGAACCATTTGCCTTTGTGGACGGATCCGAAAGCACCTTCACTGAATGCGCCGTGCTCTTCAAAGTCGATTTGTTCACGTGGAATAAACCATCGAGACAAAACACTTGATCCCGTCGAGAGTACCTTTTCCGTGTCAAAGATAGCACTGGTCTCGTGATCAATAAGTGGCGATGAAATTGATCGATACTCATCTTTCCACTCTCTGAGCCAGTCTTGGACTAAGATCGAAGATGATAACTCATGCAAGATCAGAAATTGATCCAGCTTTGAATGCAACGAATACACTCGTCCGGGATCGAGCTGGCGCACGGCTTGCTGAGAGAAAGCTATACTGGAAGTTGCACTTACTGATGCACTCGCACTAACACTCATAGACCGACTTTGACTGAAGCTGCTTGTCTGCGTCTTTTGTTGGATGTAGCTTGAGAACTGACGAAGTAAGCTACTCAGGTGGGCAATTGGCTTCAAAAGCGTTGACCAGTCTGACTGCTCATCAAATCTCTGTTGCAGTTGATCAATGATATTGTCATAACGTCTCACCAAACTGCAGAGTGGTTGGTTCGTTGCAGGTATCACCTGGCGGCATTTCAAGAGAAGTTGTTCGATCGTTTCCCCCATCAGCGTCGCTTTCATATCCTTCACTCGAGTGATACCTTCAATTTGACACTCCAGAATCTGAACATATTCGAGCCAGTCGTGTCGACTGTGGATCTCTGCTAACTCACCAAGCGTGTCGACCACTCGCAAAAATTCACCACTGGCAATCTCTCTCAGTTGCTTCAGCAATCGCCACTCGTGGTCGTCAATACACTCAGGAATCGAAGATTGTTCGTCCTCCAGATTTCGATATGCTTCAATAATCTCCTGGTCATCTACACCAGCGTTTGGTTCTTCCTTGACCGACTCATTCATGCTATCTAGCACTCTAACGATTGCAATCACCAATGACTCAATCCAAGTATCGTCAAACAGGCTTTGCTCACGTTGATTGAGCATGGGAACAGATTCCTTGTCATCGTCTATCCCCATACACTCTCGGAGATGAACACCGAGCATCACAGCACGATCCTCGTACTGAGCACAGTACAAATGATCCACCACCACATCGGGGCAAACATACCCACGCTCAAACATGTACTGCAACGCCAAACCCACTTCGTACATACGCTCCCACACTCTCTTCCGGTCTCCTTCCGCAACAATTGCATACTCCGTCATCGGTCGAGTCTTCTCGTGAACCACAAACATCTCATCACCGACATGACACGCACCAAGGAACTTGGCCACATGCGGATGGTTCAACTCGGACCAACCCGACGCTTCTTTGATGAATCGTTCTTTGTCGGCGTGTTTTGGAACGAACCGATCGTTCCCCCACGTCGACATGCCGAATGTGGCAGCAAACTCGAACGGTAGTACGAACCATGTTGGGAGTGTCATGATGACGATGTTGGAGTGAGTAGCGACGATGTGGAACGCCATCTGGATCACATTGAGCTCCAGGAGGGTCAATGCTTCGACTGGGTGTGCGTCAGACTCCGGGCCGAACTTGTGGACGGTGGCTTTGAGTAACGTCAAGACTTCTTCAGCCTTGTCGTTGGAGTCGATGTGTTCAAGAATGGAAGAGTGTTCTGCAGAGTTGACTCTCTCCAGTTCGTGTTGATACCATTGAGCACGAGTGCGTCGCTCTTCCTCTAGCACCGCCTCCCACTCACTCCACTCCGCCGGCTCGTTTAGAGTGCCAATGTTTGTTCGAGTCGCCTCATCGAGCACCGCGTGCAGCCTCCTAATACGCTTCACCATGCTTCCAGTCTGCGCCAGACGACCCCAAATTGACCCCTCTCTCTCGAAAACTCGTAACTCATCGCGCATGCCCTCCGCACTCAGCAACAAGCCGAAGAGCTCCTGGTCGATCTTCTCCTCGTCCAGCAGTTCGACTGTCCGCCGGAAGCGCCGGTAGCGGCCTGCCGCGTGGTCTCCGAGCGGATCTTGAAATATGTTTCTGCCTTCGAGCTCTTGTTGCTCCATCTCGACCCCACGCCAATCCGTCGCCCACCGATCTCGCGTTCGCTCCATCAGGGTACTACAGCTTCACTTGAGGAGACCGAACCCATTTGTCAATCAACTAGATATCGACCTTCTAATAGGATGCACCACGGTATCAAAAGTTGTGTATATGATCCACTAATAAGTTGTGTCAGTGCGCCTTGAACTCAAGCTCGGATCCATCAACTGAAGCAAAGCGAGGTTCTGTTCCCTTTGAAACGAGGGACGAATGCCAATAAGCCTTATTTGTGGACGCATCAGCTAGCGTTTTCGAGTCCAAAGTGTAACGGGGTTACACGGGTACGTACCCATGGGTACGGCCTATGGCTACACTGGGTTGTGTACCCATTGCCCTCCGGCTAAGTACGAGCCGGAGGTTGAGTGGCTCTCATGAGCCGTGCATACTTTAGTCAAGTAGTTTTGCATTGTGTGTTGTAGGAACCACCCATTTCATGAACACTCTAATGCATACATTAATACAGTCTCCAATTTGCCCTGAAAGGCATACGTGTATTTGGTTAGTTTTAACCTATACTAAAGGCAAGTAAATTGCCTTGCACGCTTCCTCGTGCGCGAAGTGCTGTGTGCCCCGTCACACCTGGTAGCACTTTGTAGTCCGTCCACGACCGCCGCGAGTCGTCAAGGACTTGAACCTCTGTGGTTCCGATCGACTCACGATGGAGTTCGATCCCGCGCAGTTCCCTCACTTAAGTGAGACTCAGTGGGGAACGCTGCGTAAGATGCACAGCATCTTGGGCGCCGATGGCGTGCGCCAACTGCTGTCGCAGGATGTGGCTGAGCAGACCAGCCGCATCCAGGCGTTCGTCGAGTACGAGAACGCCCTCGTCGAGCACATCAAACGTGCGATGCCGACGATGGTGGCGACACCATCGTCCACGCTGCGAGCGAAGCCGCTGCAGCTGAAGGTGAAGGCCTTCAATGGAGAGGACGGAGAGAATCTCCTCCTCTGGTTCCGCGAAGCGGAAATGGCCATGTCGGCCGCTCTCATTCGAGAGGAAAGCCTGAAGGTGGCTTTCGCGATCTCCCACCTAGGAGGTCGCGCCAAGAGTTGGGCGCTGACGCGCGACAGCACCGTCGAAGGTGCATTCCCAACATGGGAATATCTCCGCAGGGAGATGCAAGTGGCGTTCTTGCCACCGAACGCGGCGTACCAGGTACGCTCGCAGTTCTTGGCGTCACGCCAAGGCAAGCGTGAGCTTGCGACGTACGTGCAGGAGCTGCGTACGTTGATCGCTGGTATGATCAGCGATCCGCTCCCCGAGATCGTGAAGGTCACGATCTTCATGGAGGGCCTCCGTGTTGGCCCTGCACGGACGCAGTTGTTCCGTGCACAGCCGTCCTCTTTCGAGGAGGCTGTCCACGTCGCGATGCAGGAGGATTACTGTCATCGCCAAGCGCAGTCCCGAGGAACGGGAGCTACGCAGATGACGGAGTCATCGGCCGAGCCCATGGAGCTCGGCAGTGCGGAAGGACACGCCAATGTGACGTGCTTCCGATGTGGCAAAGGATGGCCACATGCAGCGCAACTGCCCGCAGCGCCTGCGCTACATGCGCGGTACTGCTGGACGAGAGAACACTCGTCCTGCGCGCGGTCGTTTCAACGGACCGCCGCGCACGCCCACCGGTCGCTTTGCGGCTACCCGTGGGCGGGGAAACTCCAAGTCCCAGTAGGCGCGGGGCGCCCTACTGGGGGAACACTAAGTTCCAGTCGTGATCGGGGTGGCGATCACGACAGGGGCTTAGCCCCCGAGAGAGCCGAGCTCTCTCGTGTTGGAGTGGACGCCAACAGCGTGCCCCTGTTGGTCGTCCAGGTAGACGTGAAGGGCTACGCGGAGTCGATGAGAGTTCTCATCGACTCGGGCGCGTCGAGCAATTACGCTCGACGCGCCACGTTGGCGAAGGAGCCAAAGGCCTTCGCCGCGGTGAGAAGCGAGGAGGCTTCCACCGAGGCCGTCGCCGTGAGGCTGGCGACGGGGAAGATCGTGGGAACCCCACTGATCTTAGCGGACCTGCGTGTCCGCTTAGAAGACTTCGACAGTGTCGAGCGCTTCATGGTGCTCGATCTGGATGAGAGATACGATCTCATCCTCGGCATGCCATGGCTCGAAAAGCATGAGCCATGGATCGATTGGAAAACCAAATCGATCGGAGCGAGTAAGCCCGCTTACTCGGACAGAGCAGTGGCGACTGGCGTCACCACTCCTGGCCGATGGCCGCGTCAACAACGACTTGAGCGTCGTGTTGACAAAGAGGAATTCCTCATTGGGGTGTCCGAAGTTGTGGACAGGCCCCCGACAGCTGCAACTGTCGAGCATCGCAACGATGCTGCTCCCGTGGCCGTGCACGGTGGAGCGCGATCGGCGTTAAGGACAAAGCCGATCCCAAAGAAGTCACATGTGACTTGGGCACCGCTGCCAACGGATGCCCGGAGTGATGAGGACACTCCAGCGGCTGTCAAGGGTGACAGGCCGCGGAGCCAATGTGTGGCTCGAAGCGCAAGAAAGCGCGCGGATGCTCCTGCCAACAGGCGGTGTGAGCCAGCGAGTGTCGCCGACGACAGCTCGCGGAGCCAACGGGTGGCTCGAGGTGCAAGTGAATGCACCGATGCTCCTGCCGAACGGCAGTGTGAGCCTGAGGTGTCCATGAATGGACACGCGCCGACCTACGGGTCGAGTGCTGACGGACCGCAGAGTCCCGCAGAGGTGGTGAAACCTCTTGCTGCACGGATGCAGCGTGCCGACGATGATGCGTCGAGCGTGGTGTCGACGAACACCCCAGCACTAACCGCAGTGCAAGACGGTCGCTTCCAAGCGACGCGTCCAGTCCATCAATGGATGGAGTACAAACTCCTTGACGGAGTTTCGGGCAGAGAGATTGCCCCAGCGGTGCCACTGCACCCGCTCCCAGAGCTGAATGCTCTGGTGGAGCTGGACGAGATGTCCTTCCAGGACTTCACAGACGCCTTGCAGGGCGGTGAAGTCGCTGAAGTGGTCGTGCTAAGACCAACAGTGGCGACAGCCGAGCTCAACAGCTCGTCTGTCATGGACGAAGACGTCCTAGCGGAGGTCCGCGGCAAGGTGAATGGCCGCCGCGGCTCCGAGATCCTGAAGGATCCGAAGGATCCCTTCTACGCGGCACTCAAGGAGTACGAAGACGTGGTGTCGCAAGACCCGCCGTCTGAACTGCCACCAGATCGTGGAGTTCTGCATGAGATTGACCTCATGCCGGGCACAAAGTATTGTGTCACGAGGCAGTGGCCGCTGCCGAAAGAACAGTGCGATGTAATCGACGCGTTCTTTAAGGCCAAGCATGAAGCTGGCCTAGTGAGGGAGTCCAAATCCCCTCACTCGTCGCCAACGTTTTGCGTTCGCAAACCGAACGGCAAATGGCGCATCGTGCATGCGTTCAACAAGTTGAACGCTGCTACGATCCCGGCCCAGACGCCCATACCTCGCAAGGAGGTCATGTTGAACAACATGGCGGGCAGCACTATCCGTAGTGCGATAGACCTGACTGACGGGTACTATCAGGTCCTCATGGACCCGGCGTCAGTACCACTGACTGCCGTCAGCACGCCAAGTGGCATGCTGTGGGAGTGGCTTGTGATGCCACAGGGGCTTTCGAATGCCCCAGCGACGTTTAACCGTCTGGTCGTGAACTTGTTCCGACCTATGCGTGAGTACGTGCAAACGTACTTCGACGACATCTTCGTCCATAGTCGCGCCAAGGATGGCAAGACGGATGTCGAGATGCACGTCGAGCACTTGCGAACAGTGTTCGAGTGCATGAGAGCTAACAAGCTCTTCGCCAACATTGACAAGTGTGTCATTGGCGCGGAAGAGATCCCATTCCTGGGGAGCTTCCTAGGCAAGCACGGAGTGCGTGCGGACCCCGCGAAGGTCAAAGCCATTGTCGAATGGCCGGTTCCACAGAACCAGAAGGACTTGCGCAAGTGGTTGGGCTTGTCCAACTACTTGCACAAGCACAGCGAGAACTATGCCGAGATGGCACGTCCGCTGTCACTGCTCCTCAAGAAGGATGCAGAGTGGCGCTGGTCATCGACCGAGCAGGATGCATTCGAACGCATCAAGGAGAGTCTTCTCCGAGCACCAATCCTGGCGCTCCCGAACGACGAGAAGCCGTTCAGCGTCGTGTGCGACGCTTCCGATTTTGCAATCGGTTGTGCATTGCTGCAGACCGATGAGGGCGGTCACGAACGCGTGATAGCGTTCGAGTCTCGGCAGCTCAAGGCCGCCGAGAAGAACTATCCAGTTCATGACAAGGAGCTACTTGCGATGAAGTACGCTCTTGTCAAGTTCCGAGTGCACTTGCTCGGCGAACGTGAGTTCGTGGTCTACACAGACCATGCGTCGCTGCGGACAGCGACGCAGTCGCCACACCTCTCGCAGAGGATGGCGCGCTGGCTGTCATTCTTCGCGGAATACAATTTCCGCGTCGAGTACAAGCCAGGCAAGCAGAATGTGCTTGCAGACGCTCTGTCGCGTCGACCAGACTATGAGCTGTCACACATCGCGACGCTCACGATCGATCTGATCGATCGGATTCGTGCGGCGTACGCCGACGACGATCAGTGCACAGCACTGATCGAGCACCTGCGCACAGCAGGCAAGGACAGCTTGTCGGCGCGACTACGCGCCCGAGTCCACCGGTACACGTACGCGGATGGACTGCTGTATTACAGCGTGGATCCATCGGATCCCCCTCGGATTGTGATACCCTTGGCAGAGGATCTGCGGTATCAAATCCTTTACGAAGCGCATGACGCGCTCGTAAGTGGTCATCTCGGTCGTGAGAAAACCTACGCTGCGGTAAGCAGCAGGTACTGGTGGCCCCACATGTACAAGTGGGTGGCCACGTACATCAAGACATGTGAAACATGTCAGCGCGTGAAGGCGGCTCCATCAGCCGCCGCGCCACTGGCCAGTCTGCCAGTCCCAGCGGATTGCTGGAGGTCCGTTAGTTTGGACTTTGTCTTCGGTTTACCGAAGGACGGCCACGGCAACACAGGCGTGTTGGTGTTCGTGGACCGTCTGAGCAAGATGGTGCATCTGGCACCATGCTCAGAGAACATCGACGGCCCCGGGGCGGCCGCTTTGTTCATCAAGCACGTGTTTTGTGCTCATGGACTGCCTGAGTCCATCGTCTCGGACCGAGACCCGAGGTTCAATGCCTCGTTCTGGCGAGAGCTGTTCCAGCTGCTCGGCAGTCGACTGATGATGTCGACTGCAGACCACCCTGAGACGGATGGTCAGACCGAACGCGCGAACCGCGTTCTGGAGGATATCCTCCGCAGCACATGTGCTGCTGCTCCAAAGTCATGGAGCGCGAAGCTCCCGCTAGTGGAGTTCGCTATGAACAACGCCGTGCATGCCTCGACGGGCTGCACGCCGTTCTTCGTGAACCACTTGTGGCACCCGCGAGTGCCGCTGAGCCTTTCACCGGTGGGACCCGGGGGCTCTGGTTCGAGTGGGGGAGAGGCTCGGCTTCTCCGCCCACATGCTGAGGCAGAGGCGGAGTACGCCTCCCGTTTGGCGGCTGTCAAGCCAGCCGCGTTGCGAAAGCAACTAGACGAGTTCGTCGAGAACCGTCTCGGCGTCATTGGACGCGTGAGAGATGCCATGGCGGCATCGCAAGACCGACAAAAAGAACAAAGCGATAAGTCTGGTCGAAAGAATACACATGTATTCAAAGTCGGTGACTTGGTTATGCTAAATGCAAAGAACCTACCGATGAACGCGGTCACCGCGGTCACGAAGACGAAGCTGAGGCCTCGCTTCATCGGACCATTCACGGTCCAAGCCGTACACGGCAACGCGTACAGGCTCAACATCCCATCGAGGATGAAGACCCATCCGGTCTTCTACGTGGGGCTGCTCAAGCCGTACCACGATCCTCAACTGGCTGAGATGCCGGAGGATTGGAGGCAGCCGCAGGCGGCGCCTCCTGCTTCGTCTCCTGCGAAGCATCAACAGGGGTTGCCCTCGCAGCAACCGCCTGTGCAGGTGCAGGTACCTGCGAGCCATAGGGCTCATAGCGATAGCGAGATCGCTCTGCACCAGAATCCCGAGAAGGACTTCGATGACGGTCGATCCGACGACCGAGATCATCGTACGCATAGCCGTACCCGTCGTACCACGGACCATGCTGATGGTACTGGCGATACTCGCCAGACGCATCGACGTGGCTACGGTACGGCCCGTAGCGATCCTCATGGTGAGGGATCCACTCGTCACGAGGACGAGCCTCTCGGTACCCAGCGTGGTACCGCGACGCCGAGGCAGCCGGCGCCGTCGAGTAATACGACAGCGGCGCGGCTGCAGCAGCCTGATACGGCTGTGAGACAGCAACGGCTGTCGACTGCGCAGCGCGCAGCAGGTCAACTTGACCACGGAGGTAGGGGCACTGCTGCTTCAACTCCTCCTGCTCCTTTCGGAGCGCTCGGAGCTCCTCACGGCGCTCGCGAGCAAGATCGGAAGCACGACGATACTTCTGATCTAGGATATCATAATCCTTCGTCAGATCGAAATACCGATCAACGAGATCCTGCGGTGGATCATCGCGGCTCCGAGCAGGAGCAGGTGAACGGGAACCCCGTGTCACCGGCGCAGACGGCGAGCGACGCTCGACCCTCGCGCGCGGCGGACTCGCGTCCGCCCCCGCCACTTCTTGACCACCTTGGTCGAACCCACTATGTAGTGGAGGCGCTCCTTCGGAGCCGGATCCGTCGTGGTCAACGACAGATCCTCGTGAAGTGGCGTGGCTACCCACACTCACAGAACTCCTGGGAGTTCGAGGCACCTCTGCGAGAGGACTGCCCGGACCTCGTGCGCGCTTTTGACCGCGCCGAGGCTGAGCGTCACCGCGCGGAGCGGACGCACGCTCATTCCGCCTAGAGGCGGGAAGAGCAAGGGGCGCGGGCTTGCGTCGAGCCACGTAGCCCCGGTCCGCCCGAGAGGAGACCTCGTGGGTTTGCTCCACGACCTTGTTCTCCAAGCGCCTGACGCGCAGCTTGGCGAACTCGAAGGCCAGTGTGCGCAATGCCTTCGCGTCTTCCTTGCGGAAGCTGAGCATGTATGCTCGAATCGGTCGGTTGTACCGACGACACCAAGCATAGAACTGCTCTATGCCCATCCGGAGGGTCTCCTCCGGATGGCAAACAACCACGACCTCGTGGCTGATCGGCGTGCGCAGGCCGCCGGGGCCACGCTCACGCTTGCTGAGCATATAGCGAAGGTACTTTCCGTACTCTTCGAACGACCAGCGAGCTGGTCGGCCCAGCACCAGCTGATGGTTCACATCACGCTGATGGATCTGGTCAGGCGTCGCCGCCGGTCGACCGATCTCGGAGACGAGAGCACCCGGTGGGTCGCTCTGGTCTGGAATAAAGAAGACGCTAGGCGTCCTAAATTCCTCGGAAGCCTCGAAGAGTGCTTCCTCACGACGAGCAAGAGTGTCCTCTTGCTGCTCGTCGAGGTCGTTGGTGACCAACGGAGCCGAGGCGGCGGCGGTCTGTCGCTCACCGCCTGCGTCGTCGGTCGGACGACGCTGAGCATCAATGCTCGCATGACTAGTGTCATGCGTGAGGTAGCGTTGCTCTGCTACCTCACCCTCCTCGGTCTCCGAGTCGGAGAACAGAGTCTCACGACGTGACGGGCTGTCACGTCTGAAGGACGCAGCATCGTCGTCGACGTCTGCGTCCCGCGACGGCAATGGAAGCGCGTCGCGCAAGGGATGGAAGTCCCTTGGGTTCATCAGTGAATGAACTGGGCCACTGTCGTGGCCAGAGCCAAGGCTCTCAACTGCTGCCGCCGATGCGGAGCCTTGCGGCGACTCGGTGTGAGTCGTCCGCGTGACTGCTGCGCTTTCGCGCGCTGTCCCCACCGACGTGGTGTCGGTGCTGTCCACGTTTGGACAAGGGGAGGTCCTCCCCTGTGCTCGACGGGCACGTGTGCCCGTCGTTGAAGTCGTCGGCGTGTTGGAGCCGGACTCCCGAGCGGCGTCGCGCGTGCGCGCCGACCGCTCGTCGACGTTGGCCGCAGCCGCGGTCGCTGTCGCTGTCGAAGCGCCCTCGCTCGCAGGCGAGGCGCGCGCATCACCGGATGCTAGCGCTGCCGCTCGCGCGGCGCGCGTGACCATGGAGGTCTGCTTGGCCATCGCTGGCCCAAGCGTGTGCACTGTGAGTGCTGAGCGGAAGCGCTGTTGCAGCGCTCGCTCCCCGCCGCGCCGTCGTGTTTTGACGGGCGGCTCTGGAACGTTCGTTCCCGGCGCCTCTATTTTGAGAGTGCCCATTTTGGAACGACTGTTCAGGCCCTGGCCCAGTTTGGTCGGGCGGTTCCAAATTGGAACGAGAGTCACTCCTGTGCGGGGTGTCTCTAATTTGAGTGGGGGAGAGTGTAACGGGGTTACACGGGTACGTACCCATGGGTACGGCCTATGGCTACACTGGGTTGTGTACCCATTGCCCTCCGGCTAAGTACGAGCCGGAGGTTGAGTGGCTCTCATGAGCCTTGCATACTTTAGTCAAGTAGTTTTGCATTGTGTGTTGTAGGAACCACCCATTTCATGAACACTCTAATGCATACATTAATACAGTCTCCAATTTGCCCTGAAAGGCATACGTGTATTTGGTTAGTTTTAACCTATACTAAAGGCAAGTAAATTGCCTTGCACGCTTCCTCGTGCGCGAAGTGCTGTGTGCCCCGTCACACAAAGAGAGAGCCATGCTCCATTGCGAATACCAACCTTGGACATGTAAAAGCATCAATACACACTATAAATGTTTCTTGTTATAGCGTAGCACTGAGGATCCTACTGTCTGCTCTGTGCAACTCCTATGAGGGCTTTTACCTCGTTGGTGGCAATGTACTTCGGCGACCAGAGGCCGCTACGATCTGTCCATGTCGATAGAGTCGACTCCGACACTGTTGTTGATTATCCCTACCAGGTGGCTAGTCAACGCTTGAACACTCAAACCCTCCTCGCTTCGTGCTTCCCTTTCGAGGCGATGCGGAACATGTCAAGTCGGAAGCTTGCGTTCTAGAAAATGGTGTTGAAATGCACGAGAAAAGTCTTGCGGTGTGTAGCCAGTCGATGCAAGGCAACTCTCCTGGATCGTGACATCAACGCTGCCACCAACATACTCGAGCTGCTTCGGAGCAGCTTGAAATTCCGTGGCTTCCTTCCGACTGGGAAAAAGCTCGGCGCGAATATCCACTTCGTCCTTCTTCCGTTTCACCTGTGTCAGCAAACGGGCCTGCTTCATGCATTTGTGACACCCGGAACAGAGGGTGCTCATCCTAAACCCATCGATAGGAATCACTGCCGCGCGTTTACGCAGCTCGTTGGCAAATCTCTTCACTGATGCATAAGGATATCCTCGTATCCCTCCTTGCTGACTCCAATCGCCCAAGCCAACGCACACACGTTTGCTCGCCTGTGGGATTAACCTTTTCGCCAGTTTTGCCAGGGCTTTCATCTTGAACCGGTCTAAAGGAAAGCGCTGTGATGAAACGCGCGAACCGCTCCACTCCGCTCCAGTCGCGGTGTTCCATTGGCCGCTCGACTGAGACTGTCTGCGGCGGATCATTCGGCAACCCCAAGCGACGCAACTCTTCCCTCGCGTGCGCCGCAGCCGCCACACCGCTGCTCGCATCTGCGCCGGCCTTCTGGGGGTCCTCTGCAGCCTCCGCAATCCCCGCAGCCGCCTGTGCAGCCATCGCGTCGCTGTGCGCTGCGCCTGCCGCCGCGGGAGAAGCAGAGCGCGCCGACGTGTCACCACGGGCTGCCGCCCCAGCGTCAGCTAGCCGCGCTGCCGGGCGCCCGCCCCCCTCTGCAGAAGGTGCCGTTGGCGCTGGCGCCGATCCAAAGAGCTGCCCGAGGTACCCCAGCGGTGACCGGAAGAAGACTGTGCGAGGCGAAGCCGCCGGCGAGGACCCTGCGCTGTCAACCGAAGCTTGCTCTGCGACGGCGCTGTCGCTGCGGACGTCGCTGTTGTCGCCGCGCGTCGGGGGTTGGGTGCTGCCACCCGGTCTGGCGCTTGTCATCCTTCTGCACGCTGCGCCAAGTCTGGCAAACTTGTCGAGGCCGAAGCAAGTATGTGCGACGGCCACAGGCTCGCGCCACGTCGCTCACCAGCGCCTGTCGCCCACGGGGCGGTTGTGTCGATGTGGCCCCAGTTTCCGGGGGAACTGCCGACCAACGGTCAGGTGACCCCTCATGTCTCACTGCGACACTTGTGAAGGCTCAAGTCTCGGCCTACAAGTCCGGGCCTACAAGTCTCGGCCTACTCGACTGAGCCTACAAGTCCGGGCCTACAAGTCTCGACCTACAAGTCCGAGCCTAGGAACCGAGACTGAGCGGCCTGACTCTGGGCACCAGTAATCAGTGCGACATGGAGCCGGGATCGCCATGTGGGATCAGCACCGACTGGTCATTGCGCTTCTAGTGATTGCTTACCATGCGTTTACGCATTTGCTTCTTGTGGACAGGGCTCGCCCAGGGGGGCTGCCTCTACGTCTAGGTTTTACATATTATATAATAAAAACTTCCGCTTTTGCCTTGGAGCACACACCCCGGAGGCGTTCGACACCTTCGCTCACCGGCGGCGCAGGCTTAGCGCTGCCGCGTCCTCTCTCACTGGCACGCAGCCTCGGCGTGCTACGTATCGCGCGGCGGGAGGGTAGCCCGCTCGCGCAGAGGTAAGTCCGGTCTCCCCGGTGTATTCCTGGTCTCCCCGGTGTTCCTTTTCCCCTCTACAGTAGCCAAGCTCTACATTTAGTGTGTGTGTGTGCTCAGCCGGCGGATCGACGAGTGTCCGTCGGCTTGGAGCGTGTATTCTTTTAGCTCGTGTATAAGGCCCGGGGTCTGGGCCTATAAAGACAGAGACCACCCGAGTGCACGCGGCTTGCGTTCATACGTCTGCCGCGTGCACGTGCATATCTTCTTGTCACTACCGTAGTGATTGTGTGTCCGAGTGAGCTGTGGTGGCAGCCTAGATATCTATCTGGGCGTGTTACGACAACCCGATCAAAAGGGCCTGCTCCTCGCAAGGGGTTACACAACGTGAGACTGATCAGAGCGAGCCTCGGACTTTCCCCATAGTCCAGGGCTTGCTCAGAGTTCACGCAGGCTCCAGCCCCTGCCTGTGTGCTCACTATACCTGTTCCTCAGCCGGGCTCTAGTGCAAGCCGGCTGACCCAAGGTGTCGTGGGTTTTTCCCGACTCACCTCATCACACAAGTTTGTCGATACTTGCAAACGCTGTACTCCGCCATGGATGTAGTGGTCGAAATGGCCTTAGCACAGAACGGACTGATATAGTGGTCTAAGTCCGCACCGTCATAGCACAACCGCTTTTAGCGGAAGCTACCGCACACCCATGTGAACTGCCTTCGCGATAAGATATAGTGGTCATTTTCCGCGAAGGGTCATAGGCGCGTCTTAGAAAAAGGGGTGAGCAACTCCACCAGGAGCGCCCTGGAACTTCGTACAAATACATCCTACACCGGGCACCATCTTGCCCCTGAGACGTTTCTGACGAGTGGCAGCGCCATCATCATTCCAGCATCTCACAACATACACCTGCCCTTCGCTGAGAGTCACCCGCCAAGAATACCTCTTACCGGAATGACCCTTTTGCCAAGAACAATGCATACATACATGATGTAGATACATTCGCACGAGAACCCCGCACTTGCGTGCATTGCGTTCACACACACATGCATCAACTATACCGTCATCTTCCTCGCTGCCAACCGGGTCTCACTCCATGCAGACACACATACCCCAGCGGGGACACATGCACCACTCACCGTAGAAAGCTCTTGGTGCACGTGCCCCTTGTGCCGTGCTGGTGTAGTCTGTTCACTTGGTGGGAAATGTTCGACTGTGTTGAAAATTAGAGTTGTCGGAAACTAGCTGAATATGTTCTACATTAGGCGGCTCCTTTGGGTGCACGTGTAAACCTGCATGAACTTGTGAATCTGGTCGCTCTCAACTGATCGGCTTGCAGCGGAGTGTGGCGGATGTACCTCTCGACGCTTGATATCGGCTGCGAACGCACGATGTGTCTGCTCTGCTAATGCGCAAATGACGGGCGTCGACTCTGGATGTGTGGCCGTCGGCTTGAAGTACGGCGCTAGCCAGTTGTCCTCACTTCGAAGTCAGTGGGATATTTAGTCCGATGATTACGCCACCCTCTGGAATGTTGGTAATCTTCTTAGCGGTGGTACTGTCAACGTTACTGTTTGAATTTATCAAACGTCTACGTTATTTTTCGGTAACTTTACCGCTGCCAACTGCAGCTAACCTCCATCAACATCAGTCTTGACTTTTGTATAGGTGGTAGTGACTCGTCACTAACACTAGAATCTTCAATAGAACGACGCGCCTCTTCTCGTCCTGTGGTCATTCATGGCTCTCAACGGTGCTCTCTCGGACTGCTCTGCCTGCGCCGCACACCCTACGGCTGGACCAGCTGCATTGTCATGACGCTTATCATGGCCTGTATGTCTGCGAGCGACTCGTGCTACACCGTCACCTCCGACCGCGGCATCGCCAACTATACGGATGCCTTCCGCGCGCACATCAACTACGACGCCCCCAGCTAGATCGGCAAGAACGTCGTCCTCATGTTCTTCGTTGCCTTCGGCTACGTCGTGTCGGAGGTCTGCACTAACGCCGTCGTCGTCGATATGGCGCAGCGTGAGCCGATCGAGACCCGAGTCAAGACCCCGTCGGCCATCTACGCCTTGCGCACGGCTGTGGTCATCCTCGGCGATATCCTCGTGGGCCTCTGCTTCAACGGCAAGGGGTACAACGACCAGTTTGACTTCTCGCTCAGCTCATAATCATCATGACGGTCTGTTCCGTGCCGAACATCCCGAACACGTGGTTCTTCGTCAAGGAGGAGAAGAGCGAGCGCATCCAGCTCGGCAAACACATGCGCGAGCTCTCGAACCGAGTGCAGAGGCGAATTATGTACCTGATCATTGCATACACATTCATCTCGGGATTCTTTGTTGGAATCACGTACAAGGCCACGTCGCCCGTCAAGGCGTACATGATCGGTGTCACGTCACTCAACAGCACGCTGTCCGACATCTTTGGCAACATCCTCTTCATGACTGCCATCATAATCTCGCCCAAGTGGGGCTTCAACTGGGACTTGCGCAAGGGTGTCATTGTCGCTGTCGTCGACTCCACGGCGACGCTCGTCTCGATCTTGGGTGTGTACCGCTGGCTTGACCGTGCAGGTGCTTAAATGCATCATCTTCGTGGCATCAGCGAATGTCGTCGTCGAGGTGTCGGGTATCGGGAGTTGAGGTGCTGTTTTAGGCCCATTACAACCGTGTCGAACCACTGAATCCCGTTCGTACCCTCTTAAGTTGGATCCGCAGTTCATTTAATTCCAAAGTGAGAGCAAGCACAGTGTAATCATACTGAACATGCTCGCTAGTTAGTCATAGGAATTTGAGTTTGTGTGGATGAAGATTTGCAGTTTTCAGCGATGAATACAAGGTCTCGTACAAGACTTGGTGCCAAAGAGCAACGCCTTGCAGATATAATGTTTCAGCTGGTTGAAAAAGCTCGCTCAGATGGTACGGAAGTAGATACGCATCCTAACCACTTTCGAGCGATCGGTGCGAGGAAAGGATAATGCTTGGCGTGCTGCTTCCACCACAAGACGGGGTCAACGTCGTCAGGCACTTCATTCGTTGCTGCGAGGTACTGCATCAATTCTGCTTGCACCCGCGATCGGGAACCGCTTGAATTTCCACGGTTGACGTTGTCTCTAGAAGGAATGCGGGAAGCACGCGTCCCAAAGATTCGCTTACGAGTATTTCGTTTTATAGCTTGATCCCGAGACGCTAGTGGCGGAGAAGACATTACTGCCGCCTGGGAAATAGCCGATCTGTTTGTGCTCGCCTCCTCAACTGCAGCGTCTATGAGAGAGTCTTTGGCCAGCTGCTGGTTGAGAGGGTCAAAATAGCTCATCTCGGAGAGCCTAGGATCGAGGATGCTCCCATTTCAGAGTCGTCATTATCGCTGAACGAGAAACCGGTCGCGAAAAAGATGAAACATTGTGCGTCGGACTTCGTGCATCAATGACAGAGTGCTACTAACATAGTTTTGATCACCAAAAAGCGCTACAACACCATCAAAGATTTTGTCGTCTTGTAGCGTTGATTCGATCGATTCGAGGCACGGAAATACAAGTCCAAGGGTTGGATAGCCCTCTCCACTTAGATGTTCCGTTGTGCTCCAAATTGGATCAAGCAATTCCACCAAGCAGCTAATGATAAATCAATCGCGAGTGCTTGGACGCGTCAGTGAGACGTCAGAAAACTCACGGCGCCCTTCAATGCCTGATATGTACTGGAAAAACTTGTCTATTGCCACTTGGATTCGAATAAAGCGTGACAGCATGTCTCGACTGCTATTCCATCTTGTTGGACAATCAAGAGCGACCTCAAGTCTCTCGAGCTTGTTTGAGGTTTGGATTTTGGCCAAACGGTTCTTGGCTTTTGGTGATCGATGAAAATACACCGCTAAACTGCGAAACACATGCACACAAGTGCGAACCTCGTCAACTATAGTGCGTTCTCTCGTTGATGATCTAATCTCTAAGTGCTGTTCCATTTCGGTGCATGCACTTTCTTGGATGTGGGCAACTGCTGCCGCGACATTATCACCATCATCATCGTCAATACCTTCATCTGTGAGCTCTTCTGCTGCTTCGGCGATAGATGTTTGTGTTGAAGAGCAAACGGTATGGTTTAGAGGGTTTGGAGACGCCACATTTGCTGTGGGAGATGAACGACTCTTTGCTTTTCGTACCAGAACAGATCCTACGACCAAATGCAAAGAGTGGGCGACGCATGAATAATGCGGAACTCGCAATTGGTTCCCAGCGGATACTCCGTTAGATGCTCTATCTCGAAGAAGTGCGACACAATTCTCTCGCGAAAGACCCCACTCATCGAGAACAGTTGATAGTGCATTCGCAATTGCTTCACCGGTATGCTTTCCTGGTAATGGCTTGACCTCAAGGGTCCAGTTTCTCATCTCAAAGTTAAGATTTATGTAGTGTAGTGTTACAGGGATGAAGCTCCGTTGCGCTCGGTCCGTCCAAATGTCAGTTGTACACGAAAAATAGCGGCATCCATCAGCATTTTTTTGTTTTAAATCACCTCTCATCACATCAGCAAATGCTTTGATTTCGGTTGTCAATTCTGTGCGTCCCGGAACTTTTACAGTGACTCCACCTAGCCCATGTGTTAGGTAGTGAATGTATGCTCGAAACTCAAGATCATCTACGAGGCAAATTGGGCGCATTTTGACAGCAATCCACTTCACTAAGAGACGATTGGCTCGACGCTGCTGCTGGTCAGTTATTAACACTGTAGATGATGATTTGTTTGCACCTCCTTCTCTATCGCTACTGGTAGATTGATCATTCCCTAGCTGTCGGTTTGAATGCTGTCTGGCATGCTTGTTTGTTACAAAATCTTTCAGTTCCAATCTGTGAATAGATTCCATGTGCGTGCGTACAGAGTTGGATTGACCAACACGAAAACTTATTCTGACATTGCATTTGGTACAGTACGCTTCTTTCGCCATGTAAGACTTGAATTCTGCAGCAGGCGCGTTAGAATAGCTGTCTTGAGGTATCAGTTTAATGAATTGCCACCGCTCAGGTTTTCTTTGTCGTTTCATGGTATATGCATGTAATACCAGCGGTACGGATGGTGCCTGCGCTGGGTTCATCCTCACCTCGCATGCCTCATGAAGCTGCTCCATGGAGCCTTCAGTATAAGACCTTCGAGCGCGCCCTACTGCTGATCACCTGCACGCTCTTGACAACTATTCGGCAATGCTGTGACTTTGTACCACCACACAGCAATCCTAAACCCAAATAGCATTGCATCAAACCCTAATATAGATCTGTCCTGTGCCTTCAAACCAATGTCATCGATAAGATCACCATCAAAATAGTACAATACCTCCCACAATGCATAACTTCTGCATTAAAGTCAAATACCAACATGTAAGTCGTATATAAAGCATACATATAGGACACTGCAAAAACAATTACCTGCCAAAAATTGTGCCACGCTGGCTACATTGAAGTGCTACAAGTTGCTTCAACCTCAAAATGTAGGAGTCAAATGTTTACAATGCATATACCATACCGTGCATTTAACTAAAGGCGTGGCACAGAGTGCAGTACAGTTTTTAAAAATGGTAGCGATGTAGTTGAATTATGACAACGCGCCACTGACGTAGAGCGTGCAGATTGGGAGGAATAGTGTAGGTATAGATGCGGCGGTTAGGAAAGGCAGTCCGTCTGATGAGTTTGGGCGGGAGGTAATGTCGGCTTGTGCTCCAGTTTTATGGTACAAGAAACGTTCCAGGTGTGTCAGGGCGGAGCAGCGGTGATCGGCCCACAAGCTCATCGGTCTGTGTGTCGTATGGCGCGATCCTGTCTACGGCCGGTTCTGTGACTGTGTCCGGTGCTGCAAGCAGTGAGTTAACGGGAATTCTGTATCGTTATTGATCACACCAGGTGTTTCCGTCGGTGGCAATGCGTCAGTGTCTAGCACCAAGTCATCAGCAAACAACATGTCTGGTGTGGGTTGAGTGCAGGAGAGGATGACTGTGGACGGCACACTTGATGTTGATTCGATGAACAGTACGTAAACAGCAACGTTTGTTGGCTGTGTGCAATGTGGGCGGCTCCAACACCTCGCCATCCGTCAGCTCTGTATCGGTGAGTGAAGACAACTCTGCGAGCAGGTATTCCGGTAATGTCTATATGCGACTGTGTGTCGTTTTCAAGCGGCTCAGGTGGCTCTTGCGTATTTTTGACGGTTCCTCATTGAGAAGCGCTAGCGGTAACGTGGGCGTGCCATTCAGCAGCTCAAACATTGGTTTGGCAGTCTCGGTACTCGTATATTGCGGGCCTGGAGATAGTATCCGTATAATCCAGGGAAGTAGCGACGAATTGCTCCAGGCGTACCAATGGACAGCGCGAATACACCGCAAATTCTCGTCGAGAGCAACATATAAGATGTGGGCGGTAACCCAACAGCGAATGGCGGGTCGTTGGCAGGCTCTGTTAGGTGTTCTGATTCTAACCGAGAGCGGGTCAGTAGTGATTAGTCTTGCGGCACTTCGGGCAGTAGATATACTAGTAGCGGTAACGTGACCGTTACTAGCGGCGAGTGGTGTGAGATGAGTGATTCTGTGCCTATTGGAAGTGGGTCGGCGATGTGATAATTTGACGGAAAGAAAGCAAATGTGGAGCATGGTAGCGGCATGTCCATAGTGCTGCAAGATACGCGCGATAGAGTGGCGCGTGTGGGGGCGTTTAAATCCTGAGCTGTGAGATAGGGGCGGCGACGAGTAGCAAAATAAGGTTGGGTGCAAACGCCACAGCGAGTGGAATGTGGAGTTGGACATGTTTAGCGGCTGTACATCTAACGGTGCACATCTGGGTCGGTGATTATATCAGCTGCTTTGCTGCTTGCGTCATGATGAGTATTCCCTGCAAATCTGGCGGCTTTTCTTGGTATCCGGCGGCGCTGGGTCGCTCAGTTTCAAGTTGCAGTGTTTTCGTGTCTAACTCAATGATCTATGTAAGCACGCGAGCGTTGGAACAGTCAGTTCGACGACCGAGGGTCCCCTAGAACGGGGTGGAAGCTGTCGATTGCAGGTTGATTAGTTTGAGAGGGGTAACTCAAGCGGTATAATGAAAATCTTGTAGTGTATTCGGTCTAGGTAGCAAAGGGTTTCGCCTCCAAGCATGGCCCACTATTCTGGGTCTCGCTCCGCTAGGTTACCGATGGTACCACTCCCATTCTGCTTGGAACACAAGTGGGGTACACCGCTGCGCTGGAATGGGATCCGTGTGGTGCATTACCTCGCCGTTCCACAGTGTGAGTTAAAGGCCTATTGTAGCTGTCGATGACATTGTTAGTCAGGTCTAGACCGCCTGACAGACTAGGCAGAGGCGAGCAGCGAAAAGACGGATGCTGCCCTGTCTAGTGTGTCCAGCGAGTGATGGTGATCAATTTGAGGATTAGAAGTTGGAGCATTTATGCAAATAGGTATGCTTGGTGGGATCCAGTCACTTTAGGTTTTGAAAGATCGATCGTCCTGCTGTACCTGCACCGAGCAACCTATATGTGTGGTTCTGAGTCGTATCTACGCAATCCAGTTTGATTGAGCAAGATGCTTTATGGTGCGTTCGTCTTAATCGTGACAAGCAGATCGCTGGGACAGCAAAAGGCTTTTTTTTTCCATGATGTGGCTATGCGCTGCTGGCAGAGCGCCAGAATGTATTCAACAATCCTGAACGGGTTCAACACCCTAGCGAGTTCATATACGTACATGAATCGAACAGCTACCGTAGCTGGCGTAGGATCATTTTGGTTACCGAGTGTACAATTGCCCCAAGAGTTACAAGCTCTTGCTGTTCTTCGAAGCAGCAACGGCAAAGGAAAACTTGTGCAACTACAGGTATAAATGTAAAGGTAGAACCAGCATACTCCTACATTTGTGACTAGATGATACGTGGGTAGACATAGATCGTCGTGGGCGAAGGCGCTGCGAGCGTTCACGGAAGTACAATGGTCCAAACAAGCAGGTAGCATTGCACATTCAATGCAGCATTAATATCCGCGAATACTCTTGTTGATCCAATAAGCTACTGCTAACCAACCGGCCGAAACTTGCGAAAATATAGGACTTTGTATTAGTATACAAGAATACTATGTACGGTTAATGGAGGTAGATTAGCCTCAGATACATCAACCTCAACGTTGAGGTTAAAAGGTTAAGGAAACGTCACGGCTGTTAACGTTGGTAGCACTACTTAGCGGACGCTTGATCTCCGCGTAGAGTGCTCCTTAACTTGGCTGTTTCTGCTCAAAGCGGAGAAGTCGTCTTAGTCCTTCATCAAGATCATCATCAATAAACACCTCTTAGCGGAGAGCTGTCGCGGATACGTCAGGCGTTGCTGGCACTCTTTGTGCTGATTGTGAGACTGCCCCCTTCATTGCGGTCTCTGAGTCATGGAGCTCCATCGTGGGAAATAGCCCTTAGCGGATAACCCATTCTGTCCTCAAGAAAAGTGGCTCTTGTCGTCAGTGTGCCTACTTCATACGGCAGTCGCAACTCACTGGATGCTCTTCACCGATGGCTATTCTCTGTCGAGGAGTGTTCTTAGCGTGAGAATGTTCTTAGCGTAAGAGCTGCTATATCATAGCGCCATCGTAGAAAGCTCTGTTCCACTGTGAAATGAAGCAAGAACGGTAGGTGCATCCAAAAGAACCGCATCCGACTGCGATACAAAGCATAACTTGCGGTTTTGAAGCACGGCATCCCGGTAGCAACAGCAGCATACCAAGGATCTCTCTTCTTGACATGGTCGAGCCAAAAGTTGAAGTCGTTGATTCGGGCGAGATGATAGTACTCGCGAGTCGTGATCTGAGTCACACGCTTTCCACGCTGCCGCTGCTTACGCCGAGCATTTCGAGCCCTACGAGTCCGTTGCTGCCACCCTCTTTTGCGGCGCCGATTGCGATGAGAGCACTTCCGCCGTCGTGGATTCCGTCGTCGGCCTTGCTGCAATTTTTTCTTGCGCCGACGTCGGTGCAAGTGACCAACACTGACAGCTGTTGCGAGGGAGCGGATACCCGGATCGATTCCAACATGCACATCAGGGGAGAAGTTTGGCCCAAGCTTTGCCAGCTCCTTCGCGATGCTCTCAGTCTTGAAGAGCTCACTGGGTGTCTTTGGCTTTTTTGCTGCAGGCGCTTTCTCTGTGTTTTTCTTGTTCGGTTTCTTCTTGATTTCAGTCGCCGTGATCGTCGTTACTGGATGTGTCATGCACACAGATGCACCGTATCCATTGGTCGACACCTCGTCTGCAAACGTCCTGGTCTTGGTCTCGAACCGGCCCACGTCGAAAACTTTGCGTAGTACCATCGAACGCTTGACGTGGAAAGTCTTCACGCAGAATTTGAGTGGTCCAACATCACCAGGATCATCATTACCAACAGTGGATACAGTGTCAGGATGTGGAGCAACACCTCGATAAACATCCGAATCAGGAAGAGTTCTCAATCGCTTTCCCGCTCGCTGGTCAATGCTGCTTGGCCCCTTGCGCTTTGTAGAAGTAGCAGTAGTGAAGCCCAACTCTTCGGCTATAAATCTTTCCACACAGGGATGCTGCGACCTCAGCCGCGCAAAGAGCTCGTACAGAGTGCTTGCGCTGATCTTCACATATGCTACTTGGTAGGATCGCGAGAGGGGCAATAGCGTATACAACTTCGCTCCTTTCTGCTTTGGGTGATTGGAGACAAAGGCCTCCATCCAAGTCAGCATGTCGTGCAGCCTCATGATGAAATGTCCAGAGTTTTTTTCGATGTTGAACTGTCATAGCACAATGCCAAGCCACAAGCGCAGATCCCGTTCAATTGAGTTTGCAGCGGTGTCCCATTCATTCCAGAGTCGTGTCACCTCGCCGGTGGGCTGTCCGTCTGTGTCGAGAACTGGTTGTGTCAGAACACGATAGCAGCTATCGACAATGCGCTTTGTGTCCTTGTAGCTGAGTTGCAGCTTGCCCGGCGCAGCGTATCGAAACCTAATATAATGGTGCAGGCGCTTGCGAAAGTTCAGGCTCAGCATGTTCTTCGTGGAGGGTCTACGCTGCGCGAAGCCAGGTGCTGCGCAGTGCTGCGTCCACTCTAGCCCTCTGCGGACGCGCGAGCGCGTTGCCTTGCAGCTGTGCTTTGCTTTGCTGCGTCGCGCTGTCGCTGCATGCGTGCCGGTCGCAGGTCCGTGGCGTCATCGTGCTGGATCGGCACGATGGCGCCACGTTACCTACATCGACCGCGCGACTTCTCCTGTACTCCTGCCAAGACGGTCGGAACTCCGGGTGGCTCGTCTTGTAGGAGACACTATAGGATGTCTGGTTATCGAGCACAGCCAAACAGTAATGGTAGAAGAACATCTGGCTCACGTTTGGCACATCAACACCCGCGTGTAGGCACCGCAACACATGGAAGTTGGCGAAATGCCAGCCTTCGACTTGGACCTGCTTCATGATGAACGCCACACGCTGGATCTCGCTCACCAACTCCGGCAATCGACAGATAGAGGCGAGCTTGCAAATAACCGTCGCATGCGTTGTTGTTGTCGTTTCGCGAGTGTGGTACCTCGCTGCAGGCGTGAGAGGAGCAGCTTCGATGTCGGTAGCATCATCGAGCCAGGGGTCATCCTCAGCCTCGAAATCCCCATCGTCGGACTCTTCCTCGTCGGGGGCTTGAGTCCACCCGATCTCCATAGCAGCGAGTTCTGCACTGGCGGTTGAGACGGCTTTCGATGAGGAGACGAAGTATGGGAATTGTACACCGAAGAATTTGCGTGCGTCTATGATCGGCACAATGTGACGGGGCACACAGCACTTCGCGCACGAGGAAGCGTGCAAGGCAATTTACTTGCCTTTAGTATAGGTTAAAACTAACCAAATACACGTATGCCTTTCAGGGCAAATTGGAGACTGTATTAATGTATGCATTAGAGTGTTCATGAAATGGGTGGTTCCTACAACACACAATGCAAAACTACTTGACTAAAGTATGCAAGGCTCATGAGAGCCACTCAACCTCCGGCTCGTACTTAGCCGGAGGGCAATGGGTACACAACCCAGTGTAGCCATGGGCCGTACCCATGGGTACGTACCCGTGTAACCCCGTTACACTCTCCCCCACTCAAATTAGAGACACCCCGCACAGGAGTGACTCTCGTTCCAATTTGGAACCGCCCGACCAAACTGGGCCAGGGCCTGAACAGTCGTTCCAAAATGGGCACTCTCAAAATAGAGGCGCCGGGAACGAACGTTCCAGAGCCGCCCGTCAAAACACGACGGTGCGGCGGGGAGCGAGCGCTGCAACAGCGCTTCCGCTCAGCACTCACAGTGCACACGCTTGGGCCAGCGATGGCCAAGCAGACCTCCATGGTCACGCGCGCCGCGCGAGCGGCAGCGCTAGCATCCGGTGATGCGCGCGCCTCGCCTGCGAGCGAGGGCGCTTCGACAGCGACAGCGACCGCGGCTGCGGCCAACGTCGACGAGCGGTCGGCGCGCACGCGCGACGCCGCTCGGGAGTCCGGCTCCAACACGCCGACGACTCCAACGACGGGCACACGTGCCCGTCGAGCACAGGGGAGGACCTCCCCTTGTCCAAACGTGGACAGCACCGACACCACGTCGGTGGGGACAGCGCGCGAAAGCGCAGCAGTCACGCGGACGACTCACACCGAGTCGCCGCAAGGCTCCGCATCGGCGGCAGCAGTTGAGAGCCTTGGCTCTGGCCACGACAGTGGCCCAGTTCATTCACTGATGAACCCAAGGGACTTCCATCCCTTGCGCGACGCGCTTCCATTGCCGTCGCGGGACGCAGACGTCGACGACGATGCTGCGTCCTTCAGACGTGACAGCCCGTCACGTCGTGAGACTCTGTTCTCCGACTCGGAGACCGAGGAGGGTGAGGTAGCAGAGCAACGCTACCTCACGCATGACACTAGTCATGCGAGCATTGATGCTCAGCGTCGTCCGACCGACGACGCAGGCGGTGAGCGACAGACCGCCGCCGCCTCGGCTCCGTTGGTCACCAACGACCTCGACGAGCAGCAAGAGGACACTCTTGCTCGTCGTGAGGAAGCACTCTTCGAGGCTTCCGAGGAATTTAGGACGCCTAGCGTCTTCTTTATTCCAGACCAGAGCGACCCACCGGGTGCTCTCGTCTCCGAGATCGGTCGACCGGCGGCGACGCCTGACCAGATCCATCAGCGTGATGTGAACCATCAGCTGGTGCTGGGCCGACCAGCTCGCTGGTCGTTCGAAGAGTACGGAAAGTACCTTCGCTATATGCTCAGCAAGCGTGAGCGTGGCCCCGGCGGCCTGCGCACGCCGATCAGCCACGAGGTCGTGGTTGTTTGCCATCCGGAGGAGACCCTCCGGATGGGCATAGAGCAGTTCTATGCTTGGTGTCGTCGGTACAACCGACCGATTCGAGCATACATGCTCAGCTTCCGCAAGGAAGACGCGAAGGCATTGCGCACACTGGCCTTCGAGTTCGCCAAGCTGCGCGTCAGGCGCTTGGAGAACAAGGTCGTGGAGCAAACCCACGAGGTCTCCTCTCGGGCGGACCGGGGCTACGTGGCTCGACGCAAGCCCGCGCCCCTTGCTCTTCCCGCCTCTAGGCGGAATGAGCGTGCGTCCGCTCCGCGCGGTGACGCTCAGCCTCGGCGCGGTCAAAAGCGCGCACGAGGTCCGGGCAGTCCTCTCGCAGAGGTGCCTCGAACTCCCAGGAGTTCTGTGAGTGTGGGTAGCCACGCCACTTCACGAGGATCTGTCGTTGACCACGACGGATCCGGCTCCGAAGGAGCGCCTCCACTACATAGTGGGTTCGACCAAGGTGGTCAAGAAGTGGCGGGGGCGGACGCGAGTCCGCCGCGCGCGAGGGTCGAGCGTCGCTCGCCGTCTGCGCCGGTGACACGGGGTTCCCGTTCACCTGCTCCTGCTCGGAGCCGCGATGATCCACCGCAGGATCTCGTTGATCGGTATTTCGATCTGACGAAGGATTATGATATCCTAGATCAGAAGTATCGTCGTGCTTCCGATCTTGCTCGCGAGCGCCGTGAGGAGCTCCGAGCGCTCCGAAAGGAGCAGGAGGAGTTGAAGCAGCAGTGCCCCTACCTCCGTGGTCAAGTTGACCTGCTGCGCGCTGCGCAGTCGACAGCCGTTGCTGTCTCACAGCCGTATCAGGCTGCTGCAGCCGCGCCGCTGTCGTATTACTCGACGGCGCCGGCTGCCTCGGCGTCGCGGTACCACGCTGGGTACCGAGAGGCTCGTCCTCGTGACGAGTGGATCCCTCACCATGAGGATCGCTACGGGCCGTACCGTAGCCACGTCGATGCGTCTGGCGAGTATCGCCAGTACCATCAGCATGGTCCGTGGTACGACGGGTACGGCTATGCGTACGATGATCTCGGTCGTCGGATCGACCGTCATCGAAGTCCTTCTCGGGACTCTGGTGCAGAGCGATCTCGCTATCGCTATGAGCCCTATGGCTCGCAGGTACCTGCACCTGCACAGGCGGTTGCTGCGAGGGCAACCCCTGTTGATGCTTCGCAGGAAACGAAGCAGGAGGCGCCGCCTGCGGCTGCCTCCAATCCTCCGGCATCTCAGCCAGTTGAGGATCGTGGTACGGCTTGAGCAGCCCCACGTAGAAGACCGGATGGGTCTTCATCCTCGATGGGATGTTGAGCCTGTACGCGTTGCCGTGTACGGCTTGGACCGTGAATGGTCCGATGAAGCGAGGCCTCAGCTTCGTCTTCGTGACCGCGGTGACCGCGTTCATCGGTAGGTTCTTTGCATTTAGCATAACCAAGTCACCGACTTTGAATACATGTGTATTCTTTCGACCAGACTTATCGCTTTGTTCTTTTTGTCGGTCTTGCGATGCCGCCATGGCATCTCTCACGCGTCCAATGACGCCGAGACGGTTCTCGACGAACTCGTCTAGTTGCTTTCGCAACGCGGCTGGCTTGACAGCCGCCAAACGGGAGGCGTACTCCGCCTCTGCCTCAGCATGTGGGCGGAGAAGCCGAGCCTCTCCCCCACTCGAACCAGAGCCCCCGGGTCCCACCGGTGAAAGGCTCAGCGGCACTCGCGGGTGCCACAAGTGGTTCACGAAGAACGGCGTGCAGCCCGTCGAGGCATGCACGGCGTTGTTCATAGCGAACTCCACTAGCGGGAGCTTCGCGCTCCATGACTTTGGAGCAGCAGCACATGTGCTGCGGAGGATATCCTCCAGAACGCGGTTCGCGCGTTCGGTCTGACCACCCGTCTCAGGGTGGTCTGCAGTCGACATCATCAGTCGACTGCCGAGCAGCTGGAACAGCTCTCGCCAGAACGAGGCATTGAACCTCGGGTCTCGGTCCGAGACGATGGACTCAGGCAGTCCATGAGCACAAAACACGTGCTTGATGAACAAAGCGGCCGCCCCGGGGCCGTCGATGTTCTCTGAGCATGGTGCCAGATGTACCATCTTGCTCAGACGGTCCACGAACACCAACACGCCTGTGTTGCCGTGGCCGTCCTTCGGTAAACCGAAGACAAAGTCCAAACTAACGGACCTCCAGCAATCCGCTGGGACTGGCAGACTGGCCAGTGGCGCGGCGGCTGATGGAGCCGCCTTCACGCGCTGACATGTTTCACATGTCTTGATGTACGTGGCCACCCACTTGTACATGTGGGGCCACCAGTACCTGCTGCTTACCGCAGCGTAGGTTTTCTCACGACCGAGATGACCACTTACGAGCGCGTCATGCGCTTCGTAAAGGATTTGATACCGCAGATCCTCTGCCAAGGGTATCACAATCCGAGGGGGATCCGATGGATCCACGCTGTAATACAGCAGTCCATCCGCGTACGTGTACCGGTGGACTCGGGCGCGTAGTCGCGCCGACAAGCTGTCCTTGCCTGCTGTGCGCAGGTGCTCGATCAGTGCTGTGCACTGATCGTCGTCGGCGTACGCCACACGAATCCGATCGATCAGATCGATCGTGAGCGTCGCGATGTGTGACAGCTCATAGTCTGGTCGACGCGACAGAGCGTCTGCAAGCATATTCTGCTTGCCTGGCTTGTACTCGACGCGGAAATTATATTCCGCGAAGAATGACAGCCAGCGCGCCATCCTCTGCGAGAGGTGTGGCGACTGCGTCGCTGTCCGCAGCGACGCATGGTCTGTGTAGACCACGAACTCACGTTCGCCGAGCAAGTGCACTCGGAACTTGACAAGAGCGTACTTCATCGCGAGTAGCTCCTTGTCATGAACTGGATAGTTCTTCTCGGCGGCCTTGAGCTGCCGAGACTCGAACGCTATCACGCGTTCGTGACCGTTCTCATCGGTCTGCAGCAATGCACAACCGATTGCAAAATAGGAAGCGTCGCACACGACGCTGAACGGCTTCTCGTCGTTCGGGAGCGCCAGGATTGGTGCTCGGAGAAGACTCTCCTTGATGCGTTCGAATGCATCCTGCTCGGTCGATGACCAGCGCCACTCTGCATCCTTCTTGAGGAGCAGTGACAGCGGACGTGCCATTTCGGCATAGTTCTCGCTGTGCTTGTGCAAGTAGTTGGACAAGCCCAACCACTTGCGCAAGTCCTTCTGGTTCTGTGGAACCGGCCATTCGACAATGGCTTTGACCTTCGCGGGGTCCGCACGCACTCCGTGCTTGCCTAGGAAGCTCCCCAGGAATGGGATCTCTTCCGCGCCAATGACACACTTGTCAATGTTGGCGAAGAGCTTGTTAGCTCTCATGCACTCGAACACTGTTCGCAAGTGCTCGACGTGCATCTCGACATCCGTCTTGCCATCCTTGGCGCGACTATGGACGAAGATGTCGTCGAAGTACGTTTGCACGTACTCACGCATAGGTCGGAACAAGTTCACGACCAGACGGTTAAACGTCGCTGGGGCATTCGAAAGCCCCTGTGGCATCACAAGCCACTCCCACAGCATGCCACTTGGCGTGCTGACGGCAGTCAGTGGTACTGACGCCGGGTCCATGAGGACCTGATAGTACCCGTCAGTCAGGTCTATCGCACTACGGATAGTGCTGCCCGCCATGTTGTTCAACATGACCTCCTTGCGAGGTATGGGCGTCTGGGCCGGGATCGTAGCAGCGTTCAACTTGTTGAACGCATGCACGATGCGCCATTTGCCGTTCGGTTTGCGAACGCAAAACGTTGGCGACGAGTGAGGGGATTTGGACTCCCTCACTAGGCCAGCTTCATGCTTGGCCTTAAAGAACGCGTCGATTACATCGCACTGTTCTTTCGGCAGCGGCCACTGCCTCGTGACACAATACTTTGTGCCCGGCATGAGGTCAATCTCATGCAGAACTCCACGATCTGGTGGCAGTTCAGACGGCGGGTCTTGCGACACCACGTCTTCGTACTCCTTGAGTACCGCGTAGAAGGGATCCTTCGGATCCTTCAGGATCTCGGAGCCGCGGCGGCCATTCACCTTGCCGCGGACCTCCGCTAGGACGTCTTCGTCCATGACAGACGAGCTGTTGAGCTCGGCTGTCGCCACTGTTGGTCTTAGCACGACCACTTCAGCGACTTCACCGCCCTGCAAGGCGTCTGTGAAGTCCTGGAAGGACATCTCGTCCAGCTCCACCAGAGCATTCAGCTCTGGGAGCGGGTGCAGTGGCACCGCTGGGGCAATCTCTCTGCCCGAAACTCCGTCAAGGAGTTTGTACTCCATCCATTGATGGACTGGACGCGTCGCTTGGAAGCGACCGTCTTGCACTGCGGTTAGTGCTGGGGTGTTCGTCGACACCACGCTCGACGCATCATCGTCGGCACGCTGCATCCGTGCAGCAAGAGGTTTCACCACCTCTGCGGGACTCTGCGGTCCGTCGGCACTCGACCCGTAGGTCGGCGCGTGTCCATTCATGGACACCTCGGGCTCACACTGCCGTTCGGCAGGAGCATCGGTGCATTCACTTGCACCTCGAGCCACCCGTTGGCTCCGCGAGCTGTCGTCGGCGACACTCGCTGGCTCACACTGCCTGTTGGCAGGAGCATCCGCGCGCTTTCTTGCGCTTCGAGCCACACTTTGGCTCCGCGGCCTGTCACCCTTGACAGCCGCTGGAGTGTCCTCATCACTCCGGGCATCCGTTGGCAGCGGTGCCCAAGTCACATGTGACTTCTTTGGGATCGGCTTTGTCCTCAAAGCCGATCGCGCTCCACCGTGCACGGCCACGGGAGCAGCATCGTTGCGATGCTCGACAGTTGCAGCTGTCGGGGGCCTGTCCACAACTTCGGACACCCCAATGAGGAATTCCTCTTTGTCAACACGACGCTCAAGTCGTTGTTGACGCGGCCATCGGCCAGGAGTGGTGACGCCAGTCGCCACTGCTCTGTCCGAGTAAGCGGGCTTACTCGCTCCGATCGATTTGGTTTTCCAATCGATCCATGGCTCATGCTTCTCGAGCCATGGCATGCCGAGGATGAGATCGTATCTCTCATCCAGATCGAGCACCATGAAGCGCTCGACACTGTCGAAGTCTTCAAAGCGGACACGCAGGTCCGCTAAGATCAGTGGGGTTTCCACGATCTTCCCCGTCGCCAGCCTCACGGCGACGGTCTCGGTGGAAGCCTCCTCGCTTCTCACCGCGGCGAAGGCCTTTGGCTCCTTCGCCAACGTGGCGCGTCGAGCGTAATTGCTCGACGCGCCCGAGTCGATGAGAACTCTCATCGACTCCGCGTAGCCCTTCACGTCTACCTGGACGACCAACAGGGGCACGCTGTTGGCGTCCACTCCAACACGAGAGAGCTCGGCTCTCTCGGGGGCTAAGCCCCTGTCGTGATCGCCACCCCGATCACGACTGGAACTTAGTGTTCCCCCAGTAGGGCGCCCCGCGCCTACTGGGACTTGGAGTTTCCCCGCCCACGGGTAGCCGCAAAGCGACCGGTGGGCGTGCGCGGCGGTCCGTTGAAACGACCGCGCGCGGGACGAGTGTTCTCGTCCAGCAGTACCACGCATGTAGCGCAGGCGCTGCGGGCAGTTGCGCTGCATGTGGCCAACCTTGCCACATCGGAAGCACGTCACATTGGCGTGTCCTTCCGCACTGCCGAGCTCCATGGGCTCGGCCGATGACTCCGTCATCTGCGTAGCTCCCGTTCCTCGGGACTGCGCTTGGCGATGGCAGTAATCCTCCTGCATCGCGATGTGGACAGCCTCCTCGAAAGAGGACGGCTGTGCACGGAACAACTGCGTCCGTGCAGGGCCAACACGGAGGCCCTCCATGAAGATCGTGACCTTCACGATCTCGGGGAGCGGATCGCTGATCATACCAGCGATCAACGTACGCAGCTCCTGCACGTACGTCGCAAGCTCACGCTTGCCTTGGCGTGACGCCAAGAACTGCGAGCGTACCTGGTACGCCGCGTTCGGTGGCAAGAACGCCACTTGCATCTCCCTGCGGAGATATTCCCATGTTGGGAACGCACCTTCGACGGTGCTGTCGCGCGTCAGCGCCCAACTCTTGGCGCGACCTCCTAGGTGGGAGATCGCGAAAGCCACCTTCAGGCTTTCCTCTCGAATGAGAGCGGCCGACATGGCCATTTCCGCTTCGCGGAACCAGAGGAGGAGATTCTCTCCGTCCTCTCCATTGAAGGCCTTCACCTTCAGCTGCAGCGGCTTCGCTCGCAGCGTGGACGATGGTGTCGCCACCATCGTCGGCATCGCACGTTTGATGTGCTCGACGAGGGCGTTCTCGTACTCGACGAACGCCTGGATGCGGCTGGTCTGCTCAGCCACATCCTGCGACAGCAGTTGGCGCACGCCATCGGCGCCCAAGATGCTGTGCATCTTACGCAGCGTTCCCCACTGAGTCTCACTTAAGTGAGGGAACTGCGCGGGATCGAACTCCATCGTGAGTCGATCGGAACCACAGAGGTTCAAGTCCTTGACGACTCGCGGCGGTCGTGGACGGACTACAAAGTGCTACCAGGTGTGACGGGGCACACAGCACTTCGCGCACGAGGAAGCGTGCAAGGCAATTTACTTGCCTTTAGTATAGGTTAAAACTAACCAAATACACGTATGCCTTTCAGGGCAAATTGGAGACTGTATTAATGTATGCATTAGAGTGTTCATGAAATGGGTGGTTCCTACAACACACAATGCAAAACTACTTGACTAAAGTATGCAAGGCTCATGAGAGCCACTCAACCTCCGGCTCGTACTTAGCCGGAGGGCAATGGGTACACAACCCAGTGTAGCCATGGGCCGTACCCATGGGTACGTACCCGTGTAACCCCGTTACACACAAACTACTATACTAATCAAGTACAGGAGGTTTGCATTGCATGGAAGAATGGTGTTGCATGAGGTGGAGCTAGCGAGGGTGCAAGCGCCTAATTAATGCCAGCTTGCGGTCGAGATTTATTTCCTGTTGTCGAGTGCTCGTTTTGCAGGTTGATTCCGTTGCCCCTGGGAAGTAGTTCTCATTGGCGCCACCAAACTCTAAAAATGCAAGTCGTAACCTGCGATCCGATTGTGGATATTTCCGCTCATATTGGTTATCTAGTTGTGCGTTGCGTGGGTCGCGTTTGCTCTTTCTTCCATTCACCGTGGCGAGGGACGAGAAAGTTTTGCGCCGAGAAGCCATGAAGAGCAACAAGTTTGTACAAAGAAGCTATGAAGGGTCATAACTCTCTCGCTTTCGTTGTCTTTCTTACGTTGGAAATCACTTCAACTCGCACCCAGATTGGCAACTGATGATATGACACAGCTACATTCACCTACATATATATCTACCGAAACCGACCAGGTGGTGTCTAGTTGATGCGGTCGTACTCGCCTGCCGCCAGCTCAATCTGCGCGGCCTCGGCCGCCTCCATCTTAACTACCTTTGCCATGCAGAACGAGCACACGTGCACCTTGTGCCAGAAAAGTTTGTTGTCCATCCCTATGATAGCGACCTTGTGGGAGATCGCGCACGGACCACATACATGCTCGCTACATAGATCACACGCGTGGCCAGAGCGCAAGTGACGCTTCCGGGCGCAAACGATGCACACCTTGTTTCCCGCGTGGCCACTTAGCGTTCCTCGGAAGCTGCCCATGCTCGAGTTAGATTCCTCGACTGCTGGACGAGCAAACTCGTTGCCGTACCCGTTTCCTTGGCGGTTGCCGTTGAGCTCAACTTGCCGACGATGCAGGGCCCAGCGCAATTTCTTCATTTGGGCCGCGTGGAAGTTGTTCATAACCGACTTGGACATGGCAGCGCCAACGATGGGGACAAACAGCGATCTTGCTCTGCCTTGCGGCACGGTGAACACTCCTCTCGCCCAAATGCTGACCAATTTTTCGTCTAGCTGTCGCCAGAAAGCGATACCAGCAATCATGTTTCGTGAAAACTGGGGCAGGCACGGCGTCGCACTCGGGAAGTCGATGGAGTGCAGCAGCTGGAACGTGACCTCTTCACCGTTCGTGAGCGTAGTGACCCCCGTCGACTCAAGGTACACACCATCGTAACTCTTGACGATCAAGTTGAACACAGGCGGATTTTTGTTCACCCTCCAACGAATGGTGAGTGTGCGGAATGGCTCTTTAGGCGTCGCATTTTCGAGAATTGAGAACACGTTGCAGTCTTCGATCTTGTCATCCACGTACGGCTGACTTGATTCGCATGGTGATAGTCGGTGGGGTTCAAGATGCCGTAGACCGCGTCTTCCTTCGTGCCGTTGGTCACTCCAATCGACCGATAATCCGCCACATCGAGCGAGGTGATCTCTTCACTCTGAGTACTGCTAGTACTCATCGTTGTGTCGGACTCGCGGTGGAAGCGCTTCCTCGTACCAAAACCGCCCAGGCCTGTACTTCTCGGGGCGGCGCACGAACGTATCACACTGGTCATCGCGCCGAAGGAACTTCCAATCCCGCTCACTCAGCTTTCCACCTTGGGCGAACGTGAACTCCTCGTACTCCTCGATGCTAAGCTTGACGAGGTCGGTCGCGAGTTGCTTGAGCTGCTTCTTCTCGAATTCCGAGAGAGAGAACGGCGCGAACGGACTTGTCCACTTCTCCTTGCTCAGCTCGTGACGCAGGTCGCGGAACTCCATCGCATGTGTCGGTTTGTTAATAAAGACGCTTGTGTTGTGTCCTCCTCCGCGTCCCCGGTCGAATCTGCGAATGGTGAAGCTCGCCTGGGTATTACCACCAGATGAGATTGGTGCTCCTGACGAAAGCGCTATCCTCTACACCTGTGTCCGATCCCAAGACAGTGCAAGCTAACGAGTTGGGATGTGCAGTTCACAACACCGTTTTCAGGTGATGCAAACTGAACACAATCACGTCGCGAGATCAACCCCCGCGCTGACGTTGTCACGAAAAAACGGCTGGAGGCACAAACACATCAGCGTGCAAGACCCGAAATCCGTGTCGCGATGATGCACATCCAATTGTGAGCTTGCACAGCCGTGAGACTGTAGAGAATACTGTAGCGCATTCACGAGAGGCCATCCCGTCTGATGGTGATCCCACGGCGAGTTTTTTTACATATCGATTATGGCATCTCCCAACCGGGTCACGTTCTGGAGCCCCTCAAGTTCACGGTACGCGTCATCTTACTTCGAACCTGCATTCGCTACACGCACCCGAGACGCACACGCTGTGCTGCACAGCGCAGAAATTCATCACCACGATGCTACGCGTCCTCGCTTCCATGCTGCTGCTCAAAAGCCCACACGACTGACCCTCCCATCTTTCCTGTTTCTCCATTACCCCGTCTGATCCAAACTCGCTTACTAGTGCTCGGGTTCTGGCTCGGTCTCCAGCACGGGAGCGATCTGCTTCGGGGTGAAAACGCACGCATGGCAAATCGCCTCCTTTGCGAACGATAGCACATTCGTGGGGAACTTGGCGGGTCGTGTGGCATATCCTCGAGCATGTCGAGTTCCCAGTTGGTCACCCTCTGCTTGTCCGCGATGGCCTTGAGATGCATGCCTTGCTCATAGAAGCGCTCGAAGGCTCCACATGGGCGGCAGGCCCGTGAGGTCCCAGATCATAGTTGACACCTGCTTACGTGCCTCGCCGTCGAAGTCAGCCAAGTACGCGTTGCCGGCCAATGGCTAGTAGAGCAGGCACGCGAGTGACAGGTCCGCACCTCGGCCCTCGCCGCGCAGCTTCTTGTAAATCGCGAGCGAGAACCACTCGCCGGTCGAGTCGCCGCTTAGAATCACATGGTCAGGCGTCACGTTCTCTTTGGCAAGAACATGCTCGTGCATGGCGAAGACGTCGAGGAGCGGCATGAGGTCTGGTTGTCAAGCTCGACGCCCTACAGCGGGTGTGGCATGGTCAAGCTGCCGCCGTGGTAAGTGGATGACCACCGCGCGGTGCGAAGTCGGCGTGGTGCTGTCGTCGCCCAGCCACATGTGGTCGAGGTAGTTGGCGTCCAGCGGCTTGCCTAGCCGCAGCGTGAAGGCGCCGAGCGTGCGACCGCGCTGCTAAGCAGAAGACGCCTAAATCGAGAGCGGAGACTACCAGCCCAGCATCACGAGCGCGACGGTGGCGCTGAAGTTCATGCCGAGGAAGAATTCCAGCATCACCCAGACCAATGTCTCGCTAGTGCTCGACGCCATGGCGGGAAGTGCTTGGAGCGGAGAAGTGATGTGTTCGACAACGCGTGTCAAAGCTTCAAGCTTTGAACGGGAAGTCTCGAAGTGCATCTTATGACAACGGGACAACCCCGTCTCACGCGACAGCCACACTCTACAACGCGGCTTGGTGAATGGCCTTACACTGGGAATTCTACTGTCCCGGTGAGTGAGGGGATGAAAGCTCGAGTCTAATGGCTCGCCCTTGCGAAGATTTCAAATTTAAGTCATCGCGCTTCCGCTAACTTCCACAACTTCAACAACAAGTCATAAGCACACAGAGAATGGGAACGGTAATTCACCGGGCACTACGCTGTAGATATTAACCAAGCACCTCATACTATTTTCTACCTCGGGACTCTGAGTCCGTTCAAGCAATGCCATCGCCAGACAGCGCAACACCAGTGATCGTGGGGCCTGCAAGCAAATTTCCCAATGCCCAAGCTGCGTACTTCTTCTGATCGTCAGTGCCAGCTTCTGCGAGCTGAAGCAGCGGGTCGATTCCGCCCGCAGCAACCGTCGACTGACATATCTCCGGATCCATGGACAAATTTGCTAGTGCCATCGCTGCAAATTTTTTATGGTCTTCAGTTCCCTCGCGCACGAGCTCGACAAGCGCTTCAACGCCATTTGCAGCTAGCACATACTCGCTGATGTCTGCGTCAGACGCCATATTACCCAAAGTGCGAGCTGCGAGCCCTTTCTGATCATCGGTTCCATTTCGTAGAAGCTGCGCTATCGGGTCAATCCCTTGGGCTGCTACCACGAACTCGCTGATATCTGTGTCAGCGGACATGTTGCCCAATGGTCGCATTGCGTGCTTTTTTTGGTCGTCAGAGCCATCGTGCAGAGTCTGTATCAATATTTGGATTCCGTTCGCAGCTATCACCGACTCGCTGATGTCTTTCAAAGCAATCAAGTTCGCCAATGCCATCGCAGCAAGTCTTTTCTGATCACCAATGCCGTCTCGAATTAGCTCCACAATTGCATCGATCCCGCTGCACGCCAGTACTGGGTCACTGATGTCCGCATCGCTGGACAAGTTTGCCAACACCCGAGTAGCTTCCTCTTTTTGCTCCCTAGTACCGTTGCGAATGAGCATCACCAACACTTCGATTCCACTCGCTGACAGCATAGCATCGCTGATATCGGCATCAGTAGACAAGTTTGCCAGCGCCCGTGCTGCGAGGTTCTTCTGGTCGTCAGTGCCAGCTTTGGCAAGTTGAACAAGTAATTCGATACCGCCCGCTTCCTGAACCAAATCACTTAAATCTGCGTCAGCGCACAAGTTACTCAAGGCCATCGCAGCATGCTTTTTCTGGGAGTCGGTCTGACCATGCAGGAGCTGTATGAATGCTTCAATACCGCCAGCTGCAAGCATCTGATCCGTGATGTTGGTTTGAGCAGAGAGAATGGCCAACGCCCGAGCTGCATGTGTCTTCTGCGCTTGGGTACCTTCTCGCACGAGGTGAACTAATGGACCAATGCCGTCAGCTGCCAGAACAAACGCGCTAATATTCGCGTCAAATGACATGTTTGCCAAAACCCAAGCTGCGAGGCGCTTTTGGTCGTCACTGCCTGTCCGCACGAGCTGTACCAAAGGGTTGATGCCGTGTGCATTTACTACCAGCTCGCTAATATTCGTGTCAGTCGATAAATTCTTCAGCGTCGATGTAGCGGTTGTCTTCAGATCGTCAGATCCGGTGCGCACCAGTTCGATTAATGACTCAATCCCACCAACAGCCAACACTTGCTGACTAATTTCACCGCGTCTCGATATCCAATCTAGTGCCCAAACTGCAAACTTTTTTAGATCACCAATGCCATTACGCATGAGCTGCACCAGCAATTCGATGCCACCCAGAGCTGACACTGGCTCACTCACATCTGTAACTTTAGCCATATTGCCAATTGCGTGTGCAGCTCGAGCTTTCTGCTCCACTGAACCATATTTTGTCATAGAAACAAGCTCTGGCAATAACTCTGGCAACGATATAATCCAATCATTCTTCTTGACCAGCACCCCGATAGTATGTGCAGCCAAGGGTTTCTGCTGTTCTGACCCGTGATACAGCGCATCTAAAACTGCATACACTTCTCGCGCATCCGATGGTCCATCACGGCTTTTGGATACAGAAAGAAATTGGTTTGCAGCATACACGCCAATATCTTCGTTTTGGCTTTTTGTGAGCTCAATCAAACTCAGCAACACCCCGCTCCGCGATACAACGCGATTCTTAAATGTCTTCGTTTGGTATAGTCCATCAACCCATAACTGATCTTGATCCAGCTTCTGGAGCAAAGAAGACAAGTGCACAACAACGCCATCCATTGTTACTCGAGCAGACGGATCCTGAGCACACATGCGCTCAATCAAACCCCATTCAGAATCACCAATACTCAACGGACGAGGTGGTAACAACCCTCTCTTCACTTGCACTTTCACTAACATATCCTCCGTGCCATTCCCCCATGGACATGATCCGCTCATCACCTCGATCATCAACATCGCGAAAGAGTACACATCAGAAGCAAAGGTAGCCACACTGCCATTCAAACACTCGGGAGCCTTCCACTGATACGCACCAAGTGCACCAGCAGCACCACCACTCGGATCCTTCGCTCGCACACTCAGTCCGAAATCAGTCAGCTTCGCCACACCATCACCACCAACCAAAATATTGTTCGCCTTCAGATCAGCATGCACGATCCCGTTGTTGTGCAAGTACTGCAGTCCGAGTGCAGCATTCAACAAACAGTACCACATCAAGTACGGATCGCGACCCTTGCTATCGAGATACTTGTCCAGATCACCACCACTCGCATACTCACACACGAAGAAGAGGTCACCAACATCACAAGCTCCATACATTTTGACGACGTTGATGTGGTTGAGCTGGAACCAAACATCTGCTTCTTGACGGAACTGTGTTTCGGTGGTGGTGTGTTGTTTGACTCTTTTGACGATGACCGGTGTTTGGAACCATTTGCCTTTGTGGACGGACCCGAAAGCGCCTTCGCTGAATGCGTCGAATTGTTCAAAATCAATCTGCTCGTGTGGAATGAACCATCGTGAGAGCGTGTCCAGCTCTGTTTCTGCAGATGGAGATTTGTGTGTAGACAGGTTGTTTGTGGCTACTCGCGATGGCGTCGACGAGTACACTGACTGCCAGTCGTTCAGCCACTTGTGGCATTCATGCGAGGAAGACAGCTCATATCGAGCGAGGTACTGATCCAACTTCGAGTGCAGAGAGTACATGCGACCTGGGTCAAGTTGCTGCGAGACTTGCTGACTGTAGGCTACACTCGCGTTGAAACTCATGGCCCAGCTCCGACTCGCCTTGCTCGTCCGTGCTTTCTGCGTTGTGAGACTGGAGAGCTGACGAAGGATGTTGCACAGATGCGCAATCGGTTCCACGAGTGACGACCGATCGTCTGTGACTTCCCATTTCTGTTGTAGTTGGCCGCAGATATCGTCGACTCGCATGAGTACATGCTCTAGAGGTTTGTCCACTACCGAGATCTCGTCACGGCATCTCGACAGAAGTTGGCCGATCGTTTCTTCCCCAAGTGTTGCATTCATCTCCATCAGATCAGCTACTGTATCTGTCTGAACCATCAACATCGGAATGTCCTCAAGCCAGTCGCAGCTTTCTCGAACCTCAGCGAGCTCTCCAAGAGTCTCAATCACTCGCATCATTTGATGACCACCAATGGCATTTCTCATCTTCTGCAGCAAACCCCATTCACGGTCGTCCAGGTATGGTGGATGTTCAGCTGGAGAAGTTTGTGGCGTATCAACGATTTCGTTCTCGTCTTGGAAAGGTGCCTCGTCTTTGATCGAGTTTGCAATACCCTCAAATATCTTCTCGATCGCAGTCACGAATGACTCGACAAACGACTCACTCAACTGTGAATGCTGTTGATTCTCTACTTGGAGATTTGATTGAGAGCTGGATGTCGTTGTTGCCACATCACACAAATGAACACCGAACATCACTGCACGATCCTCGTACTGAGCACAGTACAAATGATCCACCACCACATCGGGACATACATATCCACGCTCAAACATGTACTGCAACGCCAAACCCACTTCGTACACACGCTCCCACACTTTCTTCCGGTCTTCTCTCATCACACACGCGTACTCCATCATCGGTCGAGTCTTCTCGTGAACCACAAACATCTCATCACCGACATGACACGCACCAAGGAACTTGGCCACATGCGGATGGTTCAACTCGGACCACCCCGACGCTTCTTTGATGAATCGTTCTTTGTCGGCGTGTTTTGGAATGAATCGATCGTTCCCCCACGTCGACATACCGAATGTGGCAGCAAACTCGAACGGTAGTACGAACCATGTTGGGAGTGTCATGATGACGATGTTGAAATGGGTAGCGACTATATGGAACGACATCTTGATCACATTGAGCTCCAGGAGGGTCAATGCTTCGACTGGGTGTGCGTCCGAATCCGGACCGAACTTGTCGACGGTGGCCTTGAGTAACGTCAAGACTTCTTCAGCCTTGTCGTCGGAGTCGATGTGTTCAAGAATGGAAGAGTGTTCTGCAGAGTTGACTCTCTCCAGCTCATGTTGATACCATTCCGCGCGCGCTCGTCGCTCTTCCTCTAGCACCGCCTCCCACTCACTCCACTCTGCTGGTTCATCGACCAAAGCGCTCTGGGTAGTATTAGCCGCGTCCAATACGGTATGGAGTCTTCGGATCTGGCGCACGATGTTCCCTGTTTGCGCCAATCGAACGAGCATCGACTTTTCATTTTCAAACACGCGCATCTCGTCCTTCATCCCCTCGGCACTCAGCAGCAGCCCAAATAGCTCGTCGTTCATCTTTCCTTCATCGAGCTGCTCCATGATCCACCGAAAGCGCCGATAGCGGCCAGCAGCGTTGTCTCCAAGTCTCTCGCCCACCGCCTTCTCGTTATTGAAGTTCTTCACGCCGGAGCTTTCAGGCGAGACAATTGACCAGCGATCGCTCGTCGGCTGCTCCGCGGTCACCATTACGACCCTGGCTCACTCGCGCGCTCGACTTGCAGCAGAATTCGATTTTGAAATCGCGATCGATGGCGGCGGAGAGTGCCACGTCGGAAGCTGCTCCATCTCCATGGACGAGTGGGTACACCGCGATATTTTTGAAAAATAGCATTCCTTTCCTCAGGGGATGCAGGTGATTTGAGCTTCAGCGAGGCATCCGAGCGCTTCACTGAGTTTTTTTTCAGGTCGGTCGCCGCGTTGCTCGCTTTCGGCTCCATGTCTGTGAATTCGCATCCGAAGAAAGTTGGCAGCAGCGTTACCTAGGATATGATTTTCTCGACACCACTTTCCCTGTGGCATTTGCTCGCACACGAATCCTGAATGCGAAGCCTAGCGACCCCAAATCCCATGAAGTCTACGAGCCTCACGTGACGAAATGTCTGCTCGTCCGAGTTCATCCTGCGTGGAAATCGGAACCATGTTGCGAATCCGCGCACTCGCCAAATTCCTTCGCGGCAGAGACCAAAGTCCCCGCTGCCTCTATTTTCCAATACAAACCCAAACCTATTGCCACAAAATCCCACATTCCATCCCCGCCGCCTCTGCCAATGCGTACGCGCCAAAAAGTGTTGTTGCGCGCTCGAGCGCCTTCGGCCGCATTCCCGCTCGACGCCTTCCGCGGCCATGATGCTGCCGCTGCTGACCAAGATCTGCGTGTTCGGCGCGGGCCACTGCTTCTACACGCAGTCGGCGGGCGCGAGCGCGGCCTACTGCTACGCTGCGGTGCTTGGCTACACGCTGTCGGTGAGCATCCAGCGGTCTCGGCTTGGCGAGCACGGGCACGCGACGCACCTGATCCCAGTCAAGCGCATGCGGTGGTTCCCGACGTTCCTGAGCTTCTCGTACTTCACGCGCGTCGTGTGGCTCGTGCTGAGCAACATGCACATGTTCGAGTGGGTCGAGGGCGCCGCGCCCAACTACAAGTACGCGCACATGGTGCTCGACGCGCCGCTGCTGCCCACCGACATCGACATGTACGTGCTGGGCGTCTCAAGCTTCGGCAAGCTGGCCACGCTGCTCTACTTCTCGGCCTTCACGCTGCTGCTGCGCTTCTGGGAGGACGTGCTGTACCAGGCGCGGCGCGCCGAGCAGCCGCTCGCGCGCATCGCCGCCAACCAGTCGGTCATCGCCGAGTACACGCGCGAGGACCAGCATGAGGTGCGCTCGCGCAAGCTCTTCCTCGTCGCCAACGTCTGGATCTACCTCGTCGAGCTCGCGCTGCTCGTGGCCAAGACGCTCTTCCCCAACCTCAACTCGGTCGTCTTCGAGCTCGACTACGCCGTCGTGGCCGTCGCCTTCCTGCTGCTCGCCGTCATGCTCGCGCGCTGTGCCTGGCAGCTGCGCCAAGTGCTGCGCAAGATCGAGTTCTCCATGCTCGCCATGGGCATCGCGCGTCGCGTGGCGCTCATCGGCGCCATCGTCTCGCTGCTCTTCCTCTACCGCAGCGTGCTGCTCGTGCTCACAGTGCCCACCATCGACGTCTTCGACCCGCACGCCGCCAACCCGTGGCTGTTCTACGCTCTGCCGGAGCTGCTGCCCGGCTGCCTCGTCATCTCCATGATGAACGTCAAGCGCCAGCAGCACGTCAAGGCCAAGCTAGACGAGCGCACGCCGCTGCTGCGCGCCGCCAGCATGGACGACACCCCGCGCTTCCAAGGGCCTCGAGCTCTCCATCTAGCGCCTCGGCCGCTTTGTACCTGACTGTAAGCTACTTTAACTCGCATGCGTTTGTCTCGTTCGCCCCCCACCGTCGCCGTCACCAGGCGATCCATCACCACCTCGCGCTGGTCATGAGGCATGTAGAGGACGCTCCGGTCCGATCCTCGACGCCTTCCCCGCCTCCGGCTTCAATATCATGTTTCATAGTGTCTACATCATACAAAACTAAGTTATTTGCACTGAACTATATAGTTATCTACACTACTATATATGATGATGAAGGTCGACATCCACTTCCGGACTCGCCGCCACAACCGAACATGGCGAGCGCCGCCGCCAAGCCCTCTCCCAAGCCCAAGCCCAAGCCTGCGGCCCAGCCCAGCGGCGTGTGGTCGACTGGCGCGTGGCTGGCGCTGGTGGCCGCCGCGTTCGTCGCTGGGCTGCTGGCGGGCGGCGACGCGGACGCTTTGACGCGGCTGCAGGCGCTGCGCTCTCGTCTGCTGGCGTCGGTCTCCGGCGACTCGCGGACTCTCGAGCAGCCCAAGGCCGTGGACTGCAGCGAGGCGCATGCGTTCCTGACGGAAGTCATGCCGGTCAAGGGCTTCCACGTGCTCTGCGTGGCTGTCACGCCCTCCGACACGTTCGTCCAGAGCTGCTCACGTCCAATGGAAGGCTAGGCGGAGGCTAATGCTGGTGCTGCGAGCAGGCTCTTGGTGACGGCGCACAAGGACGGACTGCTCAACTCCAGTCTGCAGGTCGAGGTGGCGGAGGATGCCGCGTCCTTCCAGCTTCAGGTGGAGCATGGGCTGCTGGGCATGCGCTCGCCGCTGGACGAGGTGCCGGCGGACTCGCTCGAGGCAAAGTACAAGCAGCCGCCGGCCTACTTCACGCCCGATGGCCAGCGGTTGAGCGGACTGCGTCGAGCTCAAGAACCGCGTCGTGTTCCTGTTCGAGGGCGGGCAGTTCATCTGGCCGGGCATCCGCGTGGGGCACAAGACCACCGTGCAAAACGTCTCGGGACACGGAGACCTCGTGCTCGAGACGCTCAGCATGTCGCCACTCGTCTTTGGCGTCGAAGAATTCCTTCGCGACGATGAGATCGACGTTGTGCTCGAGCTGTCGCTGCCGCACCTTGCTCCCTCGGGCGTCACGCTCCTCGATGGGCACGAGAACCGCGCAGCTACCGACTGGCGCACGAGCACCACCTACTTCTTGCCATCGTCAGCCCACCAGCTCGTTCGTGAGATCGACCGACGCACAGCGGACCTCACCAAGGTGCCCATTAGCCACCAGGAGGACGTGCAGGTGCTGCGATACGAGAAGACGCAAAAGTACGACCAGCACCTCGACTACTTTGCCGCCCACAGACACCGCAACTCGCCCGAGGTGCTCAAGGACATCGAGTACGGCTACAAGAATCGCATGATCACCGTCTTCTGGTACATGTCAGACGTCGCCAAGGGCGGGCACACCAACTTTCCGCGTGCAGGTGGACTGCCGGCACCGCACACCAACGTCGGGTGCTTCCAAGGATTGATGGTCGCTCCGAAGAAGCGAAAGGTGGTTGTGTTTTACAGCATGCTGCCGAACGGAGAGGGCGATCCATTGAGTCTGCATGGCGGCTGTCCTGTTGAAGAAGGCATCAAGTACTCGGGCAACAAGTGGGTCTGGAACAAACCACGTGACTGAAGCAGAAGTTGCTCTGCAGTTTGTCACGAACACGTTGAGCGTCCCAATGAAAACTCCATCAAATGATGACAGATTTTATCTGATGTTACATATTTTGTATTTATATTAAAGTTTAACTTCAAAACATGATAAAGTATGTTAACTAGTGCACTAATTTCCGAACCCACTCGTCCAATCCGCCACAATCATGGCCGTTCTCATTCTTCAACTTCCGCCGTCGAGCCCAAGCTTCTCTGGTGCTGATGGAGCAGAACATGATGAAGCGACCAGACCGCTGGACGGTTGAATGGTCTGTGAACGACGACGTGAACGATGTACAAACTTTCAAAATTGCTGAGACGTGGGTCGACCCGCTCGGAGACCACGCAGCAGGCCGCTACCGACGCGTTCGGCGAAGTGTGGAGGAATTCGACGGCGACGCATTTCAACAGGAAATCTTTGCCATGCTACCGGACATAGAGAGTGGCCGACAGCCTTTGGCCGATGCGCTTGATGATTTCTCGGCTCGAGTGCTGCGGACTTCCAGACAGCTCTACAGCAACAAATTCAGCCAGGTGCTGTTCGGAATACTACTGAGTGCCGAGGGGATGAAGGATGAGATGCGCGTGTTTGAAAATGAAAAGTCGATGCTCGTTCGATTGGCGCAAACAGGGAACACCGTGCGCCAGATCCGAAGACTCCACGCCGTGCTGGACGCAGCCAATGCTACCCAGAGCGCTTTGGTCGATGAACCAGCGGAGTGGAGTGAGTGGGAGGCGGTGCTAGAGGAAGAGCGACGCACTCGTGCTCAATGGTATCACCAACAACTGGAGAGAGTCAACTCTGCAGAACACTCTTCCATTCTTGGCGATATCGACTCCGACGACAAGGCTGAAGAAGTCTTGACGTTACTCAAGGCTACCGTCGACAAGTTCGGCCCGGAGTCTGACGCACACCCAGTCGAAGCATTGACCCTCCTGGAGCTCAATGTGATCCAGATGGCGTTCCATATAGTCGCTACTCACTCCAACATTGTCATCATGACACTCCCAACATGGTTCGTACTACCGTTCGAGTTTGCTGTCACATTCGGTATGTCGACGTGGGGGAACGATCGATTCATTCTAAAACACTCCGACAAAGAACGATTCATCAAAGAAGCGTCGGGGTGGTCCGAGTTGAACCATCCGCATGTGGCCAAGTTCCTTGGTGCGTGTCATGTCGGTGATGAGACGTTTGTGGTCCATGAGAAGACCCGACCAATGACGGAGTACGCGTGTGTGATGAGAGAAGATCGGAAGAAAGTGTGGGAGCGTGTGTATGAAGTGGGTTTGGCGTTACAGCAGATGTTTGAGCGTGGGTATGTTTGTCCCGATATGAAGGTGGATCATTTGTACTGCGCTCAGTACGAGGATCGTGCAGTGATGTTCGGTGTTCATTTGTGTGATGTGGCAACACCGATATCCAGCTCTCAATCAAATCTCCAAGTAGAGAATCAACAGCATTCACAGTTGAGTGAGTCGTTTGTCGAGTCGTTGGTGACTGCGATTGAGAAGATATTTGAGGCTATTGCAAACTCGATCAAAGACGAGGCACCTTTCCAAGACGAGAACGAAAACAGAAGCGTTGATACGCCACAAACTTCTCCAGCTGAACATCCACCATACCTGGACGACCGTGAATGGGGTTTACTGCAGAAGATGAGAAATGGTATCGGTGGTCATCAAATGATGCGAGTGATTGAGACGCTTGGAGAGCTCGTTGAGGTTCGAGAAAGCTGCGACTGGCTTGAGGACATTCCGATGTTGATGGCTCAGACAGATTCGGTAGCTGATCTGATGGAGATGAATGCAGCACTTGGGGGAGAATCGATCGGCCAACTTCTGTCGAGATGCCGTGACGGGATCTCGGTAGTGGACACACCTCTAGAGCACGTACTCATGCGGGTCGACGATGTATGCGATCAACTGCAACAGAAATGGGAAGTCACAGACGATCGATCGTCACTCGTGGAGCCAATTGCGCATTTGTGCAACATCCTTCGTCAGCTCTCGAGTCTCACAACACATAAAGCACGGACGAGCAAGGTGAGTGTGAGCTGGGCCATGAGTTTCAACGCGAGCGTAGCCTACAGCCAGCAAGTCTCGCAGCAACTTGACCCAGGTCGCGTGTACTCTCTGCACTCGAAGTTGGATCAGTACCTCGCTCGGTATGAGCTGTCTTCCTCGCATGAATGCCACAAGTGGCTGAACGACTGGCAGTCAGTGTACTCGTCGACGCCATCGCAAGTAGCCACAAACAACTTGTCTGCACACAAATCTCCGTCTGCAGAAACAGAGCCGGACACGCTGTCACGATGGTTCATTCCACATGAGCAGATCGATTTTGAACAGTTTGACGCATTCAGCGAAGGTGCTTTCGGATCCGTCCACAAAGGCAAATGGTTCCATACACCGGTCATCGTCAAAAGAGTCAAACAACATACCACAACCGAAACACAGTTCCGTCAAGAAGCAGATGTATGGTTCCAACTCAACCACATCAACGTCGTCAAGATGTATGGAGCTTGTGATATTGGTGACCTCTTCTTCGTGTGTGAGTATGCGAGTGGTGGTGATCTGGACAAGTACCTCGATAGCAAGGGTCGCGATCCGTACTTGATGTGGTACTGTTTGTTGAATGCTGCACTCGGACTGCAGTACTTGCACAACAACGGGATCGTGCATGCTGATCTGAAGGCGAACAATATTTTGGTTGGTGGTGATGGTGTGGCGAAGCTGACTGATTTCGGACTGAGTGTGCGAGCGAAGGATCCGAGTGGCGCTGCAGCTGGTGCACTTGGTGCGTATCAGTGGAAGGCTCCGGAGTGTTTGAATGGCAGTGTGGCTACCTTTGCTTCTGATGTGTACTCTTTTGCGATGGTGATGATCGAGGTGATGAGTGGATCATGTCCGTGGGGGAATGGCACGGAGGATATGTTAGTGAAAGTGCAAGTGAAGAGAGGCCGTTGTTGCCACCTCGTCCTTCGAATATCGGTGATTCTGAATGGGGTTTGATCGAGCGTATGTGTGCTCGTGATCCTTCTTCTCGAGTGACAATGGATGGGGTTGTTGTGCACTTGACTTCTTTACTTCAGAGATTAGACCAAGATCAGTTATGGGTTGATGACTATACCAAAAGAAGACATTCAAGAATCGCGTTGTATCGCGGAGTGGGGTATTGCTGAACTTAGTTGAATTGGCTCAAAGTGAAACGAGATGATCGCTACTTATGCTGGTGACCAAATAATCTCAGTTGTGAGTAGCCGAGATGGACCATCAGACCCTCACGAAGTAAATGCGCTTGTGAATTTACTGCTTGATGGAACAGATAATCAGAAGTACTTGATTGCCCAATCTGTTGCCTATTTACCGAAGGAGAACCTGGCAAGTTTCATGTCAAAAGATTGCATAGCTATTCTGCTGAGCATGCTGCAGTCTTTCCGGATTATCGAAGCTCCAGCGTTCTTAAATGTTCTTTTCCGCTTGTCAAGGCATGAGGATATCAGTGATAAAGTTCTGGCTGCGGACGGGATCAAACCTCTGTTTCAGCTAATATCCAATGGTTCTAACAAGCAAAAACTAAGAGCGATTGAGGTTTTAGCCAATTTATCGGTGCGTGCCGATATAAGTGTGCCCGTGTTAAATGTTGTCGGCATCAACCAGCTTATTCAACTTGTACGCAACGGCACTGACGACCAAAAGCATGCAGCAGTAATGACTTTGACCAACCTGGCGAAATACGCCGACATTAGCAAGTCTGTAGAAGATGCTTGTGGTATTGATCCACTGGTACAGCTCGTGCGTGGTGGCACTGATGAACAGAAGACAGCAGCGGCGCGTGCATTGACCAACTTGGCTTTGCATACAGATATTAGTGGCCCCGTTCTGAACGCCCAAGGTATTACTGCACTTGTCCATCTTGTGCGTAATGGAGCTGAGGACCAAAAGCACTCAGCGGCATCAGCCATCGCTAATTTATCTATTCATGCCGACATGAGCGCATCACTGTTGGCTGAAGATGGCATCAACGCTCTGTTGCGCCTCGTTCGTGAGGGTAACTTTGGTCAGAAGGAGGAAGCAGCTCGTGCGCTAGGCAACTTGGCTAACCTCGCAGACATCAGCCAGCCTCTTATATCTGGTCACGGTGTCAATGCCTTGATGCAACTCGTTGTCAATGGCACTGGCAACCAGAAGACATGTGCGATAATGGCAGTAGCAAACGTATGTAATCATGCTGACATTGGTAACTTGGTGGAGGTCGAAGGTGGCATCGAAGCGCTGGTACAACTTTTGTGGGGCGGCACTGAAGATCAGAAGAAGCAGGCCACTTGGGCGTTAGCCAACATGTGTATCCGTGCCGACATTAGCTTGCCATTATTGGCTGCGGATGGTATGAATGCCCTCGTATATCTAGTCCGCGAAGGAACGATTGATCAGAAGGAGCACGCGGCACGTACACTAGGCAACTTGGCTATTCATGCTGATATCACGTCGTTTGTGTTGGATGCGATCGAACCATTAGTAAAACTCGTACGTTCCGGCACTTATGGCCAGAAGAAGTTTGGGGCGTTGGCATTGGTCAATATTTCATCCCGAGGTGATATCAGCGAGTTGGTATTAGCGTCACGCGGCATTGAAGCGCTTGTCCAACTTCTGCGTGACGGCGATAGCGATCAAAAGAAGCAAGCTGCATGGGCTATAGCCAACTTGTCTCAACAAGCTAATATCAGTGAGCCACTTTTGGCAGCTGATGGAATTCGTGCACTGGTGGATTTGATGCGTGTTGGCACCACCGATCAAAAATCTCTAGCAGTGGCAGCTCTGGGCAATGTATCATGTGATGCAGATATCAGTGAGTTCATATTGGCAGCTGACGGCGTTGAAGTCTTGGCGATACTCAAGCGCGATGGAACAGAGTTCCAAAAGCAAGCCGCGGATCGTCTCCTTTCAATACGCCACTAGTATTTGATAGTGTGGATATTCGAGTCATACGTTTTTTCCTGCAGCTTTCGCACTGGAAACTGGGCTCGCACGTGTATGCCTTCGGGAAGGCGAAATGGTTGTTTCTCATATTTGGAATCGAGCTAGCAGCGACCTGGCCAAAATCCGAGGGGATGCTCATCGACAAGCAGACGTTCGGGGGGTGAGCTCGTGTACTGTGTAGACGAGTTGCTCGCCAAGACCGTTGGATGGGTGGCATTCATCAGGATTCTTCACACGCTTGAGGACTCACTGCGGTAGAAGACCAAGGTGAAGACGCATATTCTCGAGATCAAGAGCAGACGCGATGGTTCAACTGGATCCAGGCATTCGCGAAAACTAAGCACCCCGCCTCGGTGTCAGCAGCGCGTTCACGCTCCAGATCTTCACGGTGGCTCGAGCAGCGGCTCTATCGGAAACCAAGCTGCGTCCGTGCTGTTGCTCCCCCACACTCGACAGTTGCGTCAAAGAGCAAATTTCGTGCTCATGCGAAAACCAAGCGATTCGCGCGATGGTCAGCTTGACGACAACAGCACAAGAGCGCCATCGAGGGGATGCTACTTCAGAACTTCGATCAACATATGCGGCCAACTTTTTTTTTTTTTCGGACAACAGCGGGGTGTCGTTCATGTAGTATTTGGGATCGACATGCTATCCGCATGCCACCGGCATGTCGATCTTCAACACCACAGTATGACTACACTATCTAAATAGCTCAATGCCGTCTCGCGTCTTCAAGTCCAAAAATCAAACGTTGGCCATGAACACACAACACAAAATAAAAGCAGCTTGTTGGTTTATACGCATACAGCCTTGCTGCTCGTGTCCGCGTGCATGCTTGCACCACCGTCCACGGTCCACGCTCGCAGATCGCCCACATCTTCACACCTGATACGCCTGCAGCGTCGTCGGCGCGCCGAGCTTGACGCGGTCGCAGTGGAGCTGCACGGCCATCTGCCGGATGGCGCGCGCCGAGTGCAGGCACGCCACGCGGCGGTCATCTGCAGCCGAGCCGGCGATATCCAGTCGCTCGCGCACCTCTCCGCGCACGCTGGCGATGCGCTGCGCCACCAAGAGCGCGCAGGCCACGAACAGCGCGAGGAACGCCACGAAGCCACCGGCGAAGCGCGCGTGCGTCCACATGCGAAGGAAGCAGGCGAGCGCGGCGGCGAGGAAGAGCAGGCGACCCGTGAAGAGCGCGGCGTTGAGCAGCAGCGAGCGGCCGAAGCGCGGCGAGAGACCCACGCGCGCCTGCAGCTGCGCGAGCGCCACGCACGGACAGAACCACGAGAAGAGCGCGAAGCCGCCGGCCAAGGGCGAGCCGTCGGACCCGCGCAGCTCGGCGGTCCACGCGCGCAGCCGCAGGCCGTGGGCGTCGCGCTCGTCCGCAGCGTCCAGCGCCGCTCGGGGCGTCGACACGGGCGTCAGCACCGTCACGAAGCCGGCGGCGGGGCTCTCGGCCGCGTCGAGTGCCACGGGGCCGCCGCTGGGCTTGGGCTGCAGCTGGGGACTTGCGGAGGTCATGAGGGGGAGCGGAGGCGACGGGAGGAGCCTGCAGACGTCGAGGAGCGTCGAGGAGTGCGCGGCGGCGAGGAGCGCGGCGCGCAGGGGTTTCGCATGGCGGCGGTGGGTTGTGCGCCTGCGAGAGTTGGTAGATGTCGGTGGATGGATGGTGGTGTGTGTGTGTGGATTGAGTCTGGTGAACTGTGAGAAGTGATAAGTGGGTGAGAGTGATGAGGCGGAGAGTCTGCGGTTTCGAGTGCCACGGTCGGCTGATTATGCTCAGCTGCGCGGATCCCCCGGCACGACTGATAACGAGCGAGCAGAAGCTGCGAGCAGAAGCTGCAAGGAGGGAGGTCACTGGTCGAGGTCGTCGAGAAGAGAGTTGCGAGGGTCTGCAGGCAAGCGAGGGGATTGTTGGTGTCGATGCAGCGGTGGATTGGAGGCGGTGGAAGTCCTTCTTGGGAATGTAGCCATGTTTTTGCTCAAGTTGAAGTTGTGGGAGATGGTTGTCATTTTCATTCGTGTCAACGTGGTGGAGCCAAAGGATGTGAGTTTTTATTAGCAGATCGCGATGCAGCGAAACACCCGCCTCGGAAGCTGTAAATACACTGCGAAGTGCCAAAAATGCCTCGGCATGGCTGGCAAAACCGATACTGAGCTGTTGGTGCTGTTCATGGGCATCGGCAAACCACACAACCGAATCGGTTCAAGCCCAAGCACCAGTGATTGACGATGATCTCGAGCGGTTCCAACAGCGGCAGTGCTGTCTCCACCGTCCTCACGATGCCTGTGACGCCTCCATCGCTTGCGGTCACGAAGGACTCGCCCCCGACCCCAGATTCGTCGATGTGCTATCTGCAAGTCCTGACGCCAGCTGTCAAGACAAATTCTGACACCGCAATGACGCTCGTTCTTACGTCCGATGAAATGGATGACCCAATTCCGGGAGTTCAGCACTTTGCCTGGGGGACTTCACTTAGTGAATGGGATTTCCGCTCGCGCTATGACTGGCTAGCATGGCTTCTTCCGTGTGTGACTGTGCCCCAGATTGAGGTGCGCATGGGCGTGACGAGTAGCTTCTGGCTCGCGAGTGCATCGTATTTGCTGGCCCAGCTTGTGGCTGTTGCCATGGCGGGATGTGTTATGATGGCGCTGCTCGACAACACGCTCTACCAGTCCAGTGTCGACGAAGAAGAGAGCAGTGGAAGCCGAGAGCTCGCGGGGATTTGGCTCCTGCTGCTCATCGCGTTCCTGCTGGTTCAGATCTACTGTTTGACTCGCAACCTTGCAGTACTTCGTGCTCGAGTTCGCGCTCGACTCTCAATTCCTGGAACGTACAGCGGCGACCTGCGAGCTGCATTCCTTCGGCCAACCGGTGTCATCCGCCAGCTTGGCCGTCAATTGCGGTGCCACGAGCAGCCTAATCCCTGCTGCTCGCGCCGGGCTTCGCTTCCATCCGACCTGGAGGAGCACGAGTTTGTCATGTCGGGTCACGTCTGAGCACTAGCTTTTCTCACTGTAGATACTATAAGCTATTCCACTCACACAAGGCAAGTCTAATTCACAATCACCTAGTTGTGATAGCGTCTTCACCTCCATCTTGACTTCTCGTGTCGTTGGTTTCTTGGCCAGTGGTCGCGACTCATGGCGTCACGGGCTTCATAACCGCTGGACCATGGAAAACGCCCGCCTCTTGAGACTTCAGGAGCGGAGTCTATGACTCTCTCATCGGACCACACACAACTCGTTGCAACGTTCTGAAGCTATTGGTAGGTGCAACCATGGACCGTGCCAGCTTTGCGAGCATCACAAGCTCCGAAGGCGGAGAGAGTCTGCCAAGGCGGATGCTGTACAACCCTGGAGGAATCGATGAGCAGGGAGAGGGGAGTGCCAACCGCATGAGCATTGACGACACACATAGCGAGCTCGATGTCGACCTGTACGACGAAGATGTCACCACGATCGGTGGTGTGAACGGAGCCAATGGTGCTGGAGATCTCCAACTAGAGCACTTGTCGCTCGCTAGCGACGACTTTTCATCTATCCTGAACGCGAACACGATGGCCAGCAGTGTCGACACAGACGAGATCACTCCAGGGATCCCTGCGAACCTGCACAATCCCAGCCTAGTCAACAGCTTCGTTAGTGTCGGTGGCACATCGGAAATGCTAGATCGATCGCAGCATCGACTCAACAGTAGCCAACAAGGATATGGTCAGATGCCTCAAGGACCCCCACGACCACAGATTCGTCTGTATGACGCTCCAGCTCAAGGAGTATCAATGGGACTTCCGCAACACCCCACTTCGCATCAATATCGAGCTCAAGGTCCAGGAATGCGCATGGTTGGAGACCAGTCGATGGATGGCACTGGTTCCACTATTTCCTCCATTCCATCCTCACAGCGATATGGGCGATCATACATGTATCCTGGGCGCCCCGAGCCGATGATTCGAACCGACTTCACTGCTGCGGCCAACGGCGGAACAGAAGTCGGGACCCCCAAGGACGATACTTTCGAGATCCTCGGCACACCACCAGGAGACCCGCCAAGTTCTCGTGCTCCTGACCGTGGAGGTGTTCCAGGACTCGTGACTCCTGCGATGGCGTTCGAACTACCATTGCCTCGCAATCTGCAGTCAAGCTGGCTGTTCGTGCTCATGGCATTGGGCTTCGCCGCTGGCTCGCTCGCTCTGCAGTACGACCCACCAGAAGAAATCGGGTACTGGCTTAACGAGATCGGCACGCTGTACACTCGCGTGCTTAACTGTGTGACGGTGCCGATGGCATTCTGCCAGGTCGTCTTCTCCGTCTCAACGCTCACGAGCAAGCACACTCTGCATCGCCTGTGGCTCAAGACACTCGGACTTTTTCTCATCATTTGTTGCCTTTCAGCTATCGTCACCATCATCGCTGCTTATGCGCTACGTCCGTCGCTCCAGCAGCAGGCGGATCTGGGATTGTCGTTGACGTACCCTACATTTGCTTTCCAGTGCACCGACAACAGCAAACTGCTTGAGCTTCATACTGACGACCAGAGCCTACGATGCACCGGAGCCATCACTACTGCAGTCACTTCGACTGAGTTCGTGGCACCTTCGAACGCCACGTTCCCTCGGATCGTCGATCTTGAAAGTGCGTTGGGGCTACCAGTGACGGTAGCTACGACCACCTACACAGGGTATGTGTTCTCCCTTGTTCAGATGTACTTCTCAAGCAATATCGTCGTCACGCTTAGCGAAGATCAGTATCTCGGCACCATGGTAGTCGCAACAATACTTGGCGTGGCAGTCACGCGAAGCTTTCGTGGGCTCCAGTCACGCAGCAACCCGTTGCTGAGACTGTTCGTGCATCTTTATGCAGCGCTCTTCACCGTGCTCGAGTGGCTGCAGACGCTGGCACTGTTTGCGTGCATCCCACTGACAGCAGGCTCCATCCTGGTGGCTCCCGACTCGCCCAAGTACATGAAGCTCGCAGGTCACTACTGCCTCGCTTGCGTTGTTGTGGCAGCCATCGAGTGTCTCATAGTCTGCCCACTCGTCTTCTACCTCTTCACACGACGCAATCCATTCGGCTGGTTGTACAAGGTATTGGCACCTGTTCTACTGAGCGCGATGCTGCAGTCTCCACTGCTCCCAATGGGTGCAACAACCCGCGTCGTGATGCGAACGAAGGAGGTGCCTCCTCCCGTGTTTGGCGCTGTGTTTCCGATGCTCGCGGCGCTAAACCGTATCGCACAAGCTCTTGGTCTACCATTGGGGCTCGCATTCGTTGCAGCTGTGAATAACTGCGACGCATTTGACAGCGTGGACGCTCGTACTGCGTTCATGTTGTTCGGATTTGTGCTCTTGGCGTGCTTCGGTGAGACGGCACTGGCCAAGTCGCAGATGGCGTACTTCCTCACTACCTGGCGTTTATTATGTCATGGAAGCGAGTATGAGACCCCAGCAGCTGTGCTGGCCATCGCAGGCATCAGCCTCATCATCTATCGTCTCGGCGCGCTCGCCAACTTTATCACCAACATCATGCTCGTGCGTATGGCCGCAAGTACTGAGGAGGGCAGGCTGCACGCCGAGCAGCACCTGCAGTAGCCTAAGTAGCGTTGAGCTCGCATTTCAATTCACGTATCAATCAGCAATTCACGACAACAGTCAGATCAACCATCAAATGATGCGCTTCAGCCAACTTCAACTTCACAACTCGCCAAGTTGAAGTGCATCTGATTCGCGTGCGACAACAGTTGCTCGACTGCCGTCCATCCATCAGTGCAACACCTCCGTTCCATACAGTTATCACCTCCAGCACACCACTATTCGTCCGTTGGCAAGCCAAGATGAGCGATCTTCGCAGCTTCTGCTCGCAGCTTCTGCTCGCTCGTTATCAGTCGTGCCGGTGGATCCGCGCAGCTGAGCATAATCAGCCGACCGTGGCACTCGAAACGCCAAACTCTCCGCCTCATCACTCTCGACCGCCTATCACTTCTCGCAGTTCCCCCACCACACCCCACCAACAAACAACTCCATCCATCCACCGACACCTATCACCCCTCGCAGGCGGTGCAACCCACCGCCGCCATGCGAAACCCCTGCGCGCCGCCCGCCTCGCCGCCGCGCACTCCTCGACGCTCCTCGACGCCTGCAGGCTCCTCCCGTCGCCCCTGCTCCCCCTCATGACCTCTGCAAGTCCCCAGCCGCAGCCCAAGCCCAGCGGCGGCCCCGCGACGCTCGACGCGGCCGAGAGCCCCGCCGCGGGCTTCGTGACGGTGCTGACGCCCGTGTCGACGCCCCGAGCGGCGCTGGACGCCGCGGACGAGCGCGACGCCCACGGCCTGCGGCTGCGCGCGTGGGCCGCCGAGCTGCGCGGGCGCGACGGCTCGCCCTCGGCCGGCGGCTTCGCGCTCTTCGCGTGGCTCTGTCCGTGCGTGGCGCTCGCGCAGCTGCAGGCGCGCGTGGGCCTCTCGCCGCGCTTCGGCCGCTCGCTGCTGCTCAACGCCGCGCTCTTCGCGGGCCGCCTGCTCTTCCTCGCCGCCGCGCTCGTCTGCTTCCTGCGCATGTGGACGCACGCGCGCTTCGCCGGAGGCTTCGTCGCCTTCCTCGCGCTCTTCGTGGCCTGCGCGCTCTTGGTGGCGCAGCGCATCGCCAGCGTGCGCGGAGAGGTGCGCGAGCGACTGGATATCGCCGGATCGGCCGCGGACGACCGTCGCGTGGCGTGCCTGCACTCGGCGCGCGCCATCCGGCAGATGGCCGTGCAGCTCCACTGCTACCGCGTCAAGCTCGGCGCGCCGACGACGCTGCAGGCGTATCAGGTGTGAAGATGTGAGCGAGCTGCGAGCTGCGAGCGTGGACCGTGGACAGTGGTGCAAACATGCACGCGGACACGAGCAGCAAGGCTGTATGCGTTCAAACCAACAAGCTGCTTTTATTTTGTGCTGTGTGTGCATGGCCTACGTTTGATTTTTGGACTTGAAGAAGTGAGATGGCTGGACGCGCCTGAGAGCAACAATATGTCATGTGGATCGTCGACATGCTTTAGATCTACGGCGATCCACTGACTAGCCTTGACTGTCAGTTCCACCCGACGAAAAACGACGCTGTGAGTGGCAGCAGGTGGAGCGGCGGTGGCGGGGACAGCGGCCTGGTAGGAGGAAACGTGACGTTCTAAGGCGACGCGAGCTTTGTGTCTGTCAGCACTAGCAGGTCAGTGTCGGTGTTTGATGGTAGTGGATCAATCGAATTCTGCTGTTGCAATTCTGCATGTATAGATTCTACTGTCGCCGTCATTCGTGGAGATGAAGTCGCCACCATGCATCGCCATGGAGACACAGACGCTAGGTTCTTCGCGCGTTGAGTAGGTTCACGGTCAAGCGCAGGTGATTGCTTTTCGTGGAAGCTACACAGAGCTAGGTTCTACAATACCATCAAGAGGAAATTCCGCCACCATGTTCTGCTCGATCTCAGACCAGCACAGCACAGCACTAATTAAACCACCCCCTTTACTTTCAGTCCTAGTTTGATGTCCAGAGCCTCGCGAGTGCAATCGGATATTGGCCACACGATCTATCGATAGGATATTTGAATCAGGCTCGGAGCTCACGGTGCGTCTGCTCAGTGAGGTCTTGGCGGTCAAGAAGAGAAGACGCAGCATCACGATGAATTCGTCGATGGTGGTGCGTGCAAGGTCAAAACTCATGGCAACTTCGGTTTGTACGCCCTAACTAATCTGAATAAATCCAGAGGGTTCAGAGCTCTTCAACCTGGTCAGGCATTGCCCACTGCTAACCGCACTGCAGCAGCTCACACCAGGTCAGATCCCACGCGTCCACCTTCGCCAGTAGCTTGAGTTCGCTCTCGTCGCTCGCGTTGGCGACTGCCGTCTCGGGGAGCAGCAGCAGCCCTTGCTGCGCGTTCACGGCGTAGTACCCAAGCCGGATGCGAGCGAGGCGACTCACGAGTACGAGCATGATCGGGTCGCTCATTACCACCAGGTTCATGAAGGTGATGTTGGCGCCCACGCGCTCGTCGCGGTCTTCCAAACTCCCCAGGCGATGCTGCAGCCGCTCGAACGTCATCGCGTCCATGACAGGCGAGGCCGGCGCGAGATGCGAGCGCTCCATGCGATGCAAGATCGAGGTTGGAGAGGAAGCGGTGACTGGAGTAGGAACGGAAGTCCCCGATTGTTGAAACTTGAGTAGCTGCTTCGAGAGGGATGTCAAATTGGATGTTGTGCGTCTGACCCTCTCCTTCACTGCAGCGCGCAGTGGCGAAACCGCAGCACGAGGTATTTGCTCAATGCAGAAAAAGTCGCTTGTCCAATGCACACAGAGCGCGGTTTTCGACCAGAGCACCCCAGCAGAGTATGGAACCGGTGTTCGGGAGCCGAGGCGCCACGGAGTCAGTCGACGTGAAGAGCTTGTGTTTTGCTCGTGGCGCTTTTTGGATCTTTGATGGTGCGCCTCGAGGACATGGTTCACGACGAGCACTAGCAAATTGGCAGCGCTGTAGATTGTGAGCACAACAATCAATGCCGTGACCAAAAACTTGAGGTCGATGATCATGCCTCCAAGTTGTCGAGCCCCGTCACCCCTCTTTCCATTGATGGATGCGTGCTGGTATTTGACAGCCATGAGTCGCTGATTGCTGTAGTCACGAGGATTACTTAGCTCATACAAGTCGGTGATAGCCGTGTAGCGGAACGACGGACGCCGGTACTGAGCCACCACCGTAATACAGGATAGCGCGCTCAAGATGTACTCTGGCACTCCGAGTACGCCTCGAAGATCAAATGGCCGGTGCTTCTCGTTGTTGCCTCCGGCTGCTGGAGTAACACATAGCTGAGTAGCTTCAGGTAGAGGGGGTTTGTGCTGGGATCGGCGCCAACCAAATCGGTCGGAAGAATGGACAGCAACAACCGCTAGTAAGATCAGTGCAAATAACCAAACATTGCGCATTTGCATGACTGCGATGGGCACAAACTGGCCGACGGAGACATTTAGCAACCCGCCACTGGACAGGAACGAGCCGTTGAGCAGCAAATACGTCGCTGGTGAGTCCACAAAGTGCGCGAGCACGTAGCAGAAGATCGGGAACGGGCTGCCGTAGACGATGCACTGGACGGGCACCTTGCCAAGCAATCGGCCGGTGTCTCGCAGTATATAGTGGAAAGGCCGACTCGTCGTGTCCGACTTGGCGATGGTCTTGACCCACACGAAACAGCCACCAATCAAGAAGATAACGCGCAGAAACATGTAAGCTTGTCCAATCGAGCGCATGGCAGCCACCACTACAAACCACTCGTCGGAATCACTCGTTACCCGCGCAGTTGCATACCGATGCTCCTGAATGAAAACAGTCTCGCACTCGGACATGTCGACCGAGCAGTTTCGAGCGCGAACGATCGACGTGACTTCGCTGCGACGAAATCCGACGGTCGAGATCCCGCCTACCGTTTCCTGGATGTCGTCCTGGCTATCGAGAATGGTCAAGTCAACCACGGAGGCAGGGTTCGCCTGCTGAATGGTGTCGACAGATTTGAGGATATCCATATGGAGAAGTCCAACACCCGTGCATTTGGCAGCCCCGCGTTTACACGAGCGCATGTAGTTGATGTACATCTCGTTACAAAAGTTGGGGCGAGCACCGCGATTGTAACAAAGCGAGCCAAGCCGTTTTGACGGATCCTTATGGAAGGCAAGTGTATCCGGTGAGTAGTAAAGACCCTGATGCGTTCGCCACACTTTGTCGCTAAACAGTCCAGGAAGTAAAAGATGGTGGGCACGGTCGCGAAACAAGCTTCTTGTTCGCAGATAGGCTGTCGCAGGTTCGGGGAAGCGGGGAGTTGGCTTCGACCCCGCCAGTTCATCCGAAATCGCATCGATCATTCCGTACACTACGTCACCACTGAACATGGCATCATATTCATCGACGGTACCATCTGCGCATGAGATAGAATAGTCGAGAAGGCAGGGAGGAAAAGCTCGGCCAATCGACGGATACTGTAAAGCAAACGCACGCCATACCAGGGACATGGCGTCAAACTTGTACAGCCACACGCGAACACTCTGTTCCGGGGCCGATGCGAGATCAAAATTCACGTAGGAACTGTTGCCTGGTCCCGAAAACATGAAATTGCTTGGCTGCGTGCGCTGATAGCTAGTTCCAGTATGTGGGAGACCAAGAGACAGAACGCGAATTCCGAGACCCGATCGTAGCACATCAGATAGCACGAGAAGAAGTGAAGCGACGGTGATTATCACGCGGATAAACGACAGAGGTAAGTCGCGCTCGATAATGGCCGATCGCTTGGTCTGTTGTCTTAGCGCTGCCGTTCGCAGGGCATGTTGGGTACTCGAAGAGCACTCATTGATTTCTGGCGCGGAGGGGAGGGAAACCGAGTTGTGAAGAAGTTGCTCGTGCGTAGCGCGGTCTTTGCTTGCTTGGAGATCCACCTTGCTATCGGCAGCCACAAGGACGCTCGAACGGGGTGGCATACTATCATGCAGCATCTGCCGCGAGACGAGAGGGCCATCCAACGAGCTGGGACTGATAGTTGGCACTTGAGCTCCCATTGGAGCAACGCCAGGCGCCACTCGCGCGTCCGTCATGGCGCGAGCCTGCACTTGACTCGGTCACGGCAAATTGGCAGATGTCTGCAGGCAAGGCCTCACCTCCGGCCCGAACTCGGTGCAGCGACTATTGATAGCGTGACAGTCAGCTCGTTTCGCCGAAGCCAGGCTGACGGGGTATCCTTTTGTTGTAGGGCTGATGAGTAAGGTTTGGATCCCGATCATTCATTTTGGTTGCGTGGATCGCATGGCCAAGAATATCGTCGCCCTGTGCGAGGATGCGTCAGATCCACGGACTCTGGGTCACGAGTGATTTACCAGTCGTTGTAATTTTGTCACGTAATGGAAGATGAAGAGTTGGTTGAGCTTTAGACTTCGCAAGTCTCCTAAATACAGCATTCACGTCTGTACGACAACAAAAACTTTAACCCCTTGGTTCCCAACGTCGTATCTTACGACATTAGCACATGAACTGCAAGCGATTGTCTCTGCATGACGCGCTTGTTTTTCACAAGCATGGAGTGCCAGGAGCCCAGCAAGGAACCGAGCGTCATGAAGACTGCCTAGGCGACTCAACGGACACTACACTACTCGACTGGATTTTCTTGGTCGTGTAGAAGGCTTGCCGAGAGCTCATTGGTCGCATCGTGGATTCCAACGCACAGTCCTCAATTCTTTCCACAACGTCGCTCCACCGGATCCTAGCGGTTCGATGGGACCGTTATGGAGGGCTCCCTCGTAGGGAGGAACGGACCGCTGGATGAGCAAGCCGCAGCACTCGACGCGCAGCTTTCCTTCTCTCAGTCGTGAATTTGCAAGATGGAGTCCAAGCGGCCGCATTTCCCGGATCACGACCCGGGGCCGCGCAGCTACTCCAAGCAGCCGGAGTTTTTCGACGACAACGACGACGACCTAGCCTGTGAAGCTCGCCTATCCTCTTTTCCGCGGCCAGATGTGTCGGCAGGACTTGCGCTGTTGCAGATCACAGTCGAAGCAAGGCCAACCGCCCGAGTCATCGACAGTGCCGTGTTGATTCAGTAGGGTCCCCCACCGGAGCGCGGATCCACGGAGGAAGGCCATTGCGAGCAGGCGACAGGCGTTTCGCCTCGGCGCTAGCTGTGCAGGACGCGTCGACGTCAAGAACAACTCCAATATCGTGGTGGTGAGGGAACACCACCACACGTGGTAACCAGTCTACGCTGTGGAGTCAGTGTAGAGTATTCTGGGAGTCCCGTATAACTGTAGTGGAGAGGGCAGAGGGTAGGAACCTCGGTGAAACAAGAGTTAAGTCTGTGTCTATGGCTACACGATGTACATCGACCAATCGCACTTGATGTGTATAAGCCAACCGGTTCAGATACTCTCAGGAGACCTATGGAGTCTATCTTCATCCGTTACGAGACAAAATTACAATGGCTGGCAATTACTCGTGACCCAGAGTCCGTGGATCTGACGCATCCACGCACAGGGCGACGATATTCTTGGCCATGCGATCCACGCAACCAAAATGAATGATCGGGATCCAAACCTTACTCATCAGCCCTACAACAAAAGGATACCCCGTCAGCCTGGCTTCGGCGAAACGAGCTGACTGTCACGCTATCAATAGTCGCTGCACCGAGTTCGGGCCGGAGGTGAGGCCTTGCCTGCAGACATCTGCCAATTTGCCGTGACCGAGTCAAGTGCAGGCTCGCGCCATGACGGACGCGCGAGTGGCGCCTGGCGTTGCTCCAATGGAAGCTCAAGTGCCAACTATCAGTCCCAGCTCGTTGGATGGCCCTCTCGTCTCGCGGCAGATGCTGCATGATAGTATGCCACCCCGTTCGAACGCCCCTGTGGCTGCCGATACCAAGGTGGATCTCCAAGCAAGCAACGACCGCGCTACGCACGAGCAACTTCTTCACAACTCGGTTTCCCTCCCCTCCGCGCCAGAAATCGATGAGTGCTCTTCGAGTACCCAACATGCCCTGCGAGCGGCAGCGCTAAGACAACAGACCAAGCGATCGGCCATTATCGAGCGCGACTTACCTCTGTCGTTTATCCGCGTGATAATCACCGTCGCTTCACTTCTTCTCGTGCTATCTGATGTGCTACGATCGGGTCTCGGAATTCGCGTTCTGTCTCTCGGTCTCCCACATACTGGAACTAGCTATCAGCGCACGCAGCCAAGCAATTTCATGTTTTCGGGACCAGGCAACAGTTCCTACGTGAATTTTGATCTCGCATCGGCCCCGGAACAGAGTGTTCGCGTGTGGCTGTACAAGTTTGACGCCATGTCCCTGGTATGGCGTGCGTTTGCTTTACAGTATCCGTCGATCGGCCGAGCTTTTCCTCCCTGCCTTCTCGACTATTCTATCTCATGCGCAGATGGTACCGTCGATGAATATGATGCCATGTTCAGTGGTGACGTAGTGTACGGAATGATCGATGCGATTTCGGATGAACTGGCGGGGTCGAAGCCAACTCCCCGCTTCCCCGAACCTGCGACAGCATACCTGCGGACAAGAAGCTTATTTCGCGACCGTGCCCACCATCTTTTACTTCCTGGACTGTTTAGCGACAAAGTGTGGCGAACGCACCAGGGTCTTTACTACTCACCGGACACACTTGCCTTCCATAAGGATCCGTCAAAACGGCTTGGCTCGCTTTGTTACAATCGCGGTGCTCGCCCCAACTTTTGTAACGAGATATACATCAACTACATGCGCTCGTGTAAACGCGGGGCTGCCAAATGCACGGGTGTTGGACTTCTCCATATGGATATCCTCAAATCTGTCGACACCATTCAGCAGGCGAACCCTGGCTCCGTGGTTGACTTGACCATTCTCGATAGCCAGGACGACATCCAGCAAACGGTAGGCGGGATCTCGACCGTTGGATTTCGTCGCAGTGAAGTCACGTCGATCGTTCGCGCTCGAAACTGCTCGGTCGACATGTCCGAGTGCGAGACTGTTTTCATTCAGGAGCATCGGTATGCAACTGCGCGGGTAACGAGTGATTCCGACGAGTGGTTTGTGGTGGTGGCTGCCATGCGCTCGATTGGACAAGCTTACATGTTCCTGCGCGTTATCTTCTTGATTGGTGGCTGTTTCGTGTGGGTCAAGACCATCGCCAAGTCGGACACGACGAGTCGGCCTTTCCACTATATACTGCGAGACACCGGGCGATTGCTTGGCAAGGTACCCGTCCAGTGCATCGTCTACGGCAGCCCGTTCCCGATCTTCTGCTACGTGTTTGCGCACTTGGTGGACTCACCAGCGACGTATTTGCTACTCAACGGCTCGTTCTTGTCCAGCGGCGGGTTGCTAAATGTCTCCGTCGGCCAGTTTGTCCCCATCGCAGTCATGCAAATGCGCAATGTTTGGCTATTTGCACTGATCTTACTAGCGGTTGTTGCTGTCCATTCTTCCGACCGATTTGGTTGGCGCCGATCCCAGCACAAACCACCTCTACCTGATGCTGCTCAGCTATGTGTTACTCCAGCAGCCGGAGGCAACAACGAGAAGCACCGGCCATTTGATCTTCGAGGCGTACTCGGAGTGCCAGAGTACATCTTGAGCGCGCTATCCTGTATTACGGTGGTGGCTCAGTACCGGCGTCCAGCGTTCCGCTACACGGCTATCACCGACTTGTATGAGCTAAGTAATCCTCGTGACTACAGCAATCAGCGACTCATGGCTGTCAAATACCAGCACGCATCCATCAATGGAAAGAGGGGTGACGGGGCTCGACAACTTGGAGGCATGATCATTGACCTCAAGTTTTTGGTCACGGCATTGATTGTTGTGCTCACTATCTACAGCGCTGCCAATTTGCTAGTGCTCGTCGTGAACCATGTCCTCGAGATGCACCACCAAAGATCCAAAAAGCGACACGAGCAAAGCACAAGCTCTCCACGTCGACTGACTCCGTGGCGCATGGGCTCCCGAACACCGGTTCCATACTCTGCTGGAGTGCTCTGGTCGAAAACCGCGCTCTGTGTGCATTGGACGAGCGACTTTTTCTGCATTGAGCAAATACCTCGTGCTGCGGTTTCGCCACTGCGCGCTGCAGTGAAGGAGAGGGTCAGACGCACAACATCCAATTTGACATCCTTCTCGAAACAGCTACTCAAGTTTCAACAATCGGGGACTTCCGTTCCTACTCCAGTCACCGCTTCCTCTCCAACGTCGAGCTTGCATCGCATGGAGCGCTCACATCTCGCGCCGGCCTCGCCTGTCATGGACGCGATGACGTTCGAGCGACTGCAGCATCGCCTGGAGCGTTTGGAAGACCGCGACGAGCGTGTGGGCGCCAATATCACCTTCATGAACCTGGTGGTAATGAGCGACCCGATCGTGCTCGTGATCGTGAGTCGCCTCGCTCGCATCCGGCTTGGGTACTACAGCGTGAGCACACAGCAAGGGCTGCTACTGCTCCCCGAGACGGCAGTCGCCAACGCGAGCGACGAGAGCGAGCTCAAGCTACTGGCGAAGGTGGACGCATGGGACCTGACCTGGTGTGAGCTGCTGCAGTGCGGTTAGCAGTGGGCAATGCCTGACCAGGTTGAAGAGCTCTGAACCCTCTGGGTTTATTCAGATTAGTTAGGGCGTACAAACCGAAGATGGCTTGAGTTTTGAGCTTGCACGCACTACCATCGACGAATTCATCGTGATGCTGCGTCTTCTTGACCGCCAAGACCTCATTGAGCAGACGCACCGTGAGCTCCGTCCGAGTCCGATTCAAATATCCTATCGATAGATCGTGTGGCCAATATCCGATTGCAACTGACGAGGCTCTGGACATCAAACTAGGATAGGAAGTAAAGCGGGTGATTGAAATAGTGCTGTGCTGTGCTGGTCTGAGATCGAGCAGAACATGGTGGCGGATTTTCCTCTCGATGGTATTGTGGAACCTAGCTCTGTGTAGCTTCCACAGTAAGCAATCACCTGCGCTTGACTGTGAACCTACTCAACGCGCGAAGAACCTAGCGTCTCTGTCTCCATGGCGATGAATGACGGCCCAAAAAAAATCCGGGTGAAGAATCGTCAAGTCTTCGGTAAGCTTTATTCAAAGCAACTTGTTTGCAGAAGATGCCTTTTAGTGACCTTCATGTACTAAACGATTCTACTTCGTACCAGTTAACCAACGCCAAACGCCATCCAACTATACTTGCTGCATGACTGACCAGTAGCTCTGCGCTCCAGACACCGAGTGCTCGATGCGCTCATGGAGAGGTAGGAAGATTCCACCGCCGTATCCATTCGATTCCTCTCACATCATGATACACCCCCACGGTGCGCACCAACAGGTATCCCCTATCTCGACTCTCGGACTTTTAGAAAGATTTGATAACGCACGGCGCGCTTGTTTCTTCTGCCCTCGCGTTCCTTTACGTGCGAGTTTCATGAGTACATCGATACCATCGACAGCTATGACCGAAGCACTAATGTCAGCATGGTCCGATAAGTTCGCCAGCGAAGCCGCCGCTACGAGTATTTGTTCTTCAGTCCCATCTCGAACAAGTTCTACCAACGCATTGACGCCTTGGGCTTCTGTCACTGAATTGCTGATGTCTGCCCAATTTGACAGATTTGCCAACACCATAGTTGCTGTGTGCTTCTGGTTATATGTGCCGTCACGCACAAGTTGCACCAACGGTTCAATTCCTTGCGCGTCTAAAACCGCTGCACTCATATCTCTATGGCCCGACAAGTTGGCCAAAGCTGCAACAGCTTCATCCTTTTGATCCTCAGTACCGTCTCGCATGAGCTCCACTAGAATGTGAATACCTCGAACCTTCAGGATCGGGTCACTGAAATCCATATAATTTGACAGATTGCCTAGAGTCATAGTGGCTGCGCGTTTTTCATTGTTATTGCCGCACCCCATAAGATGCACAAGCGCTTCAATCCCACCATTTGCCAGTACAGGGTCGGTAATATCTGCCACACTTGATACGTTGGCCAAAGTTATCGTCGCTTGGAGTTTCTGACTACCGGTCCCTCCATGAACGAGCTGCAAGAGGGCATCAATTCCGCATGACTCCACCAATTCTTCCTTGATATTTGCATCCGCAGATATGTTTGCCAAAGCAATTGCTGCTGGAGTCTTCTGGTCTTCAGTGCCGTCACGCAAAAGCTGCACTAATGTGTCTACGCCTTGTGCTCCTAATAGCGACTTGGTGATATCGGTATCACCAGAAAGGTTTGATAGTGCACGAGCTGCGTATTTCTTTTGAGAGCCATTTCCCATTTTCATTAAGGTTATCAGCTCCTCGACACCGCGGACAGCCAGCACATCTTCACTGATATCGGCTCGAACAGTCAAATTGGCTAACGACACAGATGCATACGTTTTCTGCTCGTCAGAGCCGTCTCGAAGTAACTGTACCAATGCTTCAACACCACTTGCAGCCAGCAAAGCTTCGCTGATATCTGCACCAGAGGATAAGGTTCCAATCGCATTGGCTGCTACTGTCTTCATTTCAGAAGTGCCGGAATTTATCATGGCCACGAGGGAAGAAACTAATTTCGTTGACATCACGGCCGAAAAGCTACTTTCGGTCAACGCGATGAGCGCACGTGCAGCCAAAGTCTTTTGACGATCTGTTCCGTTGTAAAGCAAGTGAAGGACTGCATTTATTTCGCGCGAACTTGCTCGACCATTTCTGCTAACTGCAACAGATATAATTTGGTTGGATGCATGAGAGGCAACCCTCGTATTCTGGCTTTGCGCCAAATCAATCAAACTCAGCAATATTCCACCACGCGTCACCACATGATTTCTAAATGTTTTTGGGTTATAGACACCACCAAACCACAGCTGATCTTGATCCAGCCTTTGAAGTAAGGAAGACAAGTGAATCACCACCGTATCCATTGTTACTCGTGTAGATGGATCCTGAGCACACATGCGCTCGATCAAACCCCATTCAGAATCACCAATACTCGAAGGACGAGGTGGCAACCGGCCTCTTGTCACAACAAGGTTCTTCAGAGTATCGTTGTCTGTATCCTCTCCCCACGGACACGACCCACTCATCACCTCGATCATCACCATCGCGAAAGAGTACACATCCGAAGCAAAGGTAGCCACACTACCACTCAAACATTCGGGAGCCTTCCACTGATACGCACCAAGCGCACCAGCAGAAGCACCACTCGGATCCTTCGCTCGCACACTCAGTCCGAAATCAGTCAACTTCGCCACACCATCACCACCAACCAAAATATTGTTCGCCTTCAGATCAGCATGCACGATCCCGTTGTTGTGCAAGTACTGCAGTCCAAGTGCCGCATTCAACAAACAGTACCACATCAGGTACGGATCGCGACCCTTACTATCGAGATACTTGTCCTGATCACCACCACTCGCATACTCACACACGAAGAAGAGGTCACCAATATCACAAGCTCCATACATCTTGACGACGTTGATGTGGTTGAGTTGGAACCATACATCTGCTTCTTGACGGAACTGTGTTTCGGTTGTGGTGTGTTGTTTGACTCTTTTGACGATGACCGGTGTTTGGAACCATTTGCCTTTGTGGACGGATCCGAAAGCACCTTCGCTGAATGCGCCGTGCGCATCAAAGTCGATTTGTTCTCGTGGAATGTACCACCGAGACAAAACGTTGGATTCCATTGTGAGTACTTTTTTCGTGTCAAAGGTGGCACTGATCTCGTGATCAACAAGTGGCGATGAAATTGATCGATACTCATTTTCCCACTCTCTGAGCCAGTCGTGGATTTGACTCGAAGATGATAACTCATGCAAAACCAGAAATTGATCCAGCTTTGAATGCAACGAATACACTCGTCCGGGATCGAGCTGTTGCAGTGTTTGCTGAGAGTAAGCTGTGCTGGAAGTTGCACTTACTGATGCACTCACACTAAAACTCATAGACAGACTTTGACTGAAGCTGCTTGTCTGGGTCTTTTGTTGGATATAGCTTGAGAAATGACGAAGCAAACTACATAGGTGAGCAATTGGCTTCAAAAGCGTTGACCAGTCTGACTGCTCATCAAATCTCAGTTGTAGTTGATCAATGATATTGTCATAACGTCTCACCAAACTGCAGAGTGGTTGGTTCGTTGCAGGTATCACATCCCGGCATTTCAAGAGAAGCTGGTCGATCGTCTCCCCCATTAGTGTCGCTTTCATATCCTTCACTCGAGTAACACCTTCAATTTGACACTCCAGAATCTGAACATATTCGAGCCAGTCGTGTCGACTATGAACCTCTGCGAGCTCACCCAGCGTATCGACCACTCGCAAAAATTCACCATCGGTAATCTCTCTCAGTTGCTTCAGCAATCGCCACTCGTGGTCGTCAACACACGCAGGAATCGAAGCTTGTCCGGACTCCATATCTCGATATGCTTCAACAATCTCCTGGTCATCTACACCAGCGTTTGGTTCTTCCTTGACCGACTCATTCATGCTATCTAGCACTCTAATGATTGCAATAACCAACGACTCAATCCAATCATCGTCAAACAGGCTTTGCTCACGTTGATTGAGCATGAGAACAGATTCCTTGTCATCGTCTGGCCCCGTACACTCTCGGAGATGAACGCCAAGCATCACAGCACGATTCTCGTACTGAGCACAGTACAAATGATCCACCACCACATCGGGGCAAACATACCCACGCTCAAACATGTACTGCAACGCCAAACCCACTTCGTACACACGCTCCCACACTTTCTTCCGATCTCCTTCCGCGACAATTGCATACTCCGTCATCGGTCGAGTCTTCTCGTGAACCACAAACATCTCATCACCGACATGACACGCACCAAGAAACTTGGCCACATGCGGATGGTTCAACTCGGACCACCCCGACGCTTCTTTGATGAATCGTTCTTTGTCGGCGTGTTTTGGAACGAACCGATCGTTCCCCCACGTCGACATGCCGAATGTGGCAGCAAACTCGAACGGCAGTACGAACCATGTTGGGAGTGTCATGATGACGATGTTGGAGTGAGTAGCGACGATGTGGAACGCCATCTGGATCACATTGAGCTCCTGGAGGGTCAATGCTTCGACTGGGTGTGCGTCAGACTCCGGACCGAACTTGTGGACGGTAGCCTTGAGTAACGTCAGCACTTCTTCAGCCTTGTCGTCGGAGTCGATGTCAGCGAGAAGCGAAGAAACTCCCCCCGAGTCGACTAGCTCTAAGCTGGATCGGTACCAGTCAGCTCGCTCTTGACGTTCCTTTCGCAAGACTGCTTCCCACGCCTCCTTCTCAGCCAGCTCGTCCGTCTCATTGTCGAGGTAGGCTACTGCAGTATCCAGCACAACGTGGAGTCGTCGTAGGTGGTGCACCACGGTCCCCGTCTGGGCCAGCCGAACCAACGGTATCTCTTCCATCTCAAACACTCGTAGCTCGTCGACCACGCTCTCGGCTGCCAGTAGGAGGCCGAAGAACTCGTCGGTCACTTGATCTTCTCCCATCTGCTCAATGAATCTGCGAAAGCGCCGATACCGAGACGCCGCGTGGTCTCCAAGCTCGTGGGTCTCGCCCTCCATGTCTCTAGACCAGTCCACCGCCCAGCGAGTCTTCTTTTCTTCGGTGCTTCCCTCCATCGCTGCGCCATTCGCGATCATCTATCTCGGTGCAGGAAGGAGAAGCTTTTGCTGTGTACCCACGAGACCAGATGCTGGTGTATAGAGGTCATCACTTGCCAAAATATAGTCTCATTGTTTATTTTGGTAATATTATTGTTGAGAACTACTCATTATAAAAGGTTATTGGACGCTCGATTTTCGTGGGTATTGGTGTGGGCGATGCTCCTGTGGGAGATTTAGCGAGCTACTGCTGCCTGTGGGGTCGAGGAGGTCAGTCCATGTTGCTTCAGTTGCTGTGGTGACCGCAAACGTCAATGTGCAACTTCGTAACATCGTTAGTGCTCTCATTGCGAAGACGTGATCACCTTGCAGCTCAGCGTCTGTGATTTTCTGACAGTAAAAAGCATGAAGGTCAGCAAACCTAGTGACACATTGGTGCTATATGTACTTTGACGTGCTGTTTCGAGTCACCCTCGGTGGCGTAGTTGACTGGAATACCAAGTGGCTCACCACCCTCTTGTCTTCTTTCAAGATCAGGTACAGGAGATGCATCAAACGAAAGGTGAGCTATTCACCGAGTACCTCTTCACAAGATGGAAAGCCCGAAAAACTGAATAGAGGATGGAAGCATTCTCCCCTTTTTGGTCTGTCGCGTAGGAGCACGAGGTGGACTCTACTCGGTAGAGTTGTTCAAAATGCAGCCCCATTGTGTAGAGCACACCCGCAAACTGGGGCGATTGAGAACATTCGGAGGTTGGAGCGGCATGAAGTTGTTCCGCCAGAGCTAACGCAACTGATGAATTGGACCAATTCATCGATTGGACCGCGAAGAATCGTTGTGAAAGTATTGATTCCACGCTGGCGGGTACTCCAGCGCGAGTAGTTGAGCAAGTGCAATGGCCAGGAAACAGGTTGAAGCATTTAGCAATTGAGCCACGGCCAACACGACTTAATACCACCATGTGAAATTGAACGTTTTGCGATCTCGAGCGGCTCCATGTCCTGGTCACCACAACTTTCGAGACGCCAACACCAATAGTTGGGCGTTTACCAATTGGTAGCGTCGTTGCAGGAGCCAGATCCAGCCCTACCTTTATCAGGGAGGAGGGCTCCGATGCGCTCTCACACTAAACTACCGAGTTCAAAAGTGGAGGGTAGCACAGGGTTTGCACGGATGATGAGAACGTAAACGATGTTCACACGTCTCGCTGCCAAGCTAATAGAGTGCCATCTCTCTGACACGCTCGCAGCCTCATCAATAGCGATGATATAGTCGACGTTGAGCCAACTGTATGTAGGTCCAAGGAATATGTGCCATGCCGTTGTTGAACGCGGCGCGCGCCGCATTCGCTGAACTACAGATCTCACTTCAACTTGCAGTGGCTCCAGACGCAACGACGAGCAAGGAGATGAGTGGTGGGTCTAGCAGGGCGTGGTGGAGTCATGCTAGCAGCAACCAGCTCACCGCAGTCGAGTGGATGGTATGCTGAGGCATTCGTCATCCTCGTCGACGGCAATTTGCCAATCATAGGTTCACCAGTCGGGTCCTCCCACAGCGGGAATCTCACCGAGACCGCAGCTCCTCCACCAAATGGTCCGACGCGCTGCAGCTCACGACGATCCGAATGCTCGACAGCGCTGTCTCCCACTGCTCTCTATAGCGATGCAAACACCAGCTCGGATGCAACCAGTTGCTCACGACCCGTCGAATCTTGGCTCTCATCCTCGTCACCAGCGCACAACCGCGGGGCAGCAGCCCCTCACGCAGCCACGACCGTCGCCTGCTCGCGTGTACACAGTCGCAGCGAGGGCCAGCAGCTTGAAGCAGCGACTAACCGCTCATCCAGGATGGGCCGGCGACCACTCAAGCCCCGTGGGATCCCTCGATGCGATCACGGCCCGACCCGACCGCTGGCCTTGTGCACCCACGGATGACGACGTCCGTCAGCAGCTCTGGCTCATGCCGTTCGCATCGTTAGCGTCGTCTCCTCACGGCGAGAGCCCCATGATCGCGACAGGCGGTGCATGTGGCGGCGATCCGCGACGATCGCAAGCGCACGCGAGTATCCAGCGCAGGTAGTCGGATCGTTGACTTGGTTTCACTATACAGCGATCCGGCGCTTGAAGCAGTGCCCTGCGCGCGGGGCTCTGCACCGGACGGACGATGTACTGCTTTTTCGTTAGCTGGTCATCAAGGAATCCGCGAAACCGCCGATATCAGGTATACTGAACGCGAGTCAGAGACGTTCAGTTCCGCGTCCATCTGGGATCAGCGCGCGTTCGGAGTCTGACTATCTCGCCATGTGGTGACTTGCTGTTTGTATGGGTACACTCGCTGCGAGCCACGAAAAAAACGGTTTCTACAGCTGTCGAGTCTGGCGTGCCCTGGCACCGAACTGGTATGCGCGACGGTAAATCAAAGAAAAGGCCGACTTTTGTTTTATGATGCAAACCAGAACGACTAACGCCTTAGTTCGGACAGCGACGGCCTTTTACATCCGCATAGGGCGCGGCTTGCGTCAAGCAAAAAGGTTGACGAGCGCGCGCCGGGCCTTTAGCCGCAAAAGCAGTAACACCAATGCAATTGCAGTGCGAGCGCGTGGGGACGCGCGGGCGGCAGCTGTCGCACGCTGGTGGGTGCGCCGTGCGCCCGCAACGCCGAGAGTACTGTACTGTACACTGTAGTTCGCCAGCTGTCCGTCCCGTGCCTGCATCGTCAAGTTGTCGCCTGGAGCACGACGAACCAGCCTGGTAGGTATACAAACACCAAGTGAAAGGATCTGCGCTGAATGGAACGTCCACTCTGCCGTGTCTCTTCACATGCTCGCCGCCTCGTTTATGGTGTTCAGCGCACGTCGCGGTCAGATGGCTAAAGTATACAAATCGCAAGATAGTCGAGTTCGGGGCGGGGTGGGGGAGCCGGGTCGCGCATGGCTCCCACTCTGCCGGGGTCTTTTACTTGGATTTCGTATGTTGCGGCTCGTCTGCCTGATCGAGAGTCAGCGGCGATCTTCGGCGCATCTTGAAGTTTGTATGGTTGGCAGGGCGGAAAGCGGGGCGCGGCGGCCACCAGCTGGCGCGTAAAAGCTTGGCTAACCGAGGGAAACCGGATCGGCGTCGCCAACTCGCGTCGCGCATACTAGTATATCCGGGCGCTCCTCTCCTGCGCGCGGACTTTCTCGCGGTCATTCCCCAATTTTCCTCGTGGACGGAGCACGCGCCCTCGGCTTCTTCCTCGCGGACGAATTCCCTTTCCTGTCGTGTCGTTCGCCTGCGTGTGACGGTCGTCATCTCCCCTCTCTGTTCTCCGTTCCTCGCATCTACTCGCTCCAACCCTCACTAGTCGAGCATGAAGGTCTTCCGCGCCATCGTGCTGGCCGCGCTCGCCGTGCAGGTCGCGCTCGCCGGCAAGAGCGGCGGCATCACCTACTCGAGCGCCGGCTCGTACTCGACGGCCACCGTCAGCCCTGATGACAGCTACACGACCGAGGCTCCGGTCGCCACCACGGCCGCGCCGGTCGCTACCACGGCCGCGCCGGTTGCCACGACGGAGGCTCCGGTTGCCACCACGGAGGCGCCGGTTGCCACCACGGAGGCGCCGGTTGCCACCACGGAGGCGCCAGTTGCCACCACGGAGGCGCCTACGGCGACCCCGGCCACGACCACGGGCGACTCGGAGACCGAGGCGCCTACGGCGACGCCGGCGGCGACCACGACGTCGGACGAGACCCCGGCGACTGTTGCTCCGGTGGAAGAGACTTCGGCGCCGACGGCCACGCCTGCGCCCACGGCTACCCAGGGTGACGAGGAGGAGGACACTCCGTGCCCGACCCTCCCGTACAGCTACTTGACGCCTGCGCCGACCGCCACGGAGGGCGATGAGGAGGAGGACACTCCTTGCCCCACGTTGCCGTACAGCTACACCACTCCCGCTCCGACCGCTACCGAGGGTGACGAGGAGGAGGACACCCCGTGCCCGACCCTCCCGTACAGCTACACGACGCCGGCTCCGACTGCCACGGAGGGCGACGAGGAGGAGGACACCCCGTGCCCGACGCTCCCGTACAGCTACACGACGCCCGCGCCTACGGCTACCGAGGGCGACGAGGAGGAGGACACTCCTTGCCCTACGCTCCCGTACAGCTACACCACGACCGCCCCGTCGGCTCCGGCCGCCACTCCTGCTGCCACCACCCCGACCACGGTTGATGGATCGGTCACTGAGGCTCCGGCTAGCACGCCCGCTGCTACCACCGGCACGACGGTGACCTCGGCCCCGGCTGCTACGCCTGCTGCCACCACCCCGACCACGGTGGATGGTTCGGTCACTGAGGCCCCCGCCTCGACGCCGGCCGCCACGACCGGTACGACGGGCTCGACTCCGGCTGCTACGCCCGCTGCTACCACCCCCACCACGGTGGACGGCTCAGTGACCTCGGCTCCGGCTTCGACCACTGCTGCTCCTGCGGCCACCCCGGCTGCCACGACTGGCACGACGGTGACCTCGGCTCCGGCTGCTACGCCCGCTGCTACCACGCCTACGACGGTGGACGGTTCGGTGACCTCGGCTCCGGCTTCGACCACTGCCGCCCCCGCCGCTACCCCGGCTGCCACGACCGGCACGACCACGGACGACTCGACCCAGCAGTCTAGCCCTGCGGCCACTCCTGCGGCCACTACCGGCACGACCGTCGATGGTTCGGTGACGGAGGCACCAGCGACGACCTCGACTCCTGCTTCCACCCCGGCTTCGACGACTCCGTCGACCACCACTGGTGACGATGATGAGGAGGACACGCCGTGCCCGACCCTGCCGTACAGCTACACCACTCCTGCTCCTACGGCCACGGAGGGTGACGAGGAGGAGGACACCCCGTGCCCTACCCTCCCGTACAGCTACACTACGGATGCTCCTGCCTCGACCCCTGCTGCCACCACCCCAACCACGGTTGACGGCTCGGTGACGGAGTCCCCTGCGGCTACCCCGGCTGCTACGACGGCTGCGCCCGCCTCGACGCCGGCTGCCACCACCCCAACCACGGTTGACGGCTCGGTGACGGAGTCCCCTGCGGCTACCCCGGCTGCTACGACGGCTGCGCCCGCCTCGACGCCGGCTGCCACCACCCCTACCACGGTTGACGGCTCGGTGACGGAGTCCCCTGCGGCTACCCCGGCTGCTACGACGACTGCGCCCGCCTCGACGCCGGCTGCCACCACCCCTACCACGGTTGACGGCTCGGTGACGGAGTCCCCCGCGGCCACTCCGGCTGCTACGACCGGTGCCCCTGCTGCCACCCCTGCGGCTACGACCACGGTTGACTCGGGTGATGACAGCGGCTCGGACGACTACAGCGGCTCGGACGACTACTCGGACGATTCGGACAGCTCGGATGTTGATGACTCAACCCAGCAGCAGCAGCAGCAAACCCCAGTGTCTACCCCTGCCGCCACGACGACGACGACGGGTGACATTGAGACGGAGGCCCCTACGGCTACGCCTGCTGCCACGACCACGGGTACCTACGAGACGGAGGCTCCTACGTCCACTCCGGCTGCTACGACCACGACGGTGACGGATGCTCCCACTGCTACTCCTGCTACCACGACGGGTGGTGACGAGACGGAGGCTCCTACGTCCACTCCGGCTGCTACGACCACGACGGTGACGGATGCTCCCACTGCTACTCCTGCTACCACGACGGGTGGTGACGAGACGGAGGCTCCTACGTCCACTCCGGCTGCTACGACCACGACGGTGACGGATGCTCCCACTGCTACTCCTGCTACCACGACGGGTGGTGACGAGACGGAGGCTCCTACGTCTACTCCGGCTGCCACGACCACGACGGTGACGGATGCTCCCACTGCTACTCCTGCTACCACGACGGGTGGTGACGAGACGGAGGCTCCCACCTCCACTCCTTCGTCGGACCAGACGCAGCAGCAGCAGCAGACGCCTGTGTCGACCCCCACGGGTGACATTGAGACGTCGGCTCCTACTTCGACACCTGCTCCCACTGCGACTGATGACGTTGTGACGGAGGTTCCTGCCACCACGCCTGAGACCCCTGTGTCGGACTCAGACGACAGCAGTGACTCGGACGACAGCAGCGACAACGCCTCCGCACCGTGCGACTCGGACAACGGCTCGAACGACCACCCCGGCCAGAACGGTGGCAACAACGGTGGCAACAACGATGCTTCGGCTCCTTGCGACTCGGACAACGGCTCCAACAACGGCGGCGAGTGGAGCTGGGGTGGCAACACCGGCGGCAACACTGATGCTTCCGCTCCTTGCGACTCGGACAAGGGCTCCAACAACGGCGACTCCAACAACGGTGGCTGGAGCTGGGGTGGCAACACCGGCGGCAACACGGATGCTTCGGCTCCTTGCGACTCGGACAAGGGCTCGAACAACGGTGACTCCAACAACGGTGGCTGGAGCTGGGGTGGTAACACCGGCGGCAACACGGATGCCTCGGCTCCTTGCGACTCGGACAAGGGCTCCAACAACGGTGACTCCAACAACGGTGGCTGGAGCTGGGGTGGTAACACCGGCGGCAACACGGATGCCTCGGCTCCTTGCGACTCGGACAAGGGCTCCAACAACGGTGACTCCAACAACGGTGGCTGGAGCTGGGGTGGTAACACCGGCGGCAACACGGATGCCTCGGCTCCTTGCGACTCGGACAAGGGCTCGAACAACGGTGACTCCAACAACGGTGGCTGGAGCTGGGGTGGTAACACCGGCGGCAACACGGATGCCTCGGCTCCTTGCGACTCGGACAAGGGCTCGAACAACGGCGACTCCAACAACGGTGGCTGGAGCTGGGGTGGTAACACCGGCGGCAACACGGATGCCTCGGCTCCTTGCGACTCGGACAAGGGCTCGAACAACGGCGACTCCAACAACGGTGGCTGGAGCTGGGGTGGCAACACCGGCGGCAACACGGATGCTTCGGCCCCGTGCGACTCGGACAAGGGCTCGAACAACGGTGACTCCAACAACGGTGGCTGGAGCTGGGGTGGTAACACCGGCGGATGCCTCGGCTCCTTGCGACTCGGACAAGGGCTCCAACAACGGCGACTCCAACAACGGTGGCTGGAGCTGGGGTGGCAACACCGGCGGTAACACGGACGCTTCGGCTCCTTGCGACTCGGACAAGGGCTCCAGCACTGGCAACAACGGCGGAGACTCGGGCAACTGGGGTGGCAACACCGGCGGTAACACGGACGCTTCGGCCCCGTGCGCTTCGGGCGAGGGCGAGACTGACTCGAACAACTCGCAGCAGCAGCAGCAGCAGCAGCAGCAGCAGCAGAAGCTCCGCCACCTCCGCTTCTAAGCGTCGAGGCCTGACAGTGGATGCGTGGACGCAGCGGGGGCTGGCTCCAAGTTTTTGGCATGTGAGTTGGCGAGGCGGCGGTCCCCGCGGCCGCAATGTACTAGCGCTTGTATGTGAATAGCTCAGTTTTCGTTTGTCAATGGAAGCGAGCGATTTGCCTGTTTTCACCATTTTCATCTTCTTCATCCCTCCCGAAAACTCGTCCACTTCCATTCACTTCGATATAGGTTCACTCCATCTCCATACAAACCCCCACACTCTCTCATTCCCATAGCTCTCTTTTCGCTCAGCGTGGCCTGGAAGGTTTCCCATCACTTTCCCCCCTCCTCCATCACTTTCCAGTTTCCCCGCCTGTCGCCTCTCATGGAAGCCAAGGCCGCCGCCTCGCTCGACCCCAACGGCATCCAGCTGGGCGCCTGGTCGCACCCGCTGGCGCCCGACGACGAGTCCTGGAGCTCCGCGCTGTGGTCGCGCGACGTCTGGTGCCCGTGTCTTCCGCTGGCGCAGGTTGAGGCGCGCGTGGGCGTCTCGTCCTTCGGCTGCGCGCTCTGCGTGCACCTGAGCACCAAGGGCGCGTCCTACGTCTGCTTCTCGGCCGCGCTGCTGCTCGCGGCCGCCGACATCTACGCGCTGCGCGTCGGCGACTCGCCCTCGGCCGCTTTCATCGCGCTGCCCTTTGTCCTCGCGCTGCTCGCGCTCGTGCAGTTCGCGCAGTTTGCGCTGCGGCTGGCGCGCACGCGCGCGCTCGTTCGAGAGAGGTTCGACATCCCGGGGACCGCGAGAGAGGACCGCGCGGCTGCGCTGCAGGAGCCCGCGCGCGCGCTGCGCCAGATGCGCAGACACCTGCAGATCGAGAGCGCGGCGCTGTGCGGAGCCGTCGAGACGCTGCCGGCCTACGCCGTATGACCATTTAGGGTAGTAAAGCAGCTCAACAAGGCTCGGTGTTTTTAGCGTTCGCGGCCGGCGGTTTCCGTCTTTCAAGCGTGGCAAGAAGAGCGTGGCAAGCATGGATACCGGCGTGGTGCCGGTCGCGAGCCAGGCCAGAGCGCTGCCAGGAAGGTGCTGGACGACATTGAAGAGCTGCTGAAGACTGTAGAAGGAGGAGGTGGCTGCCAGGAGGAGAACGACGGGGCCACGAGGCAGCCTGCTGTCACCGCTTTTGGGCGGCGCTCCAGAGAAAGCAAGCAGCGGTCGAAACACGATCGCCCCACGCCCGGTGAGGCCGATGCGTGTCGTCTTGTAGTGAAGCGGAATTTGGCTGACCATCTACCTGCGAAGGTCCTGGAGCCTACGCTGTCCAAGATGCGGTGGTGGGTCTCCGGCCACGAGCCCCCACTGCTGCATTTCGACAGAGCCCGTGCAGCTGCAGATCCGTGCCTTGTGCGTGCTCGAGCAAAGCGAACGAAAGTCTAGAAACGCCATTAGCCATTGTTGAGACCGCTGGCAAAGAGATAAGTGGCCCAACTGCACTCTACCGACCCAGAGCGACACCAAACTTCCGCACACGCGAGCAAAAGCAACGTGTGCGCGAGCTCTTGGCCTCTCGGCGCCGAGGACCTCGAATAGGCTACTATGACGTCTCCCACAAGCTCGTTGAGCGGCGTACTGACGTCGGTCATGTGGCTTTTGCGTCGGTTGGTAGCAACTCAAGTGGCAAACTGTCCCGGGCCAAGTTGAGGAGAACACTGCGAGCATGGCAGCCTCAGTCACCACAGAAGCAGCAGCAACTCGAGAAGGAGAAAGTGATACGATCCTCATCACTTCCAAAAGCAAAGGCTGAGAAACCTCGGCGAAGTATCCAGTGGCTGCGAGCAAAGACTTCGCAGCTACTGGAGGCAAGCGAGCCAAGTAAGGTTTCTTACATTCCACCAAAAGAATCGCACAGGGATTTACCAGCGCACGAAATGAAGCGCCAGTCAGGACGAGACAAGGTTATAGCTATCTCCAAGTACCGGAAAACGGTGGTACGCTTCAATGCCAGTGTACAAAAGGATTCAAAGCGAGATTTCAACGAAACTCATCATGACGAACTGGGCGTGAAGGGAAAACACAGTCGATTCGAGCCTTTTGCTGTAACTTCTGGACGAGAAGGAGCCACATTCGACGGAGTGACAGGACTTTATATGCTTGGGGATACCATTCAATATGACAAGGTGCTGCAACTCGAGGTGAACGACGCAATTACACGGCCTCGGACACAAGCTTGTGTGTTATCATCGTGTCAGTCGGGGGATTCTAACACTGTAGACACTAGATTCTCTCCTGCTTACTCTCCGAAGTACTCGGTGGTTGATCCCAGCATTCGTGGCCATCGGTTTGTCACGCTCGAGTCACAGCTACCGCGAGGAAATAATGACACGATCTATGAAGACAGAGAAGTGGTAATCCAATTGTCAGATGTGTCGACTAAGCTCGAAGACCTTCGGTTCCCTCGTTCTTGCACGTCAGTAGCATACAATAAAATGCGAGGCAGGGAGTAGGCTTGGAAACACTAATGGGTAACGCAAATGGTGAAATAGCTCTATTTACACGTCAATGTTTCTGTTCGTTGCTGGTCCTCCAAGTAAGCGATCACAGAAGACAGGTTCTGAGTGGGAAGGCATAGTTTCAGTGCATGGGTACACAGAGTTACACTCCCCAAGTCGACCAACAACTACAAGACTGGAGCGTCGGCCCCACCATTTGACCTCGGGGTGCAATAACAGCTCATCTTCGCCTCTTCGTCCTCGCTCCGCCTCTGGATCGGTTTGAAGAATGCCGAGCGAAGTTAGCGCCTTGCGCGAGTAGTAGAGTCGGTCGTTCCGCCAGACGTATCCAGTGAGTAAAGCGACCTTGAGGCGACTGCGCAGAACTTCCTCAACACAGTTGGGAGCCAAGAAGACTCGGAGGTCGCGGAACTTTATCTGGACGATAACTAAGGCTCCTAAGATTCGAACACCTAGAATAATTCCAATCAGACCAAGGAGAACTGCCCCGTGACCAACGAGACTCCAAACGTAGTATGATACAGCTTGCGCCGGTACCAGTGACTGTCTGAAAGGAGATCGGTTAAGTGTCTCGATGTGGTACTGTGTCACCAACGCTCCAGTAAGTTCGCCGACAAATGCCATTTCGTTGTTGAAAAATATTCGGTGGACGACTGTGTACGTGTGATCACTAAGTCTTGAGCTTGTCTGAATAATCTCGAAGAAAGCTGTCAACAATCCAGCGAGGTTGTAACCGATCGAGGCATATTGCATGACAGCTGACAAAGGGTTACTCGCGAGCAGCATCAAAAACAGATCGATCATGAGTCCTTCAACTAGAGCGTAGATCACAAGTACGCGATGAAAGTTTCGGGCACTATGAGGAACGAGTCGCGCGCATTCTTGGATGAATACAAAAGCACTCTGGATGTCAATGGATTCATGCGCGTTTTCGGACCGCTTGGCGAAGTCGATGCACTGTAGTAGGCTTCTGTATAGAACAGCAACTCTGTAGACGATCCAGGATCCACCCACTGTGGTGTACCAAATGGACCACCTTGTTTGCACCTCATTGCCACCGTTGAAGCCACCCAGGTCGTGGACTAGTTTTTGGCCATTTAAGTCTGCTGTCCCAAGTTGATCGATGACAACGTATCCTGTCGATATGCTATTGCAAAATACACCGCTTCCGCTTGCAAAGAAGGAATAATACCCGATGGTGCCGTGATACCAATACACGTGAAGTGCTGGTGCGTGTGAAATTAAGCTGCCGCACGCTTTAGTTGGAACCTTCCTGCTTTGATCGATCACAAATGCCCCGTGAATGTTATACTGTTGCGTCACAAATCGACACAAACTGTGATCACCTTGAATGCCGCCATAGGAGGTGTATGCAACAGGATCAATGTTCCACCACACACCGCCGATATAGAGACCACTAGCTGGGCATTTTGACTGAATGCTGTCTTTGTGAAGGCTGATGGAAGACTTGACAACAAGATCTGCTGGCACAACGTGTGGCGAACTGAACAAAACGAAGCTACGCAGCTGGAGTGCCCACGGCCCGAAAACAACAATGGTCCACAACAGTACGATGCGCTGCAGCCCTGAGATGCCCCAGCATTTATGGCGCTGTCTTTGAACAACTGATGGCCCGCGCGTCTCAATCACCCAAGGATGTTTGGATTGTACTTCTGCTGGGATGACTTTGACCGAGGTGACCATGCAGCACTTCTTGATGCCTCAATGAGAACAAGCTCGCACGCATCAAGCTGGCAGACGAAACTGCCGTCGCTTCAGCTACTAGAATTCAAAATGTTGGGTTGTTGGCTAATACCTCATTGTGGTTTGTGAAAACACTGAATGAGCAAATATGGTCGAAAAAGCTGCGGCCCTGAACCATCACGCAAAAAACCGTGAAGATAGGACTCTTCGAAATTACCCACTATAGCGACGAGAACCATCCACTGCGTTATCTTGTGCAGTAGCTTTGAACCCGACTTAAAAGATCATTATGTGATGATTCTTGCAATGCTGAGCCGTAATGTACTGAGTGAGTTGCGTCTGTGCTGGTGGAACCCTTATCAAGCCTTGCTTCCAGAAGCGTCTTGACGTCTAAACCTCTACACCACGCAAAAACGAAACTGAGCTACCAAAGGAACAATGTAAGCGATCCTTACTACCTTGCTCACACTCAAAGCTCAAAAATAATTTACACCAACCAACCGTGGTCAGCACTCAGAGTACCTGCGTTTTGAGAACTCGCCAAAAGTTGTGTACTTTTCAGATTAACATGAGCATATAAACGTAGATTGTACGGTCCTTAAGATCGATCACTACAACATTTGAGATGTTCAAACAATTTTTTTGGCAAACGCAAACTGAGCTCACAACCAACGACCACCTCGCATTACAAGACGGGGTCTGAACAACCCAAGTCGTCAAAGTAATATGCAATTTACCAGGACGACCTCAGTAGTGGATATAAGTCGTACACGAACATCGTTGAGGTCTCAATTGGCTTGAAATCATGGAAAGCTGAGACCTTACAACAATGCCACAGCAATCTCCTCTTTCCAACCGAACTAGTCCAATAGTGATCAAAATAGTCAACCCAATCCATGTTTGCTGACGAGATGTGAGGCAACACACAACTTTGGCCACTCAATATAACGCCGATGAAAATAACTCAAAGCTAGCATCTTCACACACGAATGGCGCACAGTATCAATATGCTTAGCAAAATCAACGAGTGATGAGCACAGTCGTTGTACCAACGGCACAAGGGCCATCTCACGCTGAAGTCGTTCACGCACGCGCCAGGTTGGATTATCACCATCGTGCTCAGCCCGTGCTATCCAAAGGGCGGAAACGATGTCGGACTTATGTCTGGCTACGGCCCGGAACCATCATGGCGTTTCTTGCTGTTAGCTGGCGTACAGTGGTTGCTCCGATGTTGTTAGCCACTTTCATGATCACGACGAATTATACTACGACGGGAACAATGCTCATCGGTCCAGACGAAGCGTACTTTGCCTTCAGCTATATGGACGCTGTAATGACAGGGGCATGCAATACTTGTGACCTTGGTTGTGCAAGAGTGTTCGCAATTCTGGATGGATTTAATCATGAAGCACTCCTGAGCCGACCATCGTACGAAGAGCTTTTTACTAGGACGAGCAAGATGAAGGCGGACGGATCAATCGAAACAATTCTCACTCCTGAAGCAGTTTTGCTGGCAACGGAGCTTGACAGAGGTGGAAAGGATTCATATTGCTTCTCTGGAGTATCGGAGTGGGGAGCTCCAATATTGGCTATCCACGGAAGCTCTGTGCAAATTCTTGCAGTTATCAGATTACTCAAACTGTCTGTAGCCAGTCGCCATATCCTCGAGCTCGAACGAGGTACCGCAGATCATTCTTCGGAGTGCTTCAATGCTAGGTGGGATCTTCAAGCGTTTTTGCATGCATACACGTTGGTGCCATCGCCGAACATAACGGCAGCGGGGAAATCAGCAGTAATGTCCGCTGCAGCACTCAACGTTTTCCCGGAGTATACTGCATGCAGGCCAAGCGTGTCGAACGGTGAAATTGGGTTGGTCGAGCAAAGCAAACTTGCAAATGATACTCAAGGTCAAGACCTTAGAGATCTCATACCATTGAATCTCCATACGATCCCGTACTGGTTCACTGAACGATCCGTCGAGGTACCAGCAAGTGGCTATGGAGATAGTGATGTGGTTACCCAGACATATTTTCAAGCCTTTTACGGTCGGTGCCGCGTGCGAGCTGTCAATTCAACGGGGGTCTTCGTTGATGCAGGATGTAACATTGACGCTCATTGGGCAAAGTACGGGCTCATGCTACTGCGTCCCGATGACATCCCAGTATGCTCTACGGACGACATTTGTGTTCACAGCAACTACAATCCACTTTGGGAGTATGTTACAGGGCCAATTGAGGAAGGTGGAGAATCGTCACGACTGGGATCTCGAAGATTTTTTATCGCTGCCAATGTGTTTCGCTCTCGGAACGCAGACAAAGCTACGCTTAGCATTCTTCCCAGCGTTGTGGTCATTCAAGTACTAGCCATGGGCGTACTCGGTCTCTATCAGACCATGGGTAAGAGACAATCTGTGCTACTTACGCAAATATGGGCGTACCGATGCCAAAGCGGACTCCAACAAGTCGTCTACCTCGTGCAAGTGGCGTACCACCTTGCAGTGACGTCAGACTTGTACTATCTGGGCCTTACAACCGGCACGTTGACTCTTGAATCGATCGGAAATTTGACGTTCTGCTTCTTCATTTTCTCCTACACACTTATCAACCTCATCCGGGCGCGGTCGGGCGATCAGCAGCTAGATCGATACTTCCGTCTCACGTGGGAAATTGTCCAGCTCATGACGACGGGTAGCGTTGCCGTTGTGCTGTACATGTGTCGCCTTACATCGCTCAACTTCATCATGGAGTACAATGGCGAGCTACTACGCAAGACGATGGCTCGAGGCGCCAAGCTATGCAACTTGAGTGACTCATGTATCGTGTTTTCGGTTAACGTTGTTGTGGTTTTGACCGTGGTGGTGGCAGCGCTGGGTCTAGTGCCGCTACTTGTGGCCATTGTGTTGCGGTGGTGCCTTGGAAAGCACCACACCCATGTCAGTATTGATGGACTGGATGAAGTTGGTCTCACGACGAAAGGCAGGCGGTGGAGCTCACCGTTGATACATTACTCTGGCTTATCAACTGTTGCAAACATCAAGCACAAGAGTAGTACCGGTGCGGCCAATCGAGTTGGTCAGGTTGGAACTTATGAAACCTCAGGAGTTAGAGGTACCCATGGAGGTATCGTAGTCGAAATTGACGGCTCTCGAACAGTCAGTGACAGGAAAGCAGTCAGAGCCAAATCTTGCAGTCTAACTACGTTCGAACATCATTGTCTTGGCACGCACTTCTCTGCATTATTTCACGACTGCGAAGACTTTGCATACGTGATGCGCCGAGGTACGCGTTATTCAAGCGCCGAAGCCGTTCTGCTGAGTGGGTACCTATTTTACGGCGCGCACCTGTATCGTGCTCCAGACGTGTTGTTGGTGCTGATGGCTCGACTGTTACCTGATCGATTGCTTCGTTCGTTCAACGTGACTTTGATCCGTTGGCGGGTGGATCCAAAGCATCGCACTGTAAGTCACGCGATGGCTTGTACTTGGCTAGCGGCGAGCTCAGAACGTGGGAAGCTTGGTCGCGTCGCACCTCTCAGATAGGTTTGTGAAGCGACATGGTGCTGAAGCCATATAATGCTGGTCACTGAATCGTCGCGGCTGAAGAAAATTAGTTTCGCTCTCAGCCAGCCTCCCCAATGAAACTCCCAATGCCCGTGACAAAATCTTCTAATCACGGCTCGAAAATTTTGAAGTGAGCAACCCGATGGCCAAGGTTGATGTGGGCCAGGAAAGAAGTGGAGGCAGCAGCGAATACAGAGGTCCTAGTGTCGCGCAAGTTCTTGCACGTCGACGCACCTGGACAATAAAACGGAAGCTCAGAATCGCTTGGATAGCTTTGGTGTTCTTTCCATGGTGTCTTCAGGTTCGCAGTATTGTCCAGCTCGCCCTGCCTCACTCTTTATCTCAGCTTCTGGTTATTGGTAGCAACGCTTCTCAAACAAACGATGTAGTCTCTCATTGCCCTGTGCAAGGTCAAATGATTGCAGGTGTATGGTGGAACATTTGGCCGACGCACTTTGCTCAAAACCAGAATGGAGAAACTATTTGCCACTACGTGTTTCCCCAGTACAACTCCCATGGGTACTATTGTATTGGTTCGAGTTCTACTCCTCCTCCACCCGAACAACTTTTGCAAGCACTTCCGGAGAATTGTAAATCAAACGAGAGTGTTATTGAGCTCTTTTTCTACCATGGAGGTATTGGATACTACTCGTTTTACACAGCTGGTCGCGGCGTCTACTGCTCCGAAGACGCAACTGCATACATCGTACTGCTTGATCTCGGGTCCGCTGACCTTAACGGCCGAGTTTTAGCACAAGATGCTGGAGGTGAAAAGGCTGAAACACCACATACGCGCTACTCATACTGGTACTTGTGTATCGGCAGTCTCTGGATTGTCTATCGCGCTGTAGTCCTGCACCGCAGCTGGGTTCTTTGTTCACAACATGCCAATCGATGCGAGCGTATGAAGGAATCGCTTTCAAACCGCGGCATCGTTGTGTTTGTGCAAGAAAGCGCCCGACTTGTAGCTCACAATGCAAGCACGCTACAGCGAATGATCGTACTGTACGCTCTAATCGAAGGTTTGATGGCGGATTTGTTTCTTCAGATCACGAAGTACGGACTTTCAGTTCGTTTGCAGTACTTTTCAATCGGGTACAACTTGGCGAGTTTGCTGTCAGTACTTTTCGATATGGTTGAGGGTCGCTGGAAAGGAGGCAAGTCTAGTTATGTTTTGCTCATCGCAAGACGCGTGTTCTTCAATTTAGAAACAGGATATTTAGGTGAAGCAGCTTGTGCCGCAGTGCTTCGCGAGTACTTTGATACTCTGAATCGTTCCCATTTCAAGGATTCACTTCAGCCTGCTCCAATAATGTCGTACTACTTCTGGAGTCTTGTAGCCCATGGTATTGTCACTATTGGTCTTGCGCTTCTTATTTTGACTGTGAGAGGATGTGTAGCATTGCTCGTCACTTACCTTCGATTTCGGACATTTCAAGTGCTAGGCGAGCCCAATTGTGTTGACTTTGCCTTACGAGGCAGAATTCGAGGTGTCATGCTGTCTGGCTATGTTTGGGGAAATGGCCATCTTTACTACTCACGGGAAAGTCTGAAAGCATTTGGCCTTTTTCGATCGACTTGCGATGCTCCTAGAGGGAATGAAGATATTGGTATAGAAAGTGGTGCACAAGAACTCCTCATCCACGTAGATGCATCATGGATTGGATCAATCAAGAAGCCCAACCTCGCCGTCGTTGGCTCAATCACTGCACACTGTGTGGAACCCTTTCCGGCTCGTCAGTGGAATGGGCAGGTGCTACTCATTTGCGATCAAATGCTTGGCGGATCGGCAGCGACGTAAGCGCCGTTATACATTTGTCAGTAGGTTGAGGGAATTCGCAACTGAAAATGGACAAAATGGATGTGTACCTAGCAGTTTGCTGCTTTCACTTTTGAAATGGCGAAATTTTCAACTTCTGTGTCACTCGCTGTGGCTCATGACGAAGCACTCAGTCACACGCATTTTTAGAGTCTCCGAGTCAACTGCTTGACTATTTTTGTGGTTGAACCGTTCCACGACAAATCATTCAGCTGATGGTAACTCTTTGGTGAAAGCGGCTATGGGGAGCAAAGTTATCGCTGCTCAGGAGAAAGACAGGAGTATCGAAGAGCTTCGACCATCGACTATCGTCCGTGTTCGGGCTCGTCGACATGTTTGGACGACGCAATGGAGGCTTAGACTTGCGTGGTCAGTTCTTGTGCTGTTTCCTTGGTGCCTTCAGGTTCGGGGTATTGTACAGCTTGCGCTACCACATACAGTGCCACAGTTGCTAGCGGTGGGAGATAGCAGTGCCAAGGAAACGGAAGACCTTGTCAGCCACTGCCCTGTAAAGAGCCTTATGATTGCTGGAGTATGGTGGAATATCATGCCAACGCACTTCTTTTCGCATCACGACAGCGAAACTATCTGCCACTACATCACACAGCAATATAATATACACGGGCACTACTGCATCGGGTCAAATTCCACCGCAGCTCCGCCTGTACACATCATGCAGGCTCTGCCAGCGCATTGTAGGTCAAATCCAGATCGCATACAAATCTATTACTACCACGGCACAATCGGATACTACTCGTTTTACACAGCTGGACGCGGCGTCTACTGCTCCGAAGACGCAACAGGATATGTGGCCATGATTGATCTCGGCTCTGCAGATATCAACGGAGAGGTTCTAGCTCAAGATGCTGGAGGTGAAAAGGATACAAAACGGTTCTCATACTGGTACTTGTGTATCGGCAGTCTCTGGATTGTCTACCGCGCTGTAGTCCTGCACCGCAGCTGGGTTCTCTGCTCTCAACATGCCAATCGATGTGAGCGTATGAGTGAATCGATTTCAAACCGCGGCATCGTTGTGTTTGTACAAGAAAGCGCTCGATTGGTAGCTCACAATGCAAGCACGCTACAGCGTATGGTCGTGTTGTACGCTCTAATCGAAGGTTTGATGGCGGATTTGTTTCTTCAGATCACGAAGTACGGGCTTTCAGTTCGTTTGCAGTACTTTTCAATCGGGTACAACTTGGCGAGTCTGTTGTCAGTGCTTTTCGATATGGTTGAGAGTCGCTGGAAGGATGGCAAGGCTTCGCGGACATTGCTTACTGCTGCGACGATATTTTTCAATTTGGAGACTGGATTTCTGGGCGAGTTGGTTTGTACTGCAATGTTCCGCGAGTACCTCGATGCGCTTAATCACTCCCGATTCAAAGATTCCTTGCGACCTGCGCAACTTGTTTCCTATTATTTCTGGAGCCTTGTTGCACACGGTGTTATTGTCGTTGGACTTATTGGTACGATTCTAGCCGTGCGGGGAATTGGTGCGCTGGTGATCACGCGAATGCGATTTGGAACGATTCGGGTTCTCGCTGCACCAAGCTGTGTAGATGTAGCCCTGCGAGGCAGACTTCGTGTTGTGATGCTTTCTGGTTATGTGTGGAGAGATGGAAATCTTTACTACTCTAGAGAAAGCCTCAAAGCCTTTGGGATTCTTCGGTCGACAGACGAGGTGATTCGAGACCAAGTTGCCGACGTCGAGGTTGAGCGTGGTGCGCAAGAGCTGCTAGTCCACCTCGATGCGCCTTGGGTAGCATTTCAAAGGAAACCGAATCTCGTCGTCGTTGGGTTGATCATAGGGCGATATGTTGAGCCGTGCAAGGTTCAGCGTTGGAATGGCCAAGTGCTCCACTTTTGTGATCGAATACTTGGCGGATTCGCAATTCAACGTGAAAATCGATAACAATCTAGTATTGCGTTGTGTATGTGAAAAGAGCTAAGTCCCTATCTCTTTTGATCGCCTTCAAGCTCGTCGCTGCTTTTTCTGCTTTGCAAACTGCTGCTGCTGCTTCTTTTTCGCCTTGAGTGCGTCGCGCCTCTTTCGCTTGAAGTCAATCGTCAGCTTTTTCCGGCGCTCAGCCCAGTCCTTGTCATCTCCATCACCGGTACGCATAAACGTGCGGCCAAACGCAAGGAAGTCGGCAAGGCTGCGCTTGTTTTTGGTTTTTCTCATTTTAGAGTTGCTTTCATCTTCCACGGCATCTTCATCTTCCTCACCGTCCGTTTCGATATCTTCCTCTGGTTCTCGTGTGTCCTCTTGATCCCGGAACGCATCTGTGAAGTGCCACGGCTCGGTAACAGCATCATGGTCGTCATCCTTCTCCAGCAACGACTCGCCCATCGACGCAATCGTTTTTTCCTCCTCGCGGGAAAGTCAAATAACGAGCTGAGTTTGAAAGTTGACCCGCTGTTTTTCGCATCAGGTGTCTCACTGTCACCCATAGCTGCGGCTGCAAAGCCAAATACACCATCAAGCGCAGCTTCGCCTTCCATACCATCTTCAGAATTCTTGCGTACACGCGTAAAGAGGCCTCCGAGGTTATTAGAAGTCGCAAAAAATCTTTCACCACCAACCAGGACGGGCTTATTCTCGCGTTCAGCCTTTCGCCGCGCTGCCTCGTCGGCCTCGGGGTCAATCTCTTCTCGACTTTTCTGCCCACGAGCGGCGGAGTTTTCCATACTCAGCTCAAATTCACGCCTTGAGTTAGCATCACGCGGATCATAGCGCTTGAGGCGACCCATCCACGAGGCCTCCTTGATCGGGTCCTTCTTTGCCTTGACGCGCAGTCGATGCTTGATCTTGTCAACATCCAGATCCGGAAACAGTTTTTCAATGGCGGCCAGCGCAGTGTCTTGCTCTTCTTGCCAAGCACGCTCGCGAGCAGCCGCATCGTCCAGGCCATCTTCGGCAAGAAACTCTTGCATTTCGTCGATCTCACTGCTCATTTCTTCGTCCTCAAGTGGGTCATCGTTACCAGCGAACTCATTCTCTGCATCATCCATAAAGCGGGCATCAAGGCGAAATCGCTGGTCACCACCGAAGCGCTTTTGCATCTCAAAAAGCTTCTTGCCGCTTTCTCCGAGAAACTCTGGTCGGAGTGCAAAAGCCTTTGCCGCCTCGCTGTCCACTGCCGTTTGTTCATCCGTGTCTGCCTCATCGTCACCATCCGCCAAAAAATCGAGTGTCTTCTTGTTCCCACCACTCTTTTGGAGACCCATTAGGTCTCTATCCTCCGGATCCATGGCCTTTGCAGCGGCTTCCATGTCTTCTTCTTTCCCGTCTTCGTTTTCAGAGTCCGAGTCCATCCAGTTCGTCACCAACCGATCTCCACCGACGTTGCGCTCCTCCTCCTCACCCTCCGAGTGCTCGTGAGCTTCACCATCGTCGTCAAACGTGATCTTTTTTGGCTTGGCGCCAGCAGCGACCGCAGCCGCGACCAACTTCCGCTGTTCCTCTTCCTTTTGCTGGCGCAGCTGCTGGCGCGCCTCGAGCGCTGCCACGCGCCGCGCGTTCGCTTCTGCCCTGGCAGCCTCGTCGTTGAGCTCCTCTCCATCAGAGCGATCGTTGTCAGCAGCCGCCTCGGCCTCCACCTGCCGCACAAAGGCGTCAATATCGTCCTCCGCGATGACTTGGTTGTCTCCGCCCTCCTCGCTCTGCTCACTAGAATCACGGTCACTGTTCTGTTCACTCTCTTCCTGCTCCTCGTCCTCGCTTTCCTCCTGGCTCGTGCTGCCGTCCTTATTGTCCTCTTCCTCCACTGGGTCGTCGTCGGCGTTGGGCGGCCCCCACCGCGCCTCCAGCTCGTCGTCCGACAGGAACTCGGTGGTTCTCTTCCCCTGGAACTTGACCGCGACTCTCACGTCGCTCCCTTCTTCTCCAGCCGCCTTCTTCTCCTCCTCTGCCTTCTTCTTCCTGCCCTCAGCCTCCTCCTCGCGCTGCCGCCACTCGGCCTTGAGCCTGTCCAGGTAATGCGGCCGCGCGGGCTCCACCCTGAGCACACAGCCGCGCCACTTGGTCCGGTGGAACGTCTTGACGAGCTTCTCGCGAGCCTCGAGCGCTTCGTCCCCGTGCAGCGTCACGAACGCCGCGCCGCGGTGCTCGCCAGGCGCGCTCCACGGCGCTTTGCTCGGCGCCAGGGACAGCTCCAGACGCGCCGCGGGCCCCAAAAAGCGCGCGAAGCGCTCACGCAGCTCAGCGGCCGTCGCGTCGGCCGGTATGCCGCCCACGAACGCGCGCACGGGCCCGTGGGCGTCGCCATCGAGCGCGGCGTCGGTCGCCATGAGCAGGTCGCGGGTATTGACTGGTGGCGGAAATGACACTGGGGCTCACTATAGGATGGGAGTAGGCGCTTTTTAACTTGGAGTTTGTATGTGGAGGTGGTAGGCAGGAGTGCCTAGTTGGAGGATGGCTCAAGTTGAAGCTGCTGGCGACTAGCGTGAGGATGCGAGTGGGGGTTGCGGGCTGCAGCGACTGGAAGATGGAGGCTGGACTTGGCGTGGAGTGGTCTAGAGATTGAGACTGAGATGGAGAGGGAGATTCATCATGTAAGGTCTCATTCGCGATTTTAGCAGACGACAATTGATGAACTTGCGCTTCGCCATCGGCGGATTTTGTTGGCGGTGGATGCTTTTGCATTGCAGTGTAGTGGGAAAACAGCTTGTACTTGATGCAAAGCAGTCTATTCAGTCGGTATGCATGGGGCTTGAAATGCTCTCGAAGAGCCCCTTATATCCATATTTGCCAATGACAACTTCATCGTATTGTGGAAGCGGCTAGACCGGTCCATCGCTCCTGAAGCTGCTCTTGTACTGGAGCGACTGCCCGTCGTGGTCCGAATCAATCTTGTCGAACGACGAGTCTGACTCGCTCTGGATGCCGTCGAGCACCGGGCCCCCGCCACTTCCAGGGTCCGAGATCGTGTGACGTCTGAGCGGAGGAGACTCCCGCAGAGCTGTTGAGTACTCGCGGAACTCACGGCTGTCCCTGCAGCGGCTGCAGACTCGCAGCGCGGCACGAGGAGGCAGTCGGTGAGCTGAGCAGCACGTCTCGCACACAAGATACGCGCACAGGTCGCAGCGACGCCAACCTACTGACTGGAAAAGTCCGAACAAATTCCGCGTGCACGCTATGCAGTGCGTGTTGCGGTGGACTCCGGGTGCTGGCGTAATGACACCTCCCGCAGAGCCGATGGACAGCGACTGCGGATCGGTGCCGAGTCGAACCCTTCGCCTTCCGGTGATGACCAGCATCCCCAGTCGCTTGATGATACCTTTGGCGAGCGCTTCCATGCGAGCGACGGCGTGTCTCGACTGCTTGCGGGTCGCTTCCTTGCTGTCCACGATCTCGTGCAGGTGCGAGTGGTAAATGACGCGGACTGGAGAGTCAAGCTGCCGACCAGACGGTTCAATGCTCCACAGGATCGAGAACGGGTGGATCTCTCGCACGGTGTTGCTGCCCGCGGTCCCAGCAGCTAGATCATGCGCCGGAAGCGAGCTTATTGCGATCGTGAAGCCGCCGTGTTGTGACGGCCGCAGGTGCTCGACGAAGCACAACTGGTCGTTCTTGGAAGAGAGCACGTTGGCGTGCACGAACGAGCAGGTCTTGACGAGCAACGGCCCGACTGGGATAGCGTTGGTGTTGGCTCCAACCGAGCTTGACCTCCGCAGCCTTGCGCAGTGCACGATCGAGGCGTAGATGAACTCCGAGCGGTAGAGCGCCTTCATGACCGAGTTGAGGTCGCTCTCGATCGACGGGCTCAGCAGCTTTGCGAGGTTGAGCACCGAGCAGTTGACGTGACCGACCGCGAGCCACTCGCGGGTCTGCTCGATGCCTGCGTTGTGCCGCGAGTAGAGCGAGAAGCCTCGCTTCTCCTTCCTCCGCCTCCACCGACTGCCGGATCGAATCACGTGTCGTGCTCCTCGACGGCCCAGCGTTTCGAGGAACGCAACGTCGTTCAGCACTGGCGCGTGGTGATGCCGCACGGTCTCAACGCGGTGCAGCAGCTCGCTGTCGTCCTCGACCACTCGTCGGCTCAGCGGGAGCGCGGACGAGCTCGAGCTCCCGCGACTCTCGTCGCTCCTTCGCTCCATTTCCGCGAGGGATCGGCTCGGAGGCGATGGTGATGAACTGGGTGGAGAGGGCTGCCTCTTTGGATGGTTAATTGATTCCCGGCCGGTCGATTGGCGACTGCCCGATCGCGTCCCACGGTGATGATGGTGGGCTCCACTGTGGGCCACGCGGGCCTCCAGTGACGATGCGTGGAGACGGACTCTCTCGCCAGTAGCCACGCTAGCTGCAGCTTCTGCTCTCCGGCGCCTTCTCGCCGACGCGATCTCTCTTCTCGCCTCCGCCCGATCGGTAATGCGAGGCCCATCCGCTCGAGGTGTTGAGCTGCAAGGTAGGGCGAGAGTGCTGCTGGCTCCCTCTGCTTCTCCGCTTGCTTCGAATTCCTCGTCAAATTTCGATGGGGGCCTGCGCATCCCTCGGGGTAGTCTCAGAACCCAACTGCAGTCCTGCGTCCGTGCTCCCTGGCTGGCTGTAAGTGGGCGGTGCTTGATCATTTGACTTGCTGTTTGCTGTCCGTAGAGCCCGGGACCTTCCTTGACAGCCTTGGGGGATATGTGGATGCACTTCGATATCACTAATCGAGAAGGAATCTGAGTATCTCTCAGACCCGTGGAATGTATCTTGGCATGGAACTCCGCCACGTTCGACAAGCCAGGTGTCCGGAGCGTGAGCGTGCAGTTGACGTCGCGGCGAGAACTCAGACACGAAAGCTTCAGCCTATGGTTGGAGAGGGCACACGTGCGTATCTTGAATTACTGATTGAATGACAACTTCAACTCGCGACTAGCTCAATGGTGCAGTTCTCGTACAGCGTCTGGAAGCTCATCTTCGGCTTCGTCATGTCTTGATTGATCCATTGCGTCATGCCGAGTGGGTGGGTGGAAGAATCCACTCGTTGCGCGTGTCCAAGCGCCACAGCGAGCGGTTTGTCTCCATGAAACGCAATCTAGCAACGCCTGACGCCGCGACATTCACACCGAGTTCATCTCGTGGAAGAGAGAGCGGCTTCTCCGGCGTGAGAGAGGAGAAATGGGGCTGCTCTCGATGCTGTCTTCGCTGTCGTCCTCGTCGTCCCGCTTTCCGCACACGGGGCACTGCAACGACTCGTTGAGCTTGGGCAGCACGCACTCGTCGTGGAAGCGGTGGCCGCAGCGCAGGCGCATGACGTACGCATTGGTCGCGGGCATTGCTTGGCTGCACAGCACGCAGACGTTCCCTGGAGGCTCCTCCGCGGATTCTAGAGAGCTGCTCTCTTCCTCGGCTGTTGGCTGCACTGGAGCGCTGCTGCAGCTGCTGATGGTGCTGTCGGTGCTCGCATTGCTTGGCTGCGGTTTGTCGATGGCTGCATGGCCGCCGAGCACAACTGCGCGCACAGCATCCCTACGCATGACGTCGATCATCTTGGCATGCTCTTCGCCTCGGTCGACATCATCTCCGCAGAGAAATCGCAGGAACGCAGGCGCAACGTGCTGACTGACGACGGTGCATGAATGGTTCGTGTGTGCGAGCAGGAAGGTTTGCATGGATCGCAGCACGTTGAGCAGCGCATCCCTGCGACGCCGTACGAGCCCTGGCGACGCGTCTCGAAGGAAGAAGAGCGCCCTTCGAGCGGGGAAGTAGCTCACGAGCAGGTTCTCGAGCCACGGGCAGCCGCCAGCAGCGCACGCGTGGCCATGACGCAGCGCTGTGCGCATCTGCTTTTTGAAGGCGTGGAAGTCGTCGAAAGACCTCGCGAGCGACCAGTGCACACCTGCTCGGACATGCGAGAGCTCGAGATGGTACACGACAGCACCGCTGCTGCTGACCGACGTCTCTAGGTCGATGGCGAGTTGCTGGAGCTGTGCGAGCACGAGCTGCGCGTCGGCGTCCAACGCGCTGGTCTCGAAGTGGAACGAGCGGCTGCGACCGGATCGAGGAGGGGACGAAGCGAAAGTTTGGAATGAACCACCAGGGAGCGACCCGCGGTGCGGCCGACGCTGCGTGGGCAGCATGAGCGCAGCCATGGCGTCAAAGCTGAGTTGATTGAACAGGTCACGCGGCGTTCAGCGACGGAATTGGAAATGCGTGCGGCGTTTCACGGCTGTAACAGTCTCCGATGAACAGGAAGATCGCAAGTGACGGGTCCGACGTGAGTTGAAGCTGAGAGTTCCGTGGCAGGTCTTTGCTGCCAAGGCGGACTCGCCCGTGTCGCATCCGTCGTGGGTGCCTCGCAAGATTCTCGACACGAGCATGGAGCTGCGATTGCGAGTCGTGCACGAGGCGAATGTTTACTGCCTCGCCTCAGTCTGAGGCTGCCAGCCTCGCGACATCATGGCGATTGTTTCACGTGAGTCAGAGTCATCTTGGCTGCTTGATGACTCTGCCGTGGATGAGCGACGCAGCAACGCCTTGGCGTCGACTTGTCTGGTGATTGCACATCACCATTCCCGCCTCCCGAGCCCCGCGTGTCCATACGAAGCTGATGCATCGGCGGATTGCATTGTGCCAGCGTTGCGTTCAAGTTGGAGATCTGCACGTCTATTAGTTTTGTTCGGCTAGTATGATGAACACGCGTGGTTCGCTACCTCTGTTGGGCGGTCGGCGTTTGTAGCGAGGAAGAAGCGGCGGCCGGCCGGGCAATAAATACAGTCTATCGGGTCCCTCCCGCCCACGCCACCATCTATTTGCTCGAGTAGTGTACAGCGTAGGGCGGCGGCGAGTCGTAGCGCCGCGCCTTGATGAATGCACCTCCCCTCTGCGGTGAACCCTTGGTCTCCGCTTGGCCCATGCGTTGAGGAGACGACTTCGCGCCTGCGAAAGCTCTCCGCTGCTGCTGCTGCTGTGGTTGCTGCTGCTGCTGGGGAAAGTATCCACTTGCACCGCTGCCGACAACAGCGCCGTTTGCGATCGTGATGGGCGACGTTGCGATCCGCTGGTGACCGTGCGGGTGAGGGTGCGGCGCGTAGAAGGGCTGCTGCTGGTGATGCGGATGCAGCTGCGGGTGGAACGGCACACCATACATGGCAGGCACAAGCCCTGCTGCGTGAGGTGGCACCGGTAGCAGCGATTCCCATCGCATCTCGTCGCGGACCTTGGCGGTTCGAGCGTCAACGCTGTTTAGCGTTGCCTTCCCGTGCCACGTCTGTCGCGGGTGCACGAGTAGATCTGGTCGCCAGCCATCACCACGACCGTACATTTGCCAGCTTTGCGCAAAAAAATCGGGAATCGAGTCGCTCGCGTTCTTGTCACCAAGCAGCATTACTGCAAGTCGGTTGCGACCCAGCCGGAACGCGCGCTTCATCATGGGGAACCAATCGGCAGAAACACTGCGCGCCAAGTTATTCTTCTCATCCAGAGGGTCCACGATATTGCACACGCGCACAGGAAACATTGACTTGTACGCAGCGCCTTCACCAGCCATGCTCGCTGCAAGAGAAGGGTCGAACGGCGCGAACTGTTCAAAAAGCGACATGCGGATCCCCACAAGGTCCTCGGCTTCCATCACCGCCTCAAACTGTTTCGAAACTGGTGCATCAGTCCGCCCAGCTCCTGCCACCGCCTCCCCAAATGTGTAGCTCTTCGCGCGAGATTTCTTTGACGCGGCAACGGTGGGGTGTGCAATCGGAGTTGTTGCCAAGACGCTAAGCGGCACGGCGCCGTTGAGCGTCATGGCTGCCTCATGCCACGGGAACTCGGCCATGCGGTCCAGGAACAAGTACAATGCCTGCAGCGGATGCGTAATGGTGTCGCCGTACTGATTGAATAGTGCCATGACGATTGTGTTGATCGCGTACGTCGCAAACGCACCGTGGCTCGCACCCATCACGCTCTGATTACTTGACGTCGACGATCCCGACCCATTTCCACCAGTCGACGTGTAGGTAGCGCTCTCATGAACGCACCACGCCTTGATCACGATCAGACTCCTTTTAAGTAGGTGATCCTTTCCGACTCGTGCATCCATCTCATCCAAGAGCGTAACGGCCCCAAGGGCGGCGACGCGGTTGGCAGTAAGGTCAACCGCCACATTGTCGATTGTGCACTTGATAACCCGTACATCGGCGTTAATGAAGCTGACATTGCGAACCGTGTTGGTCAACACCGAGGGTGTCAATGGAACACCACCAACGCCTGCAGCACCAGCATTGAGAGCGGCCGCTGCGACGGCTGCACCACTAGCGAGCTTTGACGTTGTTGGAGACCCGTTCATGACGCTCACTGGGGCACTTGCCACACTCAAATCCGAATTCCCAGCAAGACAAAGCGCATGCATGACGGCAAAGTACCACGTCGGTTCGAGTTCTTTGGCAACACTAAGCAAATGTCAAGGTCGGCTGTCGGGAGGTACGTCTTCATCGGGTAGGAGCCAGTCGGATAGAACATGATAGGGGTGCCAGGCGGAAACTGCGACTCCAGCACACGCTGCACGAACGTCAAAATCTTCTGGCGAACATAGTCAGCATCACCCTGTGGGACCCATCCACTCCACCAGATCCTCGACAGAGCGTCTCAGTGAAGTAACGCGCTGGGTTGGGAACTTGGTCCGAAGTTGCACAAGCTGTGTTGGAAGTCAGAGTCTCGTGTATCTAGGTGGTCCAAGTGGGAGAAGATCTCAGCTTGTCGAGTTTGCGCGAGCAACTGCTTCAGGTACGCGATTTCCGCATCCTTCTCCTGAACAAGCCGCTGGTGTTGGAGGAGATCATTTTGATTCTGCTCTGCCACTTGCAAAGCTTGACTATAAGCAATCGGACGAATAACGAGAGCTGGCGGCTTCCCTCCTCCTATGGGAGATACTGACGTATCATCACCTCTAGACTCCGATACAGCGGTCACTGTGCTTGGGCTTGAAGAATCTCTTGTCGTCTCACTTTTGCGATCACGATTTGCCGGAGACGCGACGTGGAGTTTGAACCCTGGAGTTGAAGACGAACGCTCGTCAACCGCAACACTGGTTCGAGATGTCGTCACGGCGTCCAAAATTTCATGCTGCTCAGTGTCCCCATCCTCATTCGCTGCACGCTCGGGCGAGGACGCGGTGGACGATGAGTTGCTGTCTGCACTCACTGGTGTTCTCTCCTCTTCCTTAGTTTCCAGTACTGCGTTCGCCTCTGCTACCTCCTCGGCAAGCGCATCCGTCATTTTCTTACGATCGACACGCTCCAGAACTTCTCGAATTGCTGCTTTGTCACCCGATGCGGTAAACTCCAGCAAGTTAGCACGGAGCTTTTCGAGTTGACGCTGCCGTTTCTTCAGGTATTTCTCGTCCATCAAGACCTCGCGGACAGTGACCTTATCGTTGCCAGTGGAGTCAGTCGCTGACCCCGCAGCGTCTTCACCATCCTCATCTTCCTCATCCTCTTCTGCATTTTGCTTCGCGTCTTCCCTACGCGATTCTTCTCTTCTATTGGTGCCATCCTTTTCTTCGCTTGAAGAACCACTCTCTTCACCACTATCTTCATGTGCTGCTCCTTGGCACTTCCGGAGATTGAGTATCTTCTTCATTCTCCTCCCACAGACTATCGAACGCTTCATCTCTAGTCATTATTACAACCTTCGGTCCCTGATGAGGGCTTGATACAGATTTTTGCAACGCTTCGTTCACAGCCGAGGGATTTGGCCGAACTGAGTCGACATCTTCGACTGGATCAGCGTCAACAGATTCGACTGCCTTATCGCCCTGTTCAGCTGTTGGCAAATTACTTGCGTGGCGATCAAGATAGTCATCTTCACTTGCTCTGCGATCTTCGTTCTTCTCTCCGTTTTCACTCGACGGCTCGTCCACTATCTCACCGTCTTCGTCGTCTTTAAGCAGTACATATCCTGATGCCTTCTTCTTCTTCTTGCTTTTACGATTCTTCTTCTTCTTACTTTTGCTGACTGATGAAGTATTCGCGGCTGAACCATTCGCACCAGGGACGCTGCCCGTTTTGCTAAGGTCTTCCCACCCTTCTTCCTCCTCAACCTTTTGCTCAAGCCACGCCACTGCTTCTTGCTGCCGCCGTACCTCGAACGTCTTTTTGCTCTCCTCTGCGGATTGAAGCTCCAGTTGAGCATCCAGTCGCTTCGAACTCTTGGATGGAGAGTCTAGAATTTGTTGGTAATCGGCGATTGCTGCATCAAATTGTTCCCGCTGCAGAAGAATCCGAGCGCGGCAAATCAAAGCTTCTGCCGAAACATCACTAATCATTTTCCCAGTCTTGACAATCGACACTGTCGATGTTGATCCAGGCGACGCTGCACCACTCGACGATCCACCTGACTGGAATGCACTAGATCGAGTCGGCGACAGCTTTTGGCCGTTAGGTATTCGATGACCGGAAGCAAGAGTGGCGCCATTACGCTGAACGGTCGCTAGAATTGTAGTCTCCACCGTTCCGCTATTGCTTGTTGAGGAAAGCGCAGCATCGCCCTTGTGGTCGTAATGACCATCGATAATTGATGTATAGTCCGCTTGGGCTTTTCGAAGCTCTCCCAGCTCTTCATACAGGCGAGCTCGGTAAAACAACCCATCAATGAAGAAGCCATTTTCTCGAAGAACAATAGTAACCTCTTCGATCGCACGCGCAATGTCTCCTCGTTGCTGATAGAGCTTCGCGCGCGACATGTGCACCTCAAAGTCGTTTGATTCCAGCTCAAGTGCGCGCGTTGAAATCTTCAAGCGCCTCTTCATAACGTTCAATTTGCCCAAATGCCTCTCCGCGCCGACGTAGTGCCTCTCCGTGCTCTGGGTCCAGCTCAAGTACACGAGAGTAGTCATGGATTGCCTGCTTCACCATTCGTTTTGCCTGCATGCCCTTGTATGGTCGTGGGCCCTGTTGCTTTTTGCCTGTCGCCTGTTTTTTAGTAGTAGTTCCTTGTGAAGATTTACCTGTCGTCCCGGCTTGCCGAGATCTGCCTTGCTCCACCTCGCTCATCTCAACATCTTTGCGCTCCTGGGCATCTTCCTCTGCAGCAATCCGCTGCACGATCTTGGCGCGCTCCATCAGCACTTCGACAATTTTCCGTCGCGTTTCGCTACTGTTAGCCTGGGATCCTAGCACACTAGTCGTTTCCATCTGCATGTTGTGCTCTTCCTGCAGTTCGAGAAAGCGGTCGAGATCTCGAAGTGCGGGCTGCTCTTGCCGGCACTGAAGGAACACCTGTGCTCGGAGATGGTAGAGCTCGGCATCTCGCTGTCCATCGTACTTTTCCGCGCGTCCAAGGTCATCAAGAGCGTTTGTGAGCTGATTCATTGCGCGGTACACCTTGGCACGCGCTATGACGAGTGCGCGGAGCTGTGTGACAGAGTCGCTCGAAGTCGAGCCCGAGTAGGAGGACCCACCGCCCACAACCATGACGCTCGTGCCATGGTGGTCGTCAGATAGCAGTCGCTGCGTGGACGTGAGGTTGATGGCCTTACTGAAGTCGAGAAGCGCGGCGTGGTTCTCGCCTAGCGCCGCATAGGCGTGCCCACGCTTGGCGAACAGCTGCGCGTTCATGGGGGTCATGTTGATGACGGCGCTAAAGTCCTCGATGGCGGGCTTGTACTTTTGCGCGGCCATGTAGCATATGCCGCGCTGGTAGTGCAGTCGCACCTTGGACTGTAGGCTTCCTCCGCCGTTGCCTTTCTCGAGCGCGGTGATCGCCTCGCTGAAGTAGGGGATGGCCGCGGCGTACTGCTTCTTGTCGACGAGCGCGTTGCCGCGGTCGACCGCGTTGTCAATATTGGTGGCTGCTGGCGCTGCGCCCGCTGCGCGCTGCTGCAGGCTGCGGTACTTGTTGATGCCCGACTGCAGCACGCGCGCGTCGTCGGCGCCGTTCATCTTGCGGTTCATCTTCATCTTGAGCTGCGTGTGCACGGGGATCTGTATGCGCGCGTCGACCTCGTCAAAGTCTCTGTCTCGCGACTGGCGTCTGCGCAGCCCCGTGGCGTCCACGGGCGCCACGATCTCGTGCGCCTCTGCGCTCTTCATGCGTCGGGAGACAGGCGCCAGTGAGCCGGCAAGTCGCTCGGAGGCGGCGCTGCAGCTGGCGCGAGCGGGCGAGCGAGCGGGAGGGCGAGGGCGAGCGCGAGATGCGCACACACTCTCGCAGCGACGGCGAGCGCGGCGGGCGGGCGGGCGGGCGGTAACGCAGCGAGGCGGCGGGTCGGCCGGCGTTCCTGGCCCCCGACGTTCCTACCGGTAGTGTTGTAGCCTGCCCAAGGCTTGCCCTGCGGGGAAAGCCCGTGGGGGCGACGCCCCGCCGCGGTTTCCGTCCTCCGTCCCAGTAGGCGCGACCTTCGCGCGACATGTTTCATATCGTCCAATGGGAATCGTTGAAAAATTAAAATCGCGGCTTTTCAACCAATGGAGAGCCGCCAACCCCCCGCAAACGGAACGGAGGGCGGAGGGCGGGCCGCCACAACCCAACTGGAGCTCGGACGCAGATGATGGCGCTACGCGCTGCGATCGGCGGCGCGCTGCGCGGCGGTGCGAGCCGCGCGGGTCTCAGTGGAGTGCGCGCGCTGTCGGAGGAGGCTGCGCGGCCCGCGTTTTCGGTGGTGCGGCACCCTGTGACGGCCGAGAAGCTGCAGGCGAGCGATTACTTTGCGGTGGTCAAGCTGGGCGGCACGCAGTACAAGGTGACGGCGGGCGACGTGGTGGTGGCCGAGAAGATCAAGCACGCCAAGGTGGGCGAGGTGCTGGACATCGACGAGGTGCTGCTGCTCGGAAGCGTGAACGAGACCATCGTCGGCCGCCCGCTCGTGGCCGGCGCCAAGGTGCGCGCGCGCGTCGAGGAGCAGACGGTCGACGCCAAGATTGACATTTTTAAGAAGAAGCGCCGAAAGAACTACCGCCGCTGGAACGGCTTCCGCCGCGAGGTCACCATCCTGCGCGTCACGGACGTCCTGCCCATCGACGTCTAGCGCGCGCACGCAGCCCAGCCGCACGCGCATCGCGCAGTAATAGATCGTTGAAGGAGACCTCCCCCCACGCCTCTTGGCCTTTGCATGCTTGTGCCGCAGGTTGATGCCGTGTCCAGCGTTGTCGGTCCAGGCCTTTGAATCGACGCGTCAGTAGCTCGTGCAGCGCTCTCCTGCCTCAGATGGAGGTGTCTGCCGAACATGAAGCGAACACAGACCATCTAGATCAAGCAAACCAAGCGTGGCGTTGCTGAACAGGGCTCAACACGCCACTTCACCATGGACGAAGCGGTTTATGACGCGTCATGAACTGGTACAGACAGGAGCCCAGCACCATCCTCCCAACTCGGCACGAGCGACGCAACTCACGAGCGGATCAAGCCTTCGATTCCATTATGGCGGCCGCCGATAAACTACCCTAGACTGCAGACTTACATGGTGAGCTCCATGATGGCGTTGACAATGTCGTTGTCGTTGGAGCGCAGGGCGGCGACGGCCTTGGCCTTGCTGACGCCGGCCTGGCTCATGACGAGCTGGATGTCCTTGGCGTCGATGCCCGACTCGTCGACCTCGGCGTCGTCCTCCTCGTCCTCGGCGGCGTCGGCGGCGGCGTCGGCAGCCGCGGGCTCGGGGGCCTTGAACTGCTGGGCGGCGAGCTGCTGCGCCTGGGCGTTCAGGTCCTCGATCTTGGCCTCTCCGAAGATGACGTACGTGTCGCTCACGGCGCTCTTGAACACGTCGGGCTTGGAGATGACGAAGAGCACGTTCTTGTTCTTCTTGATGGTCACGCGGATGATGCCGCCCACGGGCTTGAGTCCGAGCTTCTGCATGGCCTTGCGCGACTTCTTCTCCGAGCGGTTGTGCTTGCCGGCCTCGGCCGAGTTGGCGTCGCCGGCCTCCTCCAGGGCCGGGATCTCGTCGTCCGAGTCCGCGTCCGAGTGGTCGTGCGCGTGCTCGTGCGAGTGCTCGTGCGCGTGCGCGTGGTCGTGGACGTGGTCGTGCTCGGCGGGGGCCATGGCTGCTGCTGGGAGGTTGGGGATCGAGGCGGAGGCTTTCTCACTGATGCGCCATGGTGGCCAGCCATGACGGCCGAGGACCACCCGTGGAAGAGACGGCACTGAAACGGGTTGTGACGGGGGGGGGAGGGCGTGGTGTATGACACACGAATGTGCAAGTTGAAGAGATTGGTGGACAAGTTGACTCGTTCCTTTGCGAAAATGGGAACCGATCGAGGAAGTCACGAAGATGAATGGACTGGATCACGATGCACATGGTAATGACCGCATTTTTTTTTTTTCCTGGAGTTTTCCCAAACTAATTTGCGGAAAACGAAATCCCAGTCGACAGTGCAGTTGAGGACTTTCCAGGTCGAGAGGAAAAGATGGACAAGGTCAAGCTGTGGTGCGCGGTGTACGGGCAAGGGAGCGTCTTCTGTGTGAAGATCGCGCATGATGCGAGAATGAGCGCGCTGCAAGAGGTCATTGCGGGCGTCTTGAGTACCCAGCACAGCAGGGTCCCTCCAAGCTTGTTGAAGCTCTACTTGGCGCGGAAGAATGGTGAATGGCTCAAGGACGATGATCACGTGAAGACATTCTTGCAAGCTGGCATCAGCACCGAGTATGAAGAGATGCGGCCTTTGTGGATGCTGAACGACAAGAGGTGTTTTGGGGAGGGCTTCCAGCCTGCAGACGAAGAGATTCACGTGCTAGTGCAACTCCCAAGATTGACGACTCATGGGCTGTCTCGGGATCTTCAACTCATTGTGGACGGTCAGCATATCCCGATCACGGATGGCGCATGCTTCAATCCTCCAACACTGGTCGCTTTTTGGCAAGCGTTGGCGAATGACCGAACAGCATTCGAAGCTGGCGCAGTGATCAAATTACCCGAAGGCACCTATTTACTTGGAGATGAAACTCTGGGTTCTCGGATCTACATTCGCCATTGCTACCCTGGTTTGTGGGAGCTTTGTCAGAACAAAATAAACGATATAGAGAAGAAGACATCGCATCTTGTGATCCTCGGCACCCCAGGCATTGGCAAGACGTATTTTGGATACGCGATCTTGCTTCTCCTTGCGCGTGCTGAAGCGACGGTGGTGTACGAGAGCGGAGCGTCGGGGGACCGCATCTTATTCTCTCGTTACACGGTGGTTAGAGGCTCACGCCAAGCCTTCGTTAGCATTCTTAACCAACCTACAACATATTACATCGTGGACGGTGTCAAACCTCGTTACGTCAAAGCGAAGACGATTCTTTTGACGTGGCCGAGGTACTCCGTCTGGCACCAGTTCTGCAAGACTACCTGCGGAGTGTGCTACATGCCGGTGTGGTCGATCGAGGAGATCCTGGAGTGTCGTGAACTGATGTATTCAGACACACCAGAGGACGTCGTGAAGGAATGCTTTCGTCGATGGGGTGGAGTCGCACGCTATGTCTTGGGTTATGCAACATTCGAAGATCAGCAGCAGTTTCTTGACAAAGCGCTGGGCTGTGTAGATCTTGACCGGTTGGTGAAAGTCTGCTGTAGACTTGATGAAAATGAAGCGGCTCACCGCTTACTGCATTACTGTGTCAACGAGGAGTTTAAGGACGAGTACTTCGTCTTTGCATCGCAATACGTCCAGCAAGAAGTCTACAGCCGTCTGTACGCCCAGAATAAGCGGAAACTTTTTGAGTTCATAGCTAAGTCGGGTGACGTTGGCGCTTATGCTGTGCTTCGTGGTCTATTGTTTGAAGGGTATGTGCACTCAGTGCTGCCGCAAGGAGGAACGTTTCGAGTTCGCCGTCTGATTAACAACAACAAGGCAGGCGATGGCAACGACGCTCTCATAGCCGGCGACGACGTCTCAACAATTTCTTTTCCGAGATCCAAGAAAATCGTTTTCAATTCTGACAGTGACGTACTCAGTGCTGCAAATTCAATTTACCTGCAGCCAGAGATGAAGAATTATGAATCGGTGGATGCAATTATGAAGCCAGACATCCTGTTCCAAGTGACTGGTGCTCGCAAGCACCCCTTCATACAAAAAGGCATCCACGATGTTTTGAAGCTACTTGGAGATCCTGAAGCACTCCAGCTGTACATCGTGCTTCCGCCGGACGGATTCGCCAATTTCCCATACCTGGACTCCGAACGCACAAGGATGGCGATGCCAAGCTACATGGACGCGCTCAATATCCAGCTATTTGCAATGGAAGTCAAACCTGATTCAGAGGAGAAGAAGAAGACATGGGCGGGTAGCTCGGAGACTCCAAAACAGGGCTTAAAACGACGTCACGCTTAGCAAGTCAGCTTTCAGTGATGCACGCTGCGGTTCTTGTCGCTATTGCTCCAGCTGCTGATGACGCGTTGGGAAAGTATTGTTGGTGAAGGCGTTGCTGTTGACGGAGTAGCTGTATCTGCTGGAGTCGGTGTTCCTGAAGTCGTGCACAGGAGGAAGGGAGAAGAATGCGGCGGCCGATTGGTGGCGGTAACATTCAACCGGTTGGGGGCGAATGGCCTTCGAGTGCGCTACGAGACTCACTGCTCGGAAACGGGAGCTTGGTTTATTCACGACCGTCAATTGGTCAAGAAAGGAGTACGTGTCGTGTGTGCTGCATTTCCAGTTCAATATGCGAGGGAGTGAGAAAAAAAGTAGTGCCATGCGGCACAGGTTTCGTTGATGTCGGCCAGGTGTTTGTTGGACTTTGTGGGCATCTGGCGGCTCGCCCTGCTGTAGTGCTCTTGATCACAGGATGATTATTGTTCGTCGCGTTGTCACTCCCCTCATAATCCATCGCCGCCGCCGTAGCTGCCGGCACGCCCATTGCGGCGCTCCGGTGGTCTGCGAGAGCGAGCTGAAGCAGCGGCGCTCAGTGTGTATGGTCGGTTCCGTGTCTTTGACTAGCGTTGGGAGCAGTCAGTCTACAGACGAATTTATCATTGCTGGGTGCTCTGAAGCTCATCACATCAAGCGAGTGGCGAGCGCCTGAAAACAACTGCAGCGACACGCTCGCAATGCTCGGGACTTGCATACTATTCGTTCTTCGGATCGACCTCATTCCTAAGCAAAAGCCACAGGTTGTGCCCAGAAAAGTCCTGCGCGCTCTGTGTGAGGCTTCTACTAGTGCACAAACTTGAGATACCTGCATTACGAGCAATCGGCGAGCGATGTCGCTGTTGTCGACGGTTCGATCAGTGCGTCACGTCGCCCGAAGACGAGCTTGAGGACGTGCGACTGCCGACCACCGTGGTTTTCACCCAGCTCCGATGACGTCGCCGCTCATCACATCCCCCGGTGCCGATGCTCACGTCGCGATTCGCATGAGCCCACAAAAAGCAGCGGATCTTCATGATCTCCCTGCACGTCAATCTCTGAAGCACGCATGATCACTACAGCCCCGCAACCGCATCACGACGGCCAAGTCGCTGGCAAGCTATCGCTGCCAGGACGATTGGTGGCGGCCAGCAAAGAGAGCTTTTGATGTGAAGCATGCCACAGTGAAGGCGTATAACACGGCCGTGGTGGATGACCGTGGGATGAAATGATCCCAAGGAGCTTCAAGGCCGCCGCGTCATCCCGCGCTGGTCGTCGACGTAATTGACCCCACCGACATCGAAAGGCTAGTCCGATCGAGATGTGAGTCGCTGGTCCCACCATGCAGCAGTGTTTAGTCGATACAGTAGAACGAAGGCAGAGGCAGACCTGCTACACTGTAGCTGGCGTGCCGCGACCAGATCGAGTGCGTTCACGACGATGGCAAAGTGCACGCATGCATGCAAGCATTGGGATGGCGATAATAATGGTTGGTTCATAATACACACGCCACGCACGACACGAACACGTACACCACCCTCGGTCTCCCCGAGGGCGTCCGACCACCCACCCGTCTAATGCTGCCCGCTCGTCTACTGCTGCTCTGCGGCGGCCTCGAGGCGCTGCTTGTCCTTCTCGGCGCGAAAGTGGGCGCCGCAGAGGTTGTGCGTGCGCTCGTAGGCGGGCTTGCTGCAGTGCGGCACGCTGCATCGCTTGCCGCCGCCGTGGGCCCAGCAGAATCCGTTCGAGACCGAGATGGTCTCGCAGTCGCTGAAGGCGCAGACCGTGCCGCCGCCGTGCGACCAGCACACGCCCTTGGACTTTGCGCGGTTGGCGCAGTCGGGCACCTTGCACTTGACCGACCCGCCGTGCTTCCAGCACCTGCGCGCGTGCTTGGCGCGGCTCTCGCAGCCCTCCACGCTGCAGAACTTGCTGCCCTTCTTGAGCTTCTTCTTGGCGGGCGGAGCAGCCGGCGGCTTGGCCGCGTCCTCAACCGCCGAGGCCGGTGCGGCGCGCTTCTTGGGCCTCGAGGGCCGGCGAGGCACATCCGGCTCGACCTCGGCCGAGAGGATGAACGACAGCGAGCCCTTGTGGCTGGGCGTGGAGCAGCTCGCCGGAGACGCCTCGCCGTCCACGCGGCATGGCGAGGTCTCGCCCACGGCCTCGCCAAGCTGCTTAGACCGCAGCGGAGGCAGCACGACCATGGGCAGCCACACTGGATGCCTGTGCTGGAAGTGGTCGTGGGCCTGCTGCTGGCCAAGTTGCAACTGGTTGGGCAGCAAATGGCCAGGAAGCAGCAGCGAGGACGGCACAGCGGGCGGGAGCATTGGCTCGCGGTGGAACCGCGTGGAGGGCGGAGTGACGACGTCAACTGGTGGCAAATCGCGAAGTGAAGAGCTCCGCGGCGGGTGCAGCTTGCGCAGAGACGTCTGACCAACAAGCGCGTACCGTGCCAGAAAGCACCGAAACTGACAATAGGTGAGTAAAGTACCGTGGTATTTGAACACGGTACTGCCGTTATATAGTCACATGATGACACTACAGTGCAGTTTTGGGTGTACCGTGGGAGCCGCTGACGCCGCGGCGTCGGCCAGCAGGGCATCTCGCTGGATCAGCCCGACGCACGAGCACGCTCCCACTCACCTGCCAGCGCCTTTGGAGCTTGTATAGGCGCAGGGATAGGCCTCGGGCATATCAGAGCCGCACGCAGCATCGAAATGCTGTCGCGACGCCCGCTGCTTCGTGAGCGGGCTCCTCTCGAGCTTTGACACGCAAACGATGACAAGCAAAGTGTTGGTGGCTGCATTTCTCACCATGGTGTCGAGCTCGACTCCGTCAAGGCATCAAGCAGAGCAGAGCCGAGCAGACCACCACCACGTCTTCCTCCTCTTCCTTCGACGTTATTGCTACCGTACCTACGGTGGTTGAGAGGCGACTTCCTCCCCCGAAAGCTGGTGTCAGACGCGATGAGTGGTGACGGTGCACTGCGCGTCAGGTTCAACAAGTGCAGTGGCCGATGCGACACTCGGCGGGAGTGCCGGGCCTCCCGGCTCTCTCTACGCCCGCCGTGATTGCATTCCGGTCGTGGGGCCACTGGGCTTTGCTGAACCGCGTGGACGGGGAAATTTTGGCGTGGCATTACGACCTCGCGTTGGCTGGTCTCCTCGGTCTCTCCCCAAGTCTCAGCGTCAACAGCATGCGGCCCTCGTCATCGAGTGTGGACTGCGACGGTCATCTGCTGAGGGATGCGCCGAGTTTGTCACTCCCGGTGAGGCAGCTGAAGGCTTGCTGGATGACAGTCAGCAGATGGCGGCGACACTCGACGACGCTCTATAAATTGGCGAGTCAAAGCTCGCTTGACTCGTGTTCGTTCCGATCTGTCGCGGAGCTCGACTGGCAAGGCCCCCCACCACCAAGCAGAGAGCTCCATGCTCTCTATGTACTTCTCGCTCCCAGCCACCTTTCGTGCGTTCGTGCGCATTGTGAGTCAGTCGTGAAGGCAATTTAGGCACGGGCTCGATGCTTGCGATGCGTGGATCCTCTTTATCGCCCATCTGTGCTTCAGGAACGCCCGCCGGCGACGAACTCACGCTGGCGCACGACGAGTTGCCTAACGCCCCGGTGCAACCGTTGCGCACGCCCCACTTCCCGCAGGATTGCGGTGGGGCTTGCGGAGCTCCAGATGACTCGGTGAGGACCGGTGGTCCCTTTCTGAGCATATCACATGTTCCCTATACAGGTCCAAGTTGAAGCTCTCGCCACCACAGATCTGGTCGAGGGCTCGCCATCCAACGCACGACGCCAACCTGGAGGGCAAAGCTCGCACGTCACGAGTGCCATGTCCTCTACTGGCGATACGATGCACGGGTGAGGTTGCAGCCCTCGCCTTCATAGCCACGCGACCCTGCAGCACGCCATCACAGATTTGTTTGGGCACGTAGGTCATGGAATGCTCCACATTTCCGTTTACTGCTGCTCTCGCTGCAAGCAAAAAGCTTGTGGATCAACATGACTCCCTCTAATCCTTCCATCTACTCCACATCAACAAATCACTACGTGTAGGCTGCGGTGCTCTCGCCCTGGCCGTTGGTTGCCACCACTCGAACCGAGTAGTCCCAGCCGGGGAATAGGTCGCTTATCGTGTGAGCACGCAAGTTGAACCTCTTGAGAGTCCACGCTTGGGCCTCGAAGGACGCTGGTAGTTGACATCCACCTCCTACGTACGCAGCGTCTGTAGTGTCGATTGTGACGCTAGTGGTGATCGTCGCCCCACTTCCGGACGTTGAGACTGCTGTCGCCTTCATGACGCAGCGTCTCCGCAAAGTCGACGCGTCGTTCACGAGCACCTCCTCGACGATAAAGTACTCGTTCACAGCAAGACCTCCGACGCTAGCGAGCGACGTTGTGACGGTCAAAGTCGATCCTGCGAGCTTCTGGACGCACGAGGCACACAATACTGCTGCATTGGCACCCAGCAGCACGCGACCACGCTCTCCACTCACGACCGTCTCAACATTGGTCGCGTCCGGTGACAATGCGAGAGCGAGTGCTGGAATTGACAACGCATTGGTTCTCGCCGTGCTCTCACTAATCGTTTGCTTCCCAATCGCTTCTTCTAAAATGGCGTTGCATTCGTTGTTGGACCCGTCCACACGCCCACGGCCCAACCTGTCGTCCAGACCAGGTCCATACACGGAAGTTCGCGTAATGCTGACAGTTCCACCGAGTGCCATGAAGGCATTTGCCCCGCAATTCGTTGTATCGCTCACCGCTGTCAGTAGCGGAATGCCCAATACATCTAGAGTCGTCGAAGTTGTTACACTGTTGACGAGCGTGACGGTGTACGTGTGGCCATAGTCCCATGCCGCGGAGTTGTCACCCATGACTGACACAGTTGCGCCGGCAAAAGCACCTCCGAGAGGATGCAGCAGTGCCTCGACGTCCGCTCCGGTTGCTTGCCAGTCCAAGCATCCAACGTTGGTGCCACCCGCCTTGAGCATATATTTTCCCACGATGGATGCAGCCGTGCTCGCTCGAGACACCACAATTGCCTGCGTCTCGATCGTCTCTCCACATGAACTCGTGAACGAAGGATTGACGTCCCATTCAACTCGGTATGAAGAGATTCCGTTGGCGTCTCCGAGTGAAAGTGGGGTCTCCCACACAACTAACAGCGTTGAACGGCTCAAGCGTGTTCGAACGCTCAGGGATCGTGGCCGCGTTGGCACGCGCTGAGTTGGTAGGATACCCGCGAGTGGCTTGACATCTGAAAAGGCTCCAAAGCCCACGCTGTTGTACGCTGCAACGCGCGCATTGTACGTGTTTCCAGCTGACAAACCGGTGAGAACATAGGAGAATGCCATTCGACCCGGAACCATTTGCGTGCGGCCCTTAAATCGCTCTACGACGGTGATAGAGAGTGAGGCGTCAGAATTCAGGACTTGAAGAAGATTGACGTCGCCACCGAGGGATGTGAACGTAATATCTACAGGCGAAGGTGTAGTTGCTACGCAGAGTGTCGTCTGGGCCGGGTTACGGATGGACACGCGCACAGCAACACCACTGGTTCCCACTGCAAGCGCATTCAGCGCCGTTTGAAGTGCTGCAGCATTCGCATTTGACGCGATAACTCCTGTTGAAGCTCCAAGGAGACTCAACTGGAACCCTGCTGTCGATGGAGCCCCCGCGCAAGTCAGAGACTGAACTTCTTGCTGATTTCCAACTGTCGCGCTTGGGCCAATGCCATTCGCAAGCTTCGGAGAACATTGAGCATTCCTTTGAGTCGTGGGGCAGATTAATAGGTTGTCGCCTGCAACATGGAGTTTGTGCGCTTCAAGTGTGTCCAAAGACGACAGACGTCGCTTGAACTGGTTGCCGCTGTACTTCTGTTGCGCAAATGTCACCAACCATGTGAATCCATTTGAGTCGAGTGCGCGATTTACCTTGATTCCCGTCTCAATTGTGCTTAGATTTCGCAGAGTTGCTTCCATTCCAACCGCAGAAATGTCATAAGGCAGCTCAGGAGTCCATTCCCCATCGAAACCAACTCGGAAAGTGCCCGATAGGAATATATTCGCACCCTTGGTGGGGCCGGAGACACTGATTGTATTCACGTCCTGCACCGCGTGGGGCGAGTCAAGATGATGCAAGGTTGCTGCCTGCTTCGCGCCACCATTGACGGTTGCACTCCACCACTCGATTCGGTATTCTGTAACCGGTTCACCGCCATCATTCCAAGGATAATCCCACTGAACAAGCGCCTGTGACTGAGAAAGCATATCCATCCGCGGCCATAGCACAGGACTCGGCAGCTGTGTTGCGAGCTGGACATACGCTGGAACAGGCGCTGATGGCTCGCCGAACCCATTCGCATTGTGAGCTCTGACTCGTGCATATACAGAAACACCACCACGTCCTTGGAAGAGTGGAAGTGCGTTGAGCGTTACACGGTTGAACGGCGTAATGGTGACCTTCGGATCTTGAGGAGCCTGCAAATGAATTCCATTCGCAGCCAGTCGCGGAAAACGGCTGCTGGCTGTGCCTCCAACGTTGACAAAAGTCACTTTCCAGTCATACCCGTGCTTCGCCACCTTTCGAGTGACGTCAACATTTGATACACTGGAAAGAGCCTCGAGCGCGGCCTTGACATCTTCATCAGTTGCATCAAAGGGTATTGGTTGAGTTGTCGGTGCCGCGTACATGGCGATAGTCGCAACTTGGGGTTTCTCAACTGCACTTGGCGGTGTCGGCACAGTCGCGGTCGCTGTACCAGTGAATGGGCTGCATCCATTGGACCCGACATCTCGCACTTGCATTGCCGGCAACGCACCACGGACGTTTGAGCCAATAAATTCCACCGTGTACACTATTGTGGTCGGGTTGAGCGCGAGCGTTCGACTCACGCGAACGTCATCTATGCCTTGGAGCGACTCGAGCTCACTCTCCAAAGCTGCAATGTCTTGAGAAGCGGCAGCAGCAGTCGTTCCCGAAGACCACAAAATGCAACCGATATCATCATTGAGATTGGCACCTCCATTCCCGCCCCGAAGTGTCGTGGCAGTGATCTCATCGCCAAATTGGATTCGGAAGCCACCCACACCATGATTCAAATCACCAATCGGCGTGTAGATTTTAATCCGTTGAATTTCTCGGGTTGCAAACTGGAGCGAATCGCGCGTGAGGCTGACTGGCACAGTGTAGTCATCAATACCGCCGAGCTGTAAACTAGTCGTAGCTGAAGCCCTTGAGCAATCACATGTTGGAGTCGCGTCACATTTACCGCGCACCCGGAAAGTCTGGCCGATGCGAACACTGTCAGGACCTTCAGTATCTTCAGGGTCATCATCGTTGTAGCTACCAAATCTAATGTAGTCACCGCACTCAATCGTCAAAGAACTAACAAGAGACACTTGGCTACTTGTTGCACCGAACGTCGTCAGATCAAACGCTGAGCCAACAGCGGTGTCCCGTTTGAAAACTGGAAGTGGGTCGGTCAAGGCCCCAAGACTGCTAACAAATGTCGCCATGGAGGAAGTATTCATGAAACTCCACGGATCAGAAGCGGAGCACAGCGGAAGAGCTGCTGGTCCCCAGATAATAAGGATGTCGAGCCCAGCAACGTTTGCAATAGCGCCTACCACGCAAGCAGACAGAGAAAGTGTCAAGTGAGTTGCATCAGCCGCTGTGACAGTTGCCTGGCACGTTGAGGTACTTCCGATTGCAATCTGAGTGCCCACGACCACAAGATTGAGTTGAGCCGCTGAAATTGCTGTTGTTGTGAGTATCTTGGTCGTGTCATCGTAGGAAACTGTAAGCACGCCTGGAAGCGTATATGATGCACCAGTGTCGAGACACACACGCGCCTTGCTGTTGCGAACACGAATATACTCGCCGCGAGAGAATGAGCCACTCAAAGAAGCACTTCCAAAGCCTACAGTTGAATCAGGCGGACTCGGAAGAGGAAGTTGGTCGCCTGCAATGACGACGCAGACACGTAGACTGCCACCTGCCGCGTAAACTTGCCTCTAAACCCAGTAGTTCCAGTCGCCGCCAAAGTGAATGTACTTCCAGCTGTGAATGGACCAGTGTGCGCTGATGTGGTGACACGTTGGTACGCCGTACTGGGAGCCACATTTACTAGCTGGAGTTGGCTACTACTATAATTGAATGAAGTATCGTACTCCACGCGATATCCATCAACGCGGAGACCACCAGATGAGGCCACCTGATCGTATGCTATCTCTAGCTTCGTTCGGATAGCACGCGCGTTTCTCACGTTGTTGAGTGGGAAAGGTGCTCTTGTGGGCGCCAGACCATTCGTTCCTCCGTTGCTCGTCGTGGCCATAGTAAAGATGCCCGTGCCTCGCTCATTCGTCGCAGCCTACGCGAGCAAAATACGGTACTCCAGTGTTTAATCCAGTGATGTTGTAAGTGAAGACGCCACTTTGCGATGCCCCAGTATTGTCCGCTGACACGATTGCTCGTCCAAATGCTGCAGGTACTTGACCCACATCATAGACGGAAGAAGCAGCATCTAGAACACCAGTTCCAGCGAGGGAAATGTCGTTAACAATAAGTGTCGGAAAGTCTGCAGCTAGCTCTGGGGCTGGCACTTGGGAGGTGAAAGTGATAAACCACTTATAGTTGTTGTCACTAGCTGTACCAAATTGAACCCTCTCCACATGAACAATTCCAATGCATGGAAGCAGCTCTAGGGCCTCCTTCATAGCTGAAGGAGTGCAGTCAAACGCAAGGTCGGTTGTCCGCCACGGGGTCTGCAATGTAATACCAGTCTTGGTATTTCCCAGGTATGGAGTTGGAGTCTGCCCCAGCGTTGAAGCTGTCGTAGCTCCAACATTTGTTGCACTCGCTAGCGGTAACTTTGTTGGGGTAAAATCCCCCGTAACCGCAACAAGATACTCCATTCCGTCAATGACGATAAGATCTCCGCGAGCTACTAATCCAGTCATATCTGCGGACGTCGTGATGAATGTTTGGCCCTGAACGACGCTGATTGTTCCAGGTAGTGTGCGATACATATATCGCGATGCCGCTCCCCCGCCAAATGCAAGACTGAAGCTTCCACCGGTAATCGTCCCTGAGGTTTGCACTAGCTGTATAACTGGCAATCCAAAAAATGGATCGGTCTGCGCCTTCTGATACCACTCCACCTGATAGCTTGAAACTGACAATAAGCCCATCATTCCGAGTTCAGCTGGAGCTCGCCACGTGACAGCCAGAGTTGTTCCAGTTACATCAGCGACATTCGATATCATGACATTTTGTGGCTGACCTGGCTTCTGGCGTGGCATTTCTCTCTGAGGAAAAGTCAAAGCGGGGAGTCCTGCTCCAACTTGCCCGTTCACGGCGTACACACGTGCATAACACCATTGTCCTGTGACAAGCCCATCGATACGATATTTACCACCACTGGCACCGCTGAGCAGCACCTGTCCAAGAGCATCGCCATTTGAGCCACTGTCAAATTCTGGAGACGGGTCCCATTCAATGATGTAGCCGGTCACAAGTGTGCCGCCAGCGAAGGTCGGTGGGCCGTACGCAACAACAAGAGCAGTCGGCCCTGCAAGCGTCAGCACTGGTGCGCTCATGACTGAAAACATGGATGTGGGAAGTGAGGGTACTTCGTATGGTACCGTTGCGGACACTGGTGCAGTCACTCTTCGAAAGCCGTATCCAAGCGGATTGAAAGCTGAGACCCGCGCGTAGTAGGTTGCACCTGGGGTCAGCCCGGTAATCAAGTACTCGTACGCGGCAGTATTGTAGTAGCTGTCGGTTATGAGAGAAGCTGTAGTCGCGTCGACAATACCGCATGTTGTCGGTCCCGTAGTAAACACCGCTGTTCCTCCATTTGGTACCAGATGAGGACATAAGTTGCTGCCCAATAAACTTCCAGTCACTCCTCCGTCAGCAGCCAACGAAGAAACGCGGACAGTAGCGAGGCCATTCTGAGCTGTCAATCGACTTTGCAGCAGTGTGAGATCTGGCAGCGGACCAAGCTCAGTTAAAAATGTGACGCTCCACGAACACTCATTCTTTGCGGTGCAGGCGGCTCGAGTTACAGACACTTGACCAACGTTTGGCATATTCTGTAAAATAGTAGTCAAGTCACTGGCGGAGGCATCACTGGCAATCGCTGACGTCGCATACTGCCCGCGAACGTGGCATGTAGAGCAACCCGTGGTGTCAAGCTCTAGGCGGAACTCTCCCGAGATGACCCCGGTCGTCGCGGACGAAGAAGTTGAGATTACTTGGACATGCTGTCGCATGCCGCCAAAAGTCACCGTTTGACCACTCGATTAGGTACTTGGTAACTGGTGATCCTCCGTCTCCATTCAGATCGGTCGGTAGAGCGATACGTGGAGCGGGGAAGCGAACGAGTAGTGACGAAACACGGATATCTGGTGCAACAGACCTGTCATCGTCAGGTGTTAGAGGACGCATCACCACCTCAGGCGAAGGAGGAGGGTCACTCGAAGTCACAGGTGCCACTGCAATGCCATCGCTTGGTAGCCCATAGCCGAGCGAATTTCGGCTTGATACGCGGATGTGGACTATCGTACCCATAGCAAGCCCTGATACTGTGTATCTGAACGTATTCCGCTGGTACATGGAGAGTGACTGAGCTGAGAATGGTACGCACGCATGGCCTGACGCTACATTCAGCGTGGATGTCGTAGCCCCCACAGTTTTGGCGAGCACTTGAAATTGGCACGAAGCTGCCCCCGCATCGACAGTCACTCGGTCACCGATTTCGAACACTAGGGGCAACATTTGCGCTGGGATTCACCACGGTCAGAATATTGTTGTTATCGAGACTTTGAACACAGTTCGAGCAAATCAGAAGTGATGTCCACACCGATGGTGTCAAAGGATTCGCTGCCAATGGCGAAATCTGAACTACAGCTGATTGTTTGGCTGATGAACTGAAGTCTGCACTTGTATCCCACTCAACGCGAAAGCGGTCAACTGCCTCAAGACCGGCCCATGCATTCGGGTCGGTAAACGACACCGTGACGGTGTTCTTTGTGAATCCATTCTCATTTGATGACTCTTCAACAATCAGCTGCCCTGGAACGCTTAACGTGGGGGCACTTGGAAGCTGGCGAGTAATTATGTCGAGCCCATTTACAGATGCACTGGCGGTACACAACTCAATACCCGGCTCACAAATTGCAGTTGCGATAGTTGAATCACCGATACCTTCAGTGTTTTGAGCGCGCACACTAACTTGAAACGCTGTCCCAGGGGTGAGTCCTTGTAACACGGTTGCGTACCATACCTCTGTTGAGGATGAATCCGGGTTGACAACCTGGCTCCCACTTGCCGAAACAGAGATGTAGCCATCGCTTGAAGCTGCTGCATGCAACTGATCCGCGTTTACTGACCCAGACGTGAAGTGCTCGCATCCATGATTTCCCTGAAGGTTGTACACAATGGTAGAAGCAACATTCGACCACGCCGACTGCACACTTCCAACGACAACAATGCAGTCCGTCGGCATAGAACCGCCACTTAAGATGACCAACCGGCCGGCCGATAACGCATTATTCGCATTCAGTGTCATCGTTGTCGATCCGAGAGCTGTCACACATCCTGCGCACACCGCCGTCGGAGTAAATGACGTTGTAGAGTATTCAATGAAGTAATTGATCACCGTGGACCCGCTGTCGGAACGGGGAGCTTGCCATTTGACGTTTAGGGCTGTGCGATCTGCTCGATTGCTTGATACTTTAACATTGAGTGGAGCTGTTGGCGGTCCAGCTGGAGCGAGAAGGGTATCACTTGAGCACGGTGGGTCGTGGCAAACGGGGGTTGCGGACTGCGCACTTCCCAATCCAGCAGAGTTTAGAGCTGACACTCGAATTGCGTAGGCGGTACCCTGCTGCAAAAATCCCCCATCAATCTCCGTTCCAGTCCAGACATCCCCGACGATCTGAGTACAGCTCCCTGATCCGTCTGTTGACGAAATAAGTAGCTGTTCAATGTTGGCGCTGTTACTAAAGCTTGTCCCCGTGAATGTGATACGGAATTTTGTCCCGAATGTTGTGTCTTTTGAGACTGTTACAGAATCTCCCACGACCACTGTTAGTGCCGCCTGCAGTGCGCTTGACCCGATTGTGTACGACAAGCATCCCGTTGTTGGCCGACTGTGAACTGTGTACGGTCCATCAGCAAGCGAACACGCTTCAGTCGGGACGATTGGGAGTTGACCTGGAGTAGGTGCAGCAGTCGCTGCAACTGTAAATAAGCACGCCGCACCATTCCACATCAACAATAAACTGAGCGTCTGTACCAAGTGAGCGCTCGTAAGTTTGCCTGAGATACTGTGTAGCCGATGTAGAGAGAGCTAGTACTGAACACGAGATTGCAAGACGCGCAAAGCTGATTCGAGAAGGCGTCGTCGCCGGTCGACACTCTAAATGTACCAGCACTTGTTGTTGGCGATACTGATAGACTCTGCACCTCAGCTCCAAGAGGGAACGAGCACGCAGACGGAGTACAGCTCAACGTGGCACCAGAATCGTCGACCATTCTCACATCGTAAAATTGTGGGTGCCTTGAAAAATCAGCCACCGTGTCCCACATCACACGGTAATGAGTGATCGCGGCTCCCCCGTTACCAGCAGTGAAGCCTAACGCATTCAAGGGTAGGCTGTGTAAACTTCAGATCAAGTTGATTTGGGATGTTGATAGCACTCACTTGCATTGTCACCGTCGTAGGCAAATATGGTATTTGCGCTATAGGTGCAATCGGTGTTTCTGATCCGAGTGAGGTTACTTTCAGTGTTGCGCTATCGAGTACCTCAGCCAGAACGGGTGACCCGTATCCGAGGTTTTTGTTTGCATTGTTTGTAATATCGCCGTTGTATGCAGAAACGCGAACGTAGTACGGTGTCGCACTCGCTAGTCCGCGTATAGTGTATGACATGGTACTGCCAGCTACACCGTTTGCAGCGATCACCTCAACATAGCCACTTGCAACTGCATAAGAGACCCCACCATACCGCGGGTAAGACTTTGCAAAGTCTTGCGTGTCGCTCCACTCAACCATGTACTTAGACGCAGTACCAATTGCAGGGGCCATCCAACTTACCCCAAGGGATTGATCGTCTACTATTGACACGCGAACAGCAGTTGGACCGACCGAAGGTACAGCGTCAGGTATCACAAAAGTAGGAGCTGGCACATAGGATTGTGCTCCTGCTTCAATCTCTGTCACTGCCACATCTGCTGGCTTGATGACTCCTGCGGGATTGTCCAAGGTGGCAATCAAGGAACCAAGGTCACTAGGCTGAATACCGTCGTTTGATTGAGACGTAAACGTGATTCTCCACTCGAGTCGAAAAGATCGTGGTGTATCGATACCGCTCGCGTCAAATGGGGCTCGCAGCTGGCCCCACCGAGTGATCGTTTCTAGAAACAGTGACAATCCCAAGGATCGGTAACGCATTCAATGCGTCTTGGACAGTAAGCGCACCAGCATTAATCGGGATCGAAGCCGTCGAAAGTGAGCCGTAGTTTGCAAATGATAGTTTGAGAGTCTGAGGATTTGCCAACGCAGTATCGATTGTGGTGCTGCTAACCACCAAACGTGAGACGCGGAGATTCGTATTGATTGGCGTTGCAAGCATCGGAGTTCCATATCCATATGAGTTATATGCCAACACTCGAAAGTAATACTGGCGCGTAATGTCCAAAGAGATAACTGTGTACGAATAAAGTGCAAGGACCCCATCTTTCGCTGTCAGGAACAATTGTAGCGGACCCCGAATAGATGTTCTGTAGCTCAAAGCCGGGGCTAATATCCCATTGGACCTTGAAGTGCACCTCGATATCTCCTCCATTTTCGTTTGGCGCATTCCACATAACCACCACGTTTCCAGCTGCGACTGGGGATGCAATAACATTGGTGGGTGCAGTTGGGGGCTTGAATTGGGGCGTAACTGCTCGAGGTACTTCAGCAAACTTGCTGATGAAATGAGCGTTTCGTACCTGCTAGGCCGCACATTATAGCTTGAATTAGCTGCTACAGGAAGATCTGACATAAGGGGAGTGCCCCCACGAATGATCTCGCTCGTCTCAGCACAAGGAACAGTTCCACTCAGCGTTCCTCCACACGCTTTGGATCGGTAGGGGAGAACCCCATTTGAGTCGGTGCTGACAAGGAGAAGTGGAATATCGATTGTCTCAAAGAAAGAAATGGTCCAACGAATACCATGACGCTTTGCAGGTAACAACAACCGGTCTGCAAACTTTTCCGTCGTGACATCCACTTTTTGGACAGTTGATAAGGCCCTCTAAAGCCACCTTGATTGTATCAGCGGAGGCGTCAACAGAGATACTCAACGTCGATTCGCCACAGAAACTCAAGTACAGGGATCCACCAAGGTCGACAGGGGATTCCGCATACACGAGTACTTCTTGAACTTCTTGGGTCGTTGTCACAACTGTTGTTGAAATTTTGGACACGGATGCAAAGCTTTGTATACTTCCGCGGAAAAGCTCCGACACGCTCAGCTCGATGTCATCTCCTGGTACCGCCGTCAAACGAATTACTTCTAGTATCGGAATATCGCCAAGGCTGTCGCTAAACGTGACAGTCCACTCGTAGCCGTACCCTCCGTATACCACTTGCTTCCGCGCGACGGATAGTTTGGAAGCTGCAGCAGACCCAAAAGCACCTTGAACGACACCTTGAAGTGCACTACGAACCTGATCCTCAGTTGCATTGCCAACTAGTGTTGTTGAGACTATTGCATTTAAACGGAAGAAGAACTTTTCTCGTGTCAAATCGCTCAGTTGGCTCGAGATGGAGATCACCTGCTGCTCTGCCACTCCTTGTTGGCGACTCATTTCAACCACGTATTCTTCAATTTCTGATCCGCCTGTATTCATTGGTGGTACCCCAGGTCGCTTGTAGAGACTGAGGCGAAATCGGAGTGACTGTTATATCTCGAGGCGGGTCCGGAGGTTGCTGGACGTACTGGAGAGCAGGGTTACTGTAGCGCGTTTCTCCGTAGACGTCGCCAACACCATTCCAAGCTGATATTCGCACATGATACGCAACCCCAGTAGTGAGACCAGTAATGTTATACTGCGCTAACCCTTCGCTCGTCTGCACAAACGAGTTCTTGTCAACCTCGGCTACACCATACAACGGACTGTTCATGGACGGGAGAGCGCCGCCAATGGTCCGCTCGGTGTCGCACGAGACTGTTACTGTTGAATCTGAGCTTATTAAACCAGAGTCATCACACCCGAGCAATGGGTGCCCAGGACCAAGTCGAGTTTGAAATACTACGGTATACTGAACCCCCGTCACAATCGACAGCTCCTGTTTGTAAACCTCGATATCACCGACAAAAAGTGAAGGGCCTGGATGCCAATTCGAGATTTTGAAGTGCTACCTTGACGTCGTTCACTGACGCATCAAACGAAAGCCATTCGTGTTCGTTGTTGATTGTAAATCAGCTGGAATTGGCCTCCGAGTTCACCAGAATTTGTTGTAATCGTGACAGTTTGCTGCTCGAACCCATTCATGCCCTTGATCACTGTGACAGCATCTACTTTTGCGTTTGTTCCTGTTAGCGAGGTACCAGAAGAGGCCGACTTCGATGTCGTAAACGCAGTATACAGCTCTGTATTGTCGAGCGAAACCAGAAGAGACGGTAGTTTGCCAATGATGCCGTCTGTGTTCGCGCGCTGAGTCAGAAAAGTCACGAACCAAGCAAATCCGTTCCCGACGCTTACTCTGCGAGTGCGTACCCTTCCAACTGTATTTAATGACTCGAGGGCCTCTGTAAGGGAGTCTGCACTGATATCCCACGAAAGCTCCGGTGTGACTGCATCCATGAACGACAACCGGAAAAAACCACGAATGTCGTAGGCATCTGCTGACAGTAGCACCATCTGCGTCGTCACCCTTGAAAAAAGAACGTCATTTGCAAGATTGGTTGCATCCGAAGCACTGACAATGGCACGTTCGAGAATCGCATCAACATCCATCGCATCCCACTCAACCTTGTACTTGATCACATCGGTACCCCCATCGTCATGGGAGGTATTGAAACTAACCATAAGACTTGTGGTGCCAGTCGGCTCTAAGGTTACAATATCTGGCGGTTCCGATTGAGTCATTGGGATCCCGAACGGGGGCATCGCCATACCCGAATTTAGTGAGTACCCGAACGAGTTGTAAGCGTAAATCCGAACGTAGTGAGCAACTCCTCTCTGGAGCGTTCCAATGAAGGCTTCGCACGGTGTCAGAGCGCAGCTGATCCCAGGATTTGCAACTGCCTTAATTTCATACCCTTGCGGATCATTATTCGGGCCTGAGTTGAAATTTGGCGATACGTCCCATTCGATCCGATAGTGCGTAATGACATCCCCGCCATCGCTCGTAGGGTGAGTCCACAAAACACGCAGACTCGCCTCACTAGCAGTAAATAATTGGACATATTGCGGCTCTGCTGGTTTCTGCTTTGGAGCTGCCAAAGCTGATGGTGTTGACACCGTTGGAATGTTGCATCCCAAGTCATTGCAAGCACTCACGCGCGCGTAGTACGGGATTCCCGGTGGTAAGCCAGTGATGACAAATTCGTATGGCCCAGAGCTGCCCCTAGCTGTGTCGAGAACGATGAAATCTTCAGAATGATATCGCAATGGTAGTGATCCTGGAACTGTCCATCCAACTTGAGCAGAGTACGTCCCAGTGGCACCCGCGAAAAGAGTGCTGACAGTGATCGAGTTCGTCGCTACAGACACGATTTCCCACATACCAGCCTCTGGCCCGGTGCCAGTGATAAGAACATACATCCCGATTCCGGCGTACGAACCGATACCTGTGGAAGTCATCGTGGCACTGCCCGACGTGGCACTCAGCGTCTTGACTGAACTTGCAATAGGCGGTGTCAGTGCAGTTCCAACACCAACTGTCGGTACTTGAGAAGCCACAAGGTTGTCACCAATTACAGAAAGTGTTTTGTCAACCACAGCAGGTGCCTCGGAAAAGAATGTGACGCTCCACTCATACCCGCCCGACATTTGTGCTGAGCGCTCGACATGCACCTGCCGAAGAGTCGATAGTGCATTTAAACTGCGCTCCAAGTCAAGCTCTGCAATGTCTGCTGGAAGTGCAGCTGTCAATGCGCCATCATATCCAACCTGGAAAGTCCCAGTGACAATATCGCTGTTGCTTTGTCCAGCAATCTTAATCACCTGTACCTCAAAATTTGTTGCTGGCTGCTCGAACCATTCGAGGATATACTTGACGACAGGAGATCCAACATCCACTGATGGCTGCAGCCAAGACAGTACCAATTTTGAGCTAGAGTCTCCCACTGAGCATGAAGATATATCAGTGCACACGTTTGGCGTCGTTGTTGGAATGACACTTAGCGTGACACCTCCGCTGCCTTCTGCGAGAGGAAGATGTTTGCTTCTGACCACTTCGATGGCAGGTGTAGTTGCCATCTACCACGCTTTCCCCCATCACATTTTCTGCAGCTACAAATACCTCGTATGCAGCACCGGCGGACAAGCCTTCTAAAGTGTATTTGAATCGCACAGAAGCTGGGTACTGCGCCAAGAAGAACCCAGGTGTGTCACGATAGATTAATTGGGAATCATCGACCTGAATCGCTTGATTCAACGCGTCCAAGGCAACGCGCCGCCACTTGACAACATAAAATGTCACTGCGGCTGAGTTGTCTGTCAACGGGGCGTCCCAAACTACTCGCAGGCTTGACGATGATCCAGCCACTAAATGCAACTCGACGTTCTCCGGGCTTGCTGGCACTGCCATTGGTTTTAAACTGACAGGAGCACTTGGGATGCCGTATCCAGCTGAATTGTGTGCAGACACTCGTACTGAAAATCCCGGCTGGTCACTACCACCTTGGCCAGGAGCACTCGGTGCTTGTGATGAAGCCGTCTGAGTTAAGCCAGGGATAGTGAGCACGTATGGATCACCAAGTATTATGTCAAGTGAAACGTCTGCAGAAGATGAGATAATCGCGGCAGTGCTAGCTTGGCTCTCTACAGCAGCACAGGTAACTGTACCTGATGCAACAACATTACTCTTGGCACAAACGCCAAACGAGCCCGATCCCACCATAAACGTGCCATCAACTGATAACGGAAGCATCGGGTCGATGCGAGTGTTGAACGTGATCGTGTAGTCATAAGTCAAAGACGACGATAAATACGAAACCGAAACATCTCCTGCTCCATCGAGAGCCTCAAGCGCCGATTCCACTTCTGAGTAGAGTGCACCAACTGCAACAGGCCCTGTCCAGTGTGTTCCATCGAGAGAGAGTGCAAATGTACCACCAGTGTTTGTCTTTGCGATCTTCAGTACCTGGATCTCAGGGCTACCGTATGTTGACCCAGCAGTCCACCACTCGACTAGATACCCGTCAATGTTTGCCCCACCATCGTCGAGCGGAGCGTAGAACTTTACAGTCAGTGCGTTGTAGCCTGCAATTTCTAATGTGACGTTTGTAGGGGCGGTAGGGCTTCACCCCAAAGGTTTCGATAGCAAAAGGGCTTTGAAGAATCGGTGAAGAGCGGTGGAATAGGCGCTCAGCAGGTATGATGCTGACTGCCTGCGATGCCGACTGCCACATCAGTCTGATAGAAGCTATTCCTGCGTCTTCGCGATATTCGAGCACTACCTCGCTGAGGCGGTCTTTAACAAGAGGAAACGCTCATGTCAGCCACCAAAGTTACCGAAGTCTGAGTTGGGCCGGCATCGCTCATGTCGTAGTCAAATTCATCGATGACAAGCACCCCATCGATCCACAACCGAGCACCATCATTCACCGAAACGGAAAATACGTAGTCCTCGGAAAAGGCAGGTTTGAGATACCCTTCCCATCGTACGCTAACGTGCTCCTTGCTAGTCGGCGTGATCCAATCCGTCCACAGAAAATCGATTCGCTGGTCCACTCTCTCAAGTTCAGGTGCCCCATAGAGCCATCGATTATTGAAATATCGGCCGAGAAGGCCCTTGGGAGCCGCATAGCGTACGTCTAGTGTGTATCTGTCGGAGCGTGGAGTGTCGTAAGATGCCAAGTACATCCCTTGAGACAAATATTCAACGTCGGCAACAACCGTGCTGGCTCCCGACAAAACTGGGACGAACGAGTACCCAACCTTTCCTGCTTGTGATGTAAGCTTCGCTCCTGTGGAGGTTACAGTAAATGGGCATGCTGCTTGGACGGATACTTGAGCCATAGTTCCAAGTAGCATGTACCCCTCTGCATAGAGGAGCTCTAAGTCTCCACCATCTGACTCGACCGATGATAGTGTCACCATCCAGGTAAACCCGTTTAATCCAGGCACAGGATCCGCGACTTGGACAGAATGGATTCCGTCAAGGGTTTCGAGTGCAAGAGTCATGGTCGCTGCATCAACATTGTACGGAAGCATCGATGTTTGACTCCCTCGGTAAGACAGCGAAAATGACCCCGAGATCGCGGAGAGAGCGGTTGTCTGGATGGCCTGTGTTCGAAGAGTATCGCAAGCTGTTACCCGCGTGGAGACTGAGCCCGTACCAACGACATTCAGCTTCGACGAATCGACGGAGACTGCTGGAAGGTCTCCCAGCTCCGAGTCAAACGCGATGATGTAGGTGAAGCCTGCTCCAGCGACTGCTTGCTTGTAAACTTTTGCCGCTGAGCTAGTGATACCAAAGTACGGAGAAGAAAGCGTGATGCTAGTCGCTGTGATAGCTTGAACAGTAAAGACTGGTCCATCTATCGCGCCAACCCGGATCCAATCGCCAACTTGGAAGCTGGACTGAAAGTTTGCTGAGCCCGTCTGAATAACGTTTGAAGTCTTTGTTGTTGCAACCGTTCCGATAGTCACTTCTGTCTGAACATCGGTAGTGTCAACAGTAACAGCACCAATAGATGATAGTTTTTCGAGCTCGCCTTCTACAACTTTTGTACCAGCATTAAAAGGAAGTGCACCGGTTGTTTGGCCGTTGAATTTGAGAGAGAATGTCCCGGCCAAGCGACTGACTCCGCCACCATTCACAATAAATAGCTCCACAATTTGTGTTTCTCGGATTGGGGCGCCAATAACACCATTTCCAGTCCCGTCTAACAGGTTGCTGTGCTTATCTCTTGTCTCGATAACAAAGCTCGTCCGAGAGTGGAATTTCCCATTATGTAACCCAGCCAGGCCAACTTTACTCGTAGTCCCTGGCCAATAATTAGTGCCAGAATCAGTCGCCGTGCATTTCTCTGGATCGATCGAGCCATGTGCAACCGTGGTTAAAAATGGGCTGACACCATCCAAGGTTGGAACACCATTAGCAGATGCTTGTCCGCTTTTGTAGATTAAAACTTGGGCAGTTGGGTCACCAGTGAAAGCTGCCGACGACACCTTCAGAGCAGGTAAATTCCCAACCAAAAAGTTGTTCCTGACTATCCTGTCAGTGACGTAGCGCGCTGAAGACCAGAACTCAATCTGTGGGTTTCCAACACTGGCACCTACAAATGTGACGACCCATTCCTTTGATTTGAATGCATCCACTACACCGGGGCTTGAAACAATGACATTGCCTGCACCAATAGAGAGAAGGCTCTCTAGACTAGATTGAAGTGTTCGCTGCAGTCGCATCGTACGCAATAGGGCTCGTCACCTGACCGTTGTATTCGAGTCTGAAAGACCCACCCGTCAACATTGCTTGCGTTGCACTCACACGCACAACTTGGATTTCGTTCACGATGGGAGTACCCGTTGAGCTGGAAGTTTTAATATGCTCGCGTTCAGCCGACTGTATCACGCTGACTGTAATCGAACCTTGACCATTGACCACGTACAAGTTATTGATCGCTCGAGGGGCTGCACATCAAGTAATGGTGAGATCTGAGTGAATGTCACCCGGTAGTCAAAGCCAAAGTTGCCATTACTGGTCCTTGATACGTCGATTACGGACGAGAAGTTTCCTGAAAAGATTGGCAAGTTAAGTAATGCTTGCTGCACTACACTTGCATTGGCATCAAATGCGATTGGACCAGTAGATTCACCCTGAAGTTGGAGCGAAAATGTTCCGCCCCGCGATAACATTTGACCAAACGATGTACTCACAACTTGAATCTCAGGAGCTGTCTCTGCCGTAATGACGACCGTGTGTGGACCTGACTTGATGGGAGAATAAGTCACCGAGTAGAGTCCTTCCGAAAGGTATGACACTTCGAAAAGAGAGGCTAGCTGCAATTTTGGAGAAAACGATGTACCCGAAGGAAATATTGAAACTTGTATTCGGTCAAAGCCGTCACTGTCCTCTTTGTTGTTTCCATGCGTATCCTTCATCTGCACAAAGAATGATGCATTTTCTCCTGCTGTAGAAGTATATAACCCGCGGCCGTAAGCAGTACTGACACTAGGGTTTGTTGGCCCTGGAGCCACATGTACAGTCTTTGGAAATCCTTGAATCATTTGAGCGGGTCTATACGCAGTCAACTCTTGGATAGTAATAGCTGCATTGTTGCCTGTAAGCGCACTGTCAAAAACGGGTATGATACTATTGGCGTTGCCATTGCTATCTGTGGTGTCAAAGTGGAATGTCACGAGCCACTTTGCATCCCAGCGTCGCGTCTAAACTCGCACAGTATGAAGCAACTTCAACTGAACCCGTGGGGATACCTGCCAGTGCCTCTAATGCGGCTTTTATATCACTTGAGGCAGCATTAAATGAGATGGAACTCGTCGTTTCACTTCCCCAACCAAGTTTGAATGATCCACCTAGCCCAGAATCGGCTGCTGATGATACGACTTGGACAAGATCAACACGCGGAGCAACTACGCTAAGTGAATATTGGCCCTTGATGTAAGGCACGAATGCAACGGAGTGTCGACCGGTTTCTTGGCCAACCTTGAATACAGGCACAAGGTTACTCGTCGCCCCAAGATATGCTGACAGCAAAGGAACATTCGTCACGTCAAATACGCCGTCCGTATTGTGCACAAAGTGCATTTCAGAGCCAATGACTACTTGATTCCACGCTGCAACGGGCTGTCAGCCGGTAGTGATCGAAAATCGGCACTACAATCAGTCAACGTAACTGATCCAAACGTGGCGGTGCATGCTCCCAAATACCGCCAATCTTTCGGATAGACACTCGACACCGCAAAACTAGAGCCTGCAAATGGTTCACATCCATGTCCAGATTCGACGATCACGGAAGTGGTACCGCTAGCAAAAGGAGATGTTGAGTGTGTGGTAAAGAAACAGTCGCGTTGTCGCACTTGTGAGCCCGAATTACAATTTAGAACACGAAACGGTGTGCCAACCATCAGGTGCCGTGCAATGTCTTCAGGTCAGCACAATTGTGTTTGTAGATATATCCAAGCTCTGACAACAAGATGCGCACAGATATGTTGGGTTTAGACTCGCTGGAGTACCCGAAATCCTATCGTTGACTCGGCCTTGAGAAGCCCACCCTCCAGTGCCAACAAGAGCAACCTCAAATGTGTCTCTTCCGGTTTGGAATTTGCGGTTGCCGAAGTTGTCATGAGCTTCCAATTCAAACACGAACGGCTGAAGCGCCTTTGTAGACACATTGCTTGTGGTACTCATTACGTTGAAGCCATCAATCGAGTTCAGAACTTGCGCAGGATCGAGCACCCCAGGATATAGCACGGATGGTGAAACGGTGTATTTGCCACTGGATATGAAGCAAACAGTGAGGCGGCCACGATGGGAGTACTTGCAAATACGCCGTCACAACTCCATTCAACTCGAATAAATGACTGAGCGTCGCGTGTTCGGTACTTAATTTTGACACTGTAGAAATTGCTTTCAACCAGGCCGATTCCAATACTTTTGGTATATCCAGACACTGGGATTTTGGAAGCTGGCTGGAATAGATCAAGCAGAACATGTCCGTCCACCTCCAGAGATACAGCATCGTCCGCTCGGGCAATAAAGTAATGCACGCCCGACGCTTCTGCCCGAATCTCTCCCTCCCATATCACTGAGTAGTATTTATTTGGGAATGGATCTCCGATCGGTGAATCCTCACCCCATTTGAAATCAACCGAAGCATCTATCCTTCGAGTATACTCTTCTGTAAAGTCCACGTTCTCGAAATACGTCCCCCACAGTCCTCCAGCACGTCGCCGGGTAATGTTAAGTTCATAATCTCCCGCCTGCTGCGGTAAAAATGACAGCCGAAAGACACCGTCAGTGTTCGGGGTTGCTTCGCTGATGTTTATCAAATATTTGTCTGACGCTCCGCCTGGTCCATTTAAAGATGGTATAAAGCCCTCAACGCTGAGTTCTGTGCTAGACTCGAGACGGTTTTTGAACTCATCAATTGCGTACAGAACAAACTCCTGCATCTCTCCTTGAATCACAACTGCTGGAGCAGTATGAATTGAGTCAGGTCCACTTGCTAAGGTAGGATGGACATTAACGCTCGGCGGAAAGAAGGTGTCTTGATTCAACACCATGACTTCAAAGCCGTAAGTCCCTTGCACTGTTGGTACTATTGTCACGTTGAATAACCCCAGAGACAACCCGCCGTACGTAATTGAGCTGACTCCTCTTGTTGACTCGGTAATATCAGCATGTAGGATGCCATATCTCTTTTCTGTGATCATAAGTAGTGGCGGGTTTCCTATCTCTTGGAAGGTAATGACGACTGCAGCAGGCGCTGTGACACCATCATATATTTGGCAAACTACTGCCTGGGTGCTAGTAACAACGACACCCCCAGCCATTTGGATCGATTCGAGCCCGTTCAACGCTGCTGCAAAGACTGAAATTGTGCTAGAAGCACCAACTGTGACCGTTTCGCCTTCGAACTGCAAATCAAATGTTGCAGAACTGGCCTCCGATGCTGTTACTTGGCATGTGATAACTTGGACTTCATTGTTTGCAATCTGAATCGGTTTGTCACTCTCACCCACACCCTTGACTTGCTCTGTCAAATAAATATCGTTTGGTGTGGAGGACCAAGCGATGAGGGCAACATCGCCTGGATCGACAAATACAATCTCGATCGCTTGAGGGTTGCTAACACTACATACTGGGAAGTACGGAGCTCCAGCCGCAGGAATATGACCGCTCTTTAAGAATAGACGAACACCGGATAATACGATAGTGTTGATTTTGGTCTCAAGATCACTCAGGGATAGAAATGGAGAGATAACAACACTTCGGCTTGCGTATGCAAGTGTAAATGGTGCAGAGCCCCAGCACTTCAAAACTTGTACTTCTTGCACGCCTGGATTCTGAAGGGTAGTCGTGAGGAAGACCGAAATATCGCTTGTGGCCGTCATCGATCGGTTGTTACCGAATGTACCTCGTACATACTCTATTGATTCGATAAACGGATGTTGCTGACCAGAGTCCGCAATTGCGATCAGGGCGTAATCTGGAATGAGCGGCGGGACATTGCCGGAGTGTGTGTCGAACGTGATTGTCCACTGCACTAGGGTCGAAATATCTGCAATGCTGCGCTCGGTTGACACATCGAACCAGTCTCTAGTCACACTGACTTGGTCGACCCCGACAAGCGCTTCAATTGCAGTTTCCATTGCGCTTGCAGATGCGTCAAAGGGAATATTCGCTGTCGCTTCTTGATTATTATTGAACAAAAGTCGGAAGCTTCCCCACGCTGGGTACACCCCACCTGACACCACCACCAGAGTCATGTTCACTCGCAAGCAATAAAGGGGAGTTGACTGATTTAGAGAACACGAGATCAGCGACGTTGCCCAGCAAAACCTCAAACTGAATAAAGATACGCTGCGGCGTTGGTGCACACACTGTTGCTTGTGTTCCTTCTGCATAAACAGTAACTTGCGATCCAACTAGGGTCGTCAGTAAGGCTGCTAAGCTAGTTCCACCTGCAGCGCCTGTCAGATCAGCATTTGCATCCACGTTTACTGGGGTGTTTGATAGGTAGCCAACCTGAAAAGGCCCGTCAGTTGATGGGTTAGCCGATGTACAGGTTAGTGTTTGGATCTCCTTTCGGAACGATGTTACACCTTGGGTAACCCGGCTGACAGTTGCACCTGTAGCGCCTAGCAGTGGCAAACTACCAAGATCTTTTGTAAATGTAATCAAAAACGCGCTCCCTACTTGAGCAGCAGTCGCTGCAGCGTTTTCAGGTGCTGCGGACACCTGTATCCCACCATCGGTTATTGTGAAGAGAGCTTCTAAACTGGACTTGATCGTTGAGTATGAGTCCAGAGAAGCGATAGATACTGTTGGTGACCCTCGAAAGCTTAGTTGAAATGGAGAGCTGGTTGCTAACACCTTTTGAACCTCAAACACTGTTGGTAGTGTTACGGCTCGCAAACGGATTGCTTGTTGCTCTAGTCGGCGCTGATCTTTCAGCTGCACCTGAAAGTTGAGTTCTTCACCCGCGTTTAGCTCAATGAGTGGGTCGTCAAATCCTTCAACAAGCCAGTTTCCGTGAGCTCCAAGAGAACTCGGTCCATGCGTCACATCATCTCCAACGACCACCGTGAATGGGCTTCCTTGAACGTGTACACTCGAGTCCAATGCCGTAATGGACACTATATAGGAGCCAGCAAAGTGTGGCGTATAGTACACAGGATATTCACCTGCCGATGCCAGATAGTCAACACGTAGTGGTGTGGCGTACAATGTTGCCGAGGACTGGATTGGGTATTCAACAGCAAGATGCGCCTCACTCCACGCTTGAAGATACGACAAAAAGGTTACTCGCCACTCATACCCAGTTGGGCTCGGTTCCGATCACTTTTCGAGAGACGGCGACCTCGGACCCATTGACCAGATCTTGCAAAATATATTTGAGGGATGCAGCGCTTACATCCTGGGGAATCAGAGGCGTGAGCACCCTTCCAGATGACTGAGCAACTTGTAGAGGCCAGCGTTGGGTCGTGAAATCTGCGCATCCATGCTTATCAACAACTGTAATAGAAGTTGTTGTAATGCTCGACACCGTAAAGACGCATTCCTGAACAGTAAATTTGGTGTTTGGAAGCAAGAGACCGACGAGATTGGTGCTCAATGTCATTGTCGTGCCGGACAGCTGCGTTACACAGTTTGGGCACAACTGCGTTCGAAACCACCCAAATGTAAGCTTGAAGTAACCAGAGACAGAACCATCTAAGAGTGTCAGTTTCTGAACGGCCGATGAAGTACGAAAAGTCTCGTCCTTGCCACTAAGCTCGACAAGGAAGGCGTCTGACCTGCCATCCCCAGTGGTAAGCGAGTTGGTAGTACGATCGCCAATACGAAGGTTACCGAAGGCGTCCCTCGCATAGATATTGAATGATGTTTCATGTCCACTGATTGCGACCGATAGCGCGTTCGTTGTCGAGTCATCGACAGTGCAGCTGGCTCCATGCAAATCGGTGTGAACGACCTTCAAAGTGGCTGGCGTCCCAAGCGGAAGACATACTGTCCCGGGGCACATCAAAATTGGCGTATTGTTCAAATATGTTTGGATTTCATACACTCCAGCACGTGGGACGGAGTATTGAACCTGATAAATCCCTTGAATGGCTGTCACGGGAGACACTGCCAGCACACTACTTCTGAACTGCACATTTCGGTTCGACACAAGCACCATTTTTGTCTCAAATCCGTCCAAGCCAATTGCTGCGTTCCATTTCGCATTCCCGTAGGTGTCGCGTGCTTGAATTGTGAAGTTGGATACCAAGCCGGCGACTGCCTCAACTAGTCCGTCAATAATGCCGTAGGATGTAGGGGTCACTCCAAGTGCTTGACTTGTGTGTGGAGTGGTTGGTCCCTGGACTTATTGTTAGCGAGAATGGACTGCATTTGTTCGACTTGCCATTTCCGCAGTAAATGTCGAAGCCATCGACCGTCTGCACGTACAACTGGAACTGCCCACTTACTGCAGGCAAGTATTTCACGAGGTACCGCCCCTCTCCAACGTAACGAGGTTCGTCAAATGGTGCGAGATCGGCACTACCGTCGATCCAGATATCAAAGGAATCGCCATCGCTTGTCTTGTTGTTCCCATTCTGATCCTTCGCCTGAATAATGAACTGAGCGGTGATCCCAGCCGTTGCTTGCGTCAAACCTTGCCCATAGGCAGTGGTATATGGGAAATCCATGGCACCGGGTGTAACTGTAATCGGAAATGGACTCCCAATAATATGTTCACCGTAGAATAGATACCGAGATGGAATCGGTTGCAATGGCAGATAGGACGAGCTCCATGACAGGTGGAAGGACGCCCTCCAGTTTCTTCACGGTACTCTATTTTGATATCGTAGTAGGTGCCAACAACGAGGCTGGCACGAAAGTTTTCGCTGGTCCCTGCTTCATCGCCAGTTCCATCGCTATCCCACGTGTCGACACGAAGCTCATGGTCGAACCAAACGCGTACTCCTTCTGTCGATTGCACATAGAGAACATAAGAATCGGAGGAGGGTACTGCTATTTTACCAAACCACCGAATGCTAATATAATCACGCCCGTAGTCTGTGATAGCTGCGGTTCCCCAGTCAAAATCAGTAGAGGATCGACTCGAGCGATAACCGGATCGTCTTGGAACCAATAGTTGTCATAATAGAGCGCTCGCAGTCCTCCACTGTGAAGCTGCTGCACCGCTACAGAGTAGTCAGGAGCAGCTTCAAACGGAATATATCGCCCGGTGTAGCTCGGAAATCCTGAATGCTGCTTGAACACAGACAACCTCGGGTAATTCCCTGTCAAAGAGTTCACACTTCCAGCCTGGATCTCTGTCACAGTTACATCTGGAAAACTTCCCGATAGCTCTCGAGCATCTGGAATTAGACTCTCAATGTTTCCAAGCTCTGAGCGGAATGTGACGCGCCATTTGAATCGATTGCCGGAATCAAGCTCGTCTGATCGTGTCACATCAACTCGGCTGATAGAAGGCAATGCTTCAAGAGCAGCCTTCATCGTTACATCTGTTGCGTCAAATGAGATCGGCTGCGTCCTTTCACCTCTAAATGTGAGAGCGAATGTACCATGCAGTGGCGTGGGAGCTCCACCTCGTGTCTCAATTTCTTGGATCTCATATGCATACGGATATGCCTCCAAAAGTGGCAAGTCTCCTAGATTCTTGGTAAACGACACAGTCCATCGGTTTCCGTTGTAGAGCTCTTCTTTTTTAACGTCGACCTGAAGGATCGAGCGCAAATTCTCAAGGCTGGCCTTGAGATCAGATGACTCGATATCGAACGGTAAATTGATCGTAGTATCACCCATCATATTTAGGACGAAGGTGCCGCCCAGTGAAAGTCCCATCCGTCGTATTTCCTCGATTTCGACGGTTGCACTGGTACCACCAAGGTTTGTTATGGACGTTGTGATGGCAGGAACGCTTCCCAGGATCTCGGTAAATGTTACCAACCATGTCTTCAGTCCTGAAGTTGTTCCATAGTCGGCACTTTGGGAAGACACTGAAACGGAATCAATCCCATCAGTGATTCAAGTAAGCTTTTCATGTCGGCACTGGTAGCAGTCACCGGGACGGTAACAGTCCCCATACCAGCGAAGATCAGATCGAACGAGCCCGAGATTGTGGTCGCTACACTTTCATCTATCCATGTCGAAATCGACTGCACTTCTGGGAAAGATTCGACGCTTGCTGATGTCGTGACTGTTTGAACATCACATATACCATTCTGAATCGTGGTGAACAAAGTGGGAGTGGAAGTCAGAATCGTGTCCGACGTCATAAACGCAGTATCGCCGATAAGTTTAATTGCTGGCATATCACATAAATCGCTCACAAAGGTCACTGAATACGTCCACGACGTTGCTCCGTTGACGCTGTTTGTGATACGCGAGACTGCCACTGTTTCGACATTGCTGAGCGTCTCCAGGCTTGTCTTCACAAGGTTTGCAGCCGTTGCATCGCTGGTTCCTGCTGCTGATAGCACTACTGCGTCGACTGAGATTGTAGCTTGTAGCCGCAACACCCCTTAGTTTTGTGATCGAAGTGTCGAGTGAAAAGGAGATGCTGCCAGCAGTTCCATCAAATGTGATTTGCTGAATCTCATACACTACAGGATTGTAAACCGCCTGACCACCGTCCGAAACGAATTCATGCGTCCATCAACGATTGATGGAGGGCTAGACCATAGCTCTGTCCAGAATATATCCTTCCCAACAAAGCCAGGAGGCATCGTCGAATAGGTGACAACATCCCCGGAGGCTTTTCGTGGCGCGATAATAAACTCGTTTGCTTCGCCTTTGATGAACTCCGAGATAGATATATGTGTCGTGTCATCTGCCGTCAGTAGTGGTGCGTCACCTGTGTATGAGACAAAAGTAATGTACCACATAGCATCAACACCGTTGATGTCGGCTTTGGAGACGTGGACATTACCCAGATTAAGATCCAGATTTGCGACCAGATCCTCCACCGCTCTAGCTGTAGTCGTTGTAAAGATTGGCCCAATTGCTGGACCTGCTCTCCAATATAGATTGAAAAAGCCTGCGAAAGTTGCCGCTGGTTCGCACTGTTTGCACCTCATACACAATGCCTGCCATGCCCTGCACCAGTGATGATCCATAGGCTGGTGTTTGTGCGCTCGATGCTCCTGAAGAAGCAGCGATTGCTGGTGTTGAAACACCACCGATGCCTTCGCCAGCAGCGTTGATGGCGACCACGACGTATGCGTAAAGTGTATCTGACACAAGGTTACGCGATGTGTAGCTAAGAACGTCGGGTGAGCTGGAGCCATCGTACACTACCATTCCTGGCGTTCCGTCTTGAATAGCAGTCACTGATATGCGGGGGCTGCCTCCAGTCAGCCGTCCGCTGGTGACCTTCATGAGTGGCAGGTCACCCAGCTCCGTCAGGAATGTCACATCCCACATCATTGTATTGTCTGAACCAGTCGTTGTGGTTACGCTGACAACGCCAATGCTCGGCAGGTTTCTCGAGATGCCGCTTCATTTCACTTGCGGTCGTCGACGACAGGTAAGTGCCATGTTTCAAATCCTCGAAAAGACACCGTGAAATCCCCACCAAGAGGACTCCCTGCCTTTTTGGATGTGGGCGACGCTTGTCGTGTACGCAGTTGCTTGAACCGTGTTGGTAAGCAAGTCCGGTACGACCACAATATCCGGTAATGTGTTGTACCAATTAGAAAAAGAAATCGTCCAGGTCATGCCCGTCGCTGTCGCAACCGAAGTCACTGCCACAGTTCCTACATTGCAAACAGCTTCTATTGCTGCTTTGACTTGAGCATTGGTCGCTGCCTGGGCTGTTCCAGCTGACAGCAAAGCTGTCTTACCTGGTTAATATACAAGCCAAACTGTCCCGATGCTCCGTTGATTGTCACAGACTGAATATCAATTTGTGGACTATTCACAAACGTCTGGATGCGTTGGATCTCAGTGTTCACGGGAGTTCCAGAAGGTGTGTAGCCGGCTGTGACTCCAGGGAACTGCCACAGCTTATACCCCAGCAATGGGGAACCGTTGCACCCGGTTAGAGTTGATGTGCATGCCGAAGGAGGTAACCACGATACTTGGATTGACGTTGCTGTCACATCAACAAAACTAGGCGCACTGGGAGCTGATGGCACGTTCGCCAACTACAACAGCAAGAATCGCACTTTGACCTGACGGACCGATCGCGTTCACTGCTCGCATATAGAAGCGATAGACCTTTCCCTCTGTCAGTCCAGTTATCGAATACTTGTAGCTGTACGGAAACGTCCCCACTAGAGACACTGGAGCCCAGCCTGCTATAGATCCATCGTCCATGAAGAGTTGATAGTTCGTGATCGGAGAACCACCATTGTCCTCAGGAGGCCAACCATTTCACAACAATGATACCATCGTTAGGAGCAGCAGTGTTGATAGTCGTGGTCGAGTCACGCATTAGCTCAGCTGGGGGCTTCGGTACAACTGGGTTTCGAACTGAGTACTCAGCTGGATCACTGAATTCACCGTAGCAGGCCGCTGTAGCGTCTTCTGAAGAGCAAAAGTTGATTGCCCGCACTTTGAAGAGATATTTACGGCCGGACTCTATGACATTATCTGCGCTTGTGGTCAATGTTGTCGTGAAGGTCGCAGCATCGTTCGGGCGATCGTATACCTTCCGATACACATTACCCCATTCTGAAATCCACAGCTCGTATCCGCTCACGGTCGCACCACCGTTCACCGTTGGAGCTTGCCACGACACTGTGATGGATGTGGCAGTCGACGATACAAGCACTACGCGCTCAGGCGGTCCAGGAGGAAGATTCTTGGTAATCACAAATTGGGGTATTGAAAGTGCACGCGAACCAAAGCTCACCGAGTTGTGGAAATATGCCGCGTGTGTAGTATTTTGTCCCATAGTTGAGCCCCGGAATCGTGAGTTGGAAAGGATCCCCTCCTGACAAGTCGGTGATCAGCGTTGACTGGAGCGCCGCGACTCCTTTCACGACCTCTGTTATCGTAACCGTCGGTACGGATGCTCCTTGGCCTCCTGTCAGGCTCGTGGAAACCTTCACTAGAGGAGCCACATCACCAAAGTTGCATATTGATGGGGAATTTGATCTACAGCCGCTGAATGTCACAAGCCAGGAGTACCCATCCGAATTGGTTGTACGACTTACTTGCACACGTCCAATGTATATGAGCTGCTCCAGAGCACTCTTGATGGTGTCGCTAGATGCGTACGGAGACAAATTGGAAGTATATACAGGTCGTCGCTGGAGAACCCCCAGTGATTCCGAGCTGGAACGTCCCGTCTACAGGGAGAGAACCATCTTGCAGAGTGCTAATCTGTACTGTGCTACTTGCACCTTGAAGGATTCGTTGCATCCATTCCCAAGGGATCCATGTTACCTGAACCAATCGGAAAGCTTCCCGGGTTCGACGTGAACGTCACTGTCCACGAGTACTCGCTCTTGAGAGACGGGCCAGTGCGAGTAACTGCGACTGTTCCAATGTTAGGCAGCGCTTCCAGACGTGCCTTTACTGTTGTATCCGATGCGTCAAAGTCAATTGGATCAGTCACATGCCCTCCGAGCTTTAGCCGAAATGTGCCTGATAAAGAGTTTCCAGCTACAGATGCCGGGACACTTCCGTAAGTCGCACCCTTCGTGAAGATTCGGATCCCAGCTCCATTTCCGACGAGCAAGTTGTTCGTTGGCCGAACTAGCAAGTCTGGGATAGCACCACTATTTCCAAACGTGACTATCCATAGTCGTGCTCCAGCAGTCTGGTCTGCTTGAGGCAAAGAATTTGTTCCATCGTTGACACTGACCACCACCGCAGAGTCCAGAGCAGCTAGTGCAGCTTGACAGTCGATATTGGAGCGTTATATTGCAAAGGAACAGTGCTTGTATCTTGCCCTCGCAAGTAGGAGAGTCGAAAAGTGCCACTCACAGGAGCTTGGCCTTGAATTCGCTCCACTACATCTATGCGTCGGTTTCCTTCCAGATCGTACGTGTTACCTGTCATCATGGGCATGTCGCCGGCTCTTCCGTTGACAGACACAAAAGTGACTTCAAAACCAGAAGTGCATCCAGTCGACGCACACGGGTTACAAGCAGTCGTCTGCGAGCCGTAGAAGGAAACTTGCACGTCTGCAATTGCTGTCAGCTCTTCAAGAACAGTCTCGATAGCTGTCGCAGATGTTTCACTTGCTGCAATTCGTGCGGTTGTTTCTCCCATAAAGTTTAGCGAGAAAAAACCGCTGCCGGTGCTGAGTGCGTCGCAGCTCACTTGCTGGATCTCATTCGCCGGAACAGAATTGTATGTGCTCGTCAGCATCACTAGTTGCACCTCTGCAATCGTCGATGTCACAGTCGATACTTTTTGGACCTCTTGGACAATTGGGACTTGCAGACGAACTTGCTGGACCTCGTCGATGATAGGACTCGTCCCAAGCTCGACTTGGTACGAATCGATTGGCTTACCGCCATCACTGAGTGGGGAGCGCAGGCTAATCCCAACGGTTGTTCCGTCAATAGCCTCCAACGAAACATTTGTCGGGACACTTGGAGACTCTGTGTGAACGTGAAAATTAGCGACGTCTACGTCTCACCCACGAGCGACAGATTGAAACTACTTACGGGGAGTTGGAATAGCAAACTGCGGTGTCGAGATTGTGCCTGGTCCTCGGCCAGCAGCATTTATCGCCGAGACACGAAAGAAATAGGGAATATTTTCATCTAGGTGATTGGCTGTCACGGACAAATCGCTGAGATCTGAAATGAGCGCACTGCCAAAACTCACTCCTGTTACCATACGCATCCTTCCGTTAAGGTTTCAAATAAAGTCATCATCACATATTCAGCATGAACGTACCGTTCGCTGGATCTTTAGAGTTGAATGGAGGGAATATTCCTTTCACAATCTGGGTGACATCAATAACTGGTGCAGTGCCTGTGAGGGCAATTGCATCTGGGACGATAGCGCTAAGGTCACCAAGATTGTTCGAAAACGTCACAGTCCACGCGTATCCGTTATTTGGGTCGGCATTCGACCGTGTCACGGTCGACATCACCAATGGTCGACAAGGTCTCAAGCTGTGCCTTGACTACTGCAGCGCTCGCATCAAAAGGCATATACCCCGTGCGTTGGCCTTCGAATTCAAGAGCAAAAATTCCCCCGAGAACGGTTGATGTCCCCTCCACATTTGCGCCAACAGCGACTGTGTCCCCTCCACCTGTCGTTGCAGATGCCCCAAAGGTGCCTCCGATTGTGGGCGAGACAGTCATCATTTGGAGGTCGCCAGCGTTTCCGTCGAAAGTGACACTCCAAGTGCATACGCGTTGAGAGCCTGATGTCGAAGGAGTGCTCGATACAGTGACTTGCGCAACATTCGTAAGCCTCTCGAGCTCTGCCTTGATGATATTGATTGACCCGTCTCTCACCGTCGAGATCTGAATTGTGTCGTCGCCAACTGTGACGAGAGACGATGGGCTCCCAGCACTAGATGGCACAATCGCCGCCATTTGGACCAGATTTCCAGGCTGGTTGGTGAAAGTAACAGCCCATGTACACGACTGGGTCGCATCTGATGCAACCGTGGATACTACCACAGGTCCAACGATTCCGTTCAGCGCCGAAAGTTCTGCTGTAATGGAGGCAGCGCCAACCGAACAGTCACCATTCGCGCTATTGACGAAAATCGGATTGGTTCTCTGTACGGATGCGTCCTCTGCATTGCTTGTGTACACGAGTTGAATTGCCGTGTGTGAAGATACCAAGTTGTCCCCACCTTGGGCAGTTGTATCTGTGGTCGTTACTTGTATCTGCTGGACCTCGGGACCAGTCGGCACACATGTTCCGTCCCCGACAGGAATGGCCCCTGTCGTGGTCACTTGACCAGCAATACTCGTGCGTAGGTAAAAAGACGATGTCGAAGTGCCGCTTGTCGTCACTATAACATTCTGGACTTCCTGAATCGTTCCAGGTCGCGTTCGTGTTACCCTCACTGCCTTCGAGACCACACCGTCCGTGCGAGTCTCAAGAAATCTCGTCATGACACCTGTGCCAAGTGGGTCCAAGCTTCCTTTGAGCGTAAGAAACGAGATTGTCCACGTATATCCTCCCTGTGGATCTGGACTCGTGGTTCGGGTGACATCTACCGTACCAACATTACCCAGATTCTCGAGTGCCGTCTTCATTGCAGCAGCCGAACAATCAACGGGCAAATCAACAGTCGGGGTATTGATGAAGCTCAGTTGGAAAAACCCTGTCAGCTGGTTTCCCGCGGTGAGTTCTGTAACGGTAACGGTAGCGCCAGTCGCCTGTAGCAAGACATTCGGCCCCACAGTGAGCATCGGGACGTTCCCAGTGTTGCCTGGCGCGTTGGACGTGAATGTGATGGACCACGAGTATCCATTCTGCGCGCTCGGCCCTGTGCGCACAACGTTCACTGCCTCAATGCTGTTGAGCGCTTGCAGTCGCTGCTGCATCACCGCGTCAGTGGCATCAAACGGGATGTCGGCAGTCGACTCTCCGCGAAAGCCGAGCGTGAAGGTCCCAGCTGAGATTACGTTTCCCTGCTGCGTCGTGGCGAGCGCAACGTTGGCGCCACTCCCTGTCAGGAAGTTGGACGAGAGCGTGAGGCTCGGCACGTTCCCCATGGCTGTGGCGAACGTGACCTGTCCACGTGAAGCCGCCTTGAGGGTCTGGCGTGGACGAGCGGGTCACTCCCTGCACGCCGCTGGCGCCGACGTTGCTCATGGCGCGCAGGATTTCCGCGACGCTGGCACGATCGCCCGTGGCCAGTGCGATCGAACGCGATGACGCCCGACCGCTGCTTGCTGCCGCCGGTCGACGTTGTGTCGAGCTCGAGCGTGAAGCTTCCTCCCAAAGTCTCTCCTGGCGCAGCGCTGGTCGTGATGGTCTGGATGTCCTGGAGCGCCGTCGCGGCCGTCGTGACAACCTGCACCTCGTCGACGTCTGCAGGCCAGCGTCTGCACGGTCTGCACCTCGTTGGCGCCCGTGTTCGCCCACGAGCGCACGACTTGCTGCTCGCGGACGCCCGGGTCCGGGTCCCACTCGACCAGATACCCGGAGACAGGCGCGCCGCCGTCGCTCATGGGCGGCGCCCACGCCACCTGCAGCGCGTCCTGGCTCACGACGCCCAGCGCCACATCCAGCGGGGCTGATGGAACTGCGAGCAGCGAGCGTTAGAGCGTTGGGAGACTGAGGAAACGCGGGGCTCGGAGCGCCTCACCGGAGACCGCAGCGCGCGCGATCGCGATCGCCAGCGGTGGCAGCGCGAGGAGGAAGAGCCGCCGCATGTTGCGGACGCTGGAGCGGGGCTGGAGGCGCGAGGCGGAGAGCTGTGAGCGGGCGGCGGCGGCTTGTCGAGTGACCCCGAGACGCCCAGGGAAAGATACGGCGACCCTTGAACGGAGGCAGGCGGCGCGTCAAGGCGCTCGGCTCGACAAGCGCCCCGCACGTCGGTCTGTAGGCTCGATCTGCACGCTCCGCGCCATGGGCCTCGGCCTTTCTCCAAGCTGATCAAATGTCGTTTGACGGTCGCGAGAGTCTCGTGGCAAATCACAGTGGACCGGATTTCCTCCCGCGAGGGGGAAGGAGATCGCCATGGAGATCGATGCCTTCTACATGGAGGACTTGCTCAACTTTGCAGGGGCCTTGGAGGGCTCGCGCTTTGGCTACATCAAGTCGCGAATGGACAAGGTGTTCGCGGTCGAGCTCGAGTCGGAAGACGCGTATTTCAACGCGCTCCTGTCGCTCTCCGAGTACTCGTTCGGGGCGTTCATGAAGGATGCGAGTAGCAACCCCAAGGACAACGCCGTGATGACGGGCGACGGGTCCTTCAAGAACCTGTTCCACTACGACTACTCCAACAATATTGACTACGCCTTCGTCTACGACTGCCTCGCCAACCCACTGATCCGGACGCCAGTCTACGGGCAGTACTGTGCCAAACACAAGAGCGAGCGCAGTGGAATGTGTTTCGACTGCCTGGAGCGCTACCGAGTGATCACGCGCAACCTCATCCCGCTGATGAAAACGCTGCGCAAAGATCTGTGCAGCATCTACTTCGTGGACGTTCTGTATGACCTCATCCGCTTCGAGAACCGCGAACTCTACGCCTTCATCGCCTACATGATCAACCAGTTCCGAGATGGTTCGAGCTTCAAAACGTTCATCTCGGAGTTCGGAAAGAAGAAGGTCTATCGGTTGCTGAAAACCATGAATCGCCCATTCCGCCGCATCGACTTCAAGCTAGTTCTGAAGAAATATGTGCCTTTGCTCTACGCGGTGTACGCTTACTGCGCCGATGTGCGAGTGGATTGTCTGGATCGTGTATACGACTACATGCTGTATGAGGGTCTCTCTGTCTTCAAGACGGTACCAAGCGAGCTAGTGGTGGTGGGCTACAAGGTCGGCGACGGATACCGCATCGACATCATTAAGACGAAAGCGGTACTGGACTTTGCGGGCGATCGAAAGTTTCAAATCGCCTCACATCCGCTACTTGAGGGTCTGAACTTTGGATTTTATGATGCTCGCTTGAAGGCATACAAAGAAAACAACACCATAAATCGTCGAATTGGGAAGCAGTTGCGCAAGCTCTACACGGGTTTCAGCTTCAGCGGTCGCTCGATTTTCAGTGGTCAAATCATTCGCTCCGAAGACGCAATCGTCGTGGGGTTCTTGAAGAAGAGCGAGAACACTTTTCAGAACTTCCGCTTGGACATTCACATCGAATCAATCATCCCGAACAATCCCAGTGTCGACTCAATGCGGAACATAAAACACTCGCAATGGAGCTTCGAAGACAATGAGGCTGACGCTGTCTACATACAGGGCAAGGAATGACACGTTCACTAACGAAGTCTACTCCAAAATCAGGACCTCTAACCATGAGCAGTGTTATACATGTCGTGCTCGTGTAGTTTAGACCTTACGTCAAGTTCTCTTGGACAACGTGACACTCTTTGTTGATTTTGAGGTCTATGGACAGTGACAAGTAAAGAAGGGTTAGCCTTCAGAATTGTATGCGTACATATCCACCGCTGTCATGTTGTTGCTTGGGCTTTTCAAGGTGCAGTAAGGCTCGCTCTCGAATACGAGCTGGCTAGATACCTCTAGGTTGCGCCTATGGCATTTTTGATGAGGAATGAGCCAGTCTGTTGAAAGTGCGAAGTCGATTTATGGAGCACACGAGCAATCGGTCTGCAAAAACTCGTTGATGACGCCTTGTAGTGCGATGGGAAGCTGTCTTCTCCACCGCTGGAAGCTGAGCCTGCGAAATGAAAATTCTCATTTTCCTCACTTGACCACCATCCTAGACTAGGACCTTGAGCTAGGACGAAACCAGGACAGGTTGAAGTGACCTTCACTCCTTCCCTTCGTTCCGTTGTTTCCCTTGTCACTTTCCAATCTTCCGCAAGCTCCTCAAGCTCCAAGCGACCAGAAAGGACGGCGCAGAGCTTCCAGGCGATGGCGTGGGCTCCGGACGAGGAGAAGAGCGCGCCGCTGTCGCTGGCGCTGTGCGCGGCGCTTTCCTGCGTTGACTCGCGGTTTTCCGAGGCGCTGAGGGCGATTTTTGCGTCCAGGGCGGCCAAGAAGAGGGAAATCCTGCAGAGCGAAGCCAAGAAGCTCGAGCAGCGGCTGCGGGACCGCGCGGCAGTGCTCAGCCACCTCCGGCGCCACCACGAGGAGCTGCTGAGCGTGAACGGGCAGCTGCAGCACGTGATTGTCCAAAATGAGCGTTTGTGCTGCTGCGTTGTTGATTTATGCCGTGGTGGTGTGCAGACAGCGCAAGAATGCGAGGAGAGCCAAGCTAGACCGTCTTCGCGAGTCGATTGAGTTGGGGAGCTCGCCAGAGTCGGAGCGGTCGGGTCGGCTGTTCTCAGCGGCAGTGAAGGACGCAGCGACCGTCAGCGACAAGAACTCGACGATGAAGACGGTCTTGGTGTCGCTTGGAGAGCAGCGACAGAAGCTGGAACAGAAAGCTATGAGTGCCGAAGAGGAGTTCACGCACAAGTCGAGGTTCCTTTATGATGCGACGCTGCAACTGCGCGAAGGTATCATTTGCAGACCCAACCCATTTTCGTGGCGGTGTTGACGAGTTCTTGTGTTTCTGCAGCGAAAGAGACGCATCAACTGAGCTTGGAAGACGCGCGTTCGCTTCACTGGGAGTTAGAGGTGCTGCATCGACAGTATAGAGAGTCGCTTGTATTCATCGTGGTCTGATCGTTTGCTGCGACTAGCTCGAGGAATTCGAAGTTGCAGCGGCAGAGAACAGATTGCGTCAAGTTGGACAGCAGCTTCAGCTTGAAAAGCTCCAGCTTGATACGCTGACGAGCGAGTATCAAGTAAAGCTAGCTGCTTACGAAGATTTGAGCAAGGTACTTTTCCATCGCCAAAGCAAACGCCCATATCCGCTCGCTTCTATCTTACCCAAACTTTTGCTTGATCTTCAGGTTCGCGACAACTTCCAAGCAATGGCTAAAGAGGCGCACGACCAGCTTCAGATCGAGAAAGTGGAAGCGACTCGGTATGACATATACTTCATGTGGTTTATTGCTCCGACTGACAAATTTGCTGCAGAAACTGGAGAAGCACAGTAGGGATGATGGAGCGTCATGGAGTAAGCAGCACTCGCTGGATGAACAGACGTTATTCGTTGTTTGCTCACGGTCATGATAGCCCACGTGCGCAAAGGACAACGAAGTCCGAGAGATTCAGGTCCAACTGCTTGCACAGCTTGAAAACCTGACGGTATGGCACGTCGCGATTTTCGAGGTTCAAAAGTGACTCGATTCTAATACGACGCCTTTGTCACTTCGTACAGCAATCCGTCAGTACCACAAAGTCTGCGAGGCGAGAGCTTGTGTTTCAAATCAAGCAAGAGAAGGAAATGCTCGCACTGACAAAGTCTAGTGTCAAGGTGCGTGTTTGCACTGCATGGGTGGATGCTTGATCAGTTACGGCTGACAGGATTCGGATAGGCAAAGCGAGACCAAATGGAGTGGCTCAAGCGCCAGCGAGCATTTCTTGAAAGCGAGTATCGGAGCCTGATTGAGTCACGGTCTGCTAGTGAGCAAGGTATATATCTATTGAACTCTTCTCGGGATTGAAGTTGCTTTCTACTCTGACGTTTGCTCACTGCAGCATACCATGAGTCAGTCAAAATGCACAAAGGCGCTCTGGCAAAGCTTGATGATGAGAAGGCTGCGGCGAAATCTACCCTGAACCAAATCGAGGGTGAGATCGCGTCGAGCGAAGCCAATGCAAAGGCTTTGTCCACACAGATCTCGGACGAACGCAAGCGGCTCAACCAACAGCTACGCAAACGACGGACAAAGGAAAAGAAGCAAAAGGGCTCGAGTGTGAACCTCGATGCAATGCGAGCTGAAATTGACTCTGCACGGCAAATCCTTGTCAAAACTCAATCAGCGCGGCACAAACAGCAAGAGTTACTCGACAAGATGACTGCAGAGAACGAAGAGCTGCAGCACACACTCACAAATCTCCAGAAGCAAACTCAAGATGACGAGCGTGCACTTCAAGAGCTGAGCGATGTGGGTTCGAAACCTACAGAAGATATTGCGGCAGCGAAGAAGGAACTGCGTTCCATTTTGCAAGACCCGAACTTTTCCGACTGGGAAAACATTATCGAGTGGGTGAATCAAAAGGTGAGGAACAAGCATGAACGAAACGCTGTGAAGTTCTATATCGCTTATTCGGTGAGTGATTTCGAGCAGATTGCTGAAGGAAGAAGCGATGCGCATGCCCAGCTCCGACACGACCGAGTGGTGTCCGCTAAGAGTGTACGTCAGTCACTCATCCTCTCGATCGAAGCGGTTGATATGTCTCTCGTATTGAAGTTGTTTGTTTGGTGATAGCTTCGCGAGCGATTTGAGGCAAAGTTCAAGGCGCTCGATGAAAAGTGTGGGAAGATGCTAGTCGAAAAGGTACCATGCAGTGACAAAGTACCACGTGGTTTTACTCGTATTTGAGCTAATGCCTCTATCTCTTCAAGCGATCTATATACGATGACATGGTGAAAAAGAAGCAGTCAAATCGATATGCCACCGCCTCGGCTAGAGAGGGGACTCTAGAGACCTTATCTCGTTCTTCAACCAACAAACTCCATACCCGAGAGAAACAGCACGATCCGAAATCGAGAGGAAAGCCCTCTGCTGAAGATCTCAAAAAAAGCAAAGCAAAGGTGCGAAATCCGGTTCACTTGATTTTTGCAATGATTGTTGTTGTAACGGATTGATTGGCTTCCAGCCTGATGGCAATGCCGTCCGAGAAAAGTCTATGGCACACAAAATAGCGCATTCAAGTGACACGATCCAACCAGTTCCTCGCTTGGATGCTGATTCTCGGTCCAACACGGCTACGCCGTCTCCGACAATGTCTCCCGCTCCATCTTTCTCGTCGAATGTGTCCTCGCAGCAGTTGGCAACTCCATTGGAACGCGTCTCCGTGCCAAGACAGCATGGCTCAAGCACACGGAAGAAGCTCAACCCTCGTGCCAAGCCTCAAGCACCAGCAGGAAATTTGGTTACTACTCCAACAACAGCAGCCCGACCAAGAGCACAGCGCTCGCTTTCACCGAGTGGCGAATGCGTTTCGAGTGGAGAAAGAATGAGTCAGTCCGCGACGGAGCATTCGTCGACCGCTGATAGTCGGTTCCTCCACGACGACAAAGAGAATATGTCTCCTCCACGAGCATCCTCCATAAACCAGGCAAAGAGCTCGACTCAGCTCAAGCAACCGCAGCCACAACCAAAGCGCCGCAGTGCCTTATCCCAAGCTGCTATCGCTACTCGAGGCAAGCTCAAAGTAACGAAAGCCAAGGTCGGCGCATCAGTAAGTTATCATCTCCTCGACACTCTGGTAAGCTTTACTTTGCTAACCTCCGTGGCTGTAGCAGATCGCAATCAAGAGAGGCACCAAGAAGCTCCCGCTGAGCGGCCGCAAGATCAAGAGCAGCGGGTCGGGGATCATTGGTTCCACGACCATGACTCCGTCGACTGCTAGCAGCTCTAGTGCAACGCGTTGATTCGCTAGTGACTGGCTGGCTGGCGATGGGTTCTCTTTTGACTGATCGACTCCTGCTCGTTGCATGTCATGGCTCAACAATCGTAACGTATTCGACACAGCTCCACACGATAATTCTTGCATTCGATGAGCGCTGTTCGACTTAGAACTAGGACTCTTTGTTGAACGCACAGGCCTCTGCCGTAGCTGCAGCACTGCTCGATTGCTTGATTCGCACACGGAGCTCGCGGTGCGTAAGTCTTGGCAGGCAAGAAGGCGCGAGCACCATTAATGTCATCAACGAAATCTTTGCTGGCGACAGTCGAGTGGACGCTTGTCCAGCTCACGATGGTATCAACCCCTACGAAGTCGACCAAATCCTGTTTCGCCGGTCGTTGCAACCGCACCATGCTCACGTTGAGTCTGCAACCGCTGCGCTATGAATATGAAATTTGATCGCATGTCATGGCTCAACAAGATCCAAAGACCGCCCGCGTTGCAGTCTGCGGCGGACTCTGTTGTCCCTACAGCTATGATTAGCAATGAAACGCGATCCGGGAGTTTCTCTCCTGGGACCGTGTACTCGACATGATCAATTGTTGCCACTGATATTTCCATGACTGTGACGTTCCCCAACACCTCGCGCGCGTTTCCCTTGCGTTGTGCGGTGGTCTCAGGACGATTATTCTGCCCGAGCGGATTATTCTGGCGAGATTGTGCCTCCGCCAACCAGCATTCTGAGCCTGGAAGACTTGGCGTTTGTATTGTTAGACTAACATTCAGACGCAAAAGTTGCCTTTTTCAGGCTTGTCATGCGCGCCAGTTGTGCCGCAGACGCAGCACAGATCCACGGCCCCCGCAGTGACACAACTCGATTCTCCCGCTCCAAGATGCTCTCGGCCATCCTCCGCTCTGCTCGCGCTCCGACTCGTACGACCGTCGCGGCTTCGCTGACGACCGTCGGCATTCTGTCGGCTCTCACAGTCGCGTCCATGGCCACGTCAAGCCGTGCCACGCTGTGCGAGAACAACACCCCCAAGAAAGCGCTCGGCTCGTGGAGCTTCCAGGCGTTCAAGGTCCGGTCTGTTGAGCCCGTGACGCACGACACGAAGCGAGTCGTGTTTGACCTGCCAACCCCTGAGCACGAGATGGGGCTCACGGTCGCCAGCTTCGTGCTCGCGCGCGCCAAGGTCAACGGCTCGACCGTCGTGCGCCCGTACACTCCAGTGAGCACCAACGAGGAGAAGGGCAAGCTTGAGCTCGTGGTCAAGGGGTACGCGAACGGCACGATGAGCAAGCACATCACGAGCCTCAAGCCCGGCGACGAGCTCGAGTTCATGGGGCCGATGAGCAAGTTCACGTACAAGGCAAACCAGTACAAGACTGTCGCGCTGCTGGCCGCCGGCTCGGGGCTCACGCCCGTGCTGCAGCTCGTCAAGGAGATCCTGCGCAACCCCTGAGGACAAGACGCAGATCGTGCTCGTGTTCGGCAACAAGACAGAGGCCGACATCATTCTGCGCGACGAGCTGGACGCGCTCGCGGCGAAGCACCCGCAGTTCAAGGTCACTACGTGCTGAGCTCACCGCCGCCCGCGTGGACGGGCAAGACGGGTCACATCGACAAGCAGCTCGTGCAGGAGCTTCTCCCGGCTCCCAGCAAGGACCTCTTCGTCGGCGTGTGCGGTCCACCGGCCATGATGGAGAGCCTCTCGGGCAACCCGTGGCTGCTCTGGCAGGGCAGCCTCTCTGGCGCGCTCAAGGAGCTCGGCTACGCCAAAGGCCACCGTCTTCAAGTACTAAGCAGCTTAGCGGTAGATAGGCAGACAGACCGCCCCGCCGGTGGCGACCGCAGCCCCCGTCGACCTCGCATTAGCCAGTACACTACACACGAACCCTTTTTTGCTACCACTTTGTCCTTGAGTTCATGCATGCCGTGCAGGTTTCCAGGCAACAACAACTATGCACGCTTTGCTGCGTACTTCGCACAGGGTCATCCATCAAAAACCGTCGACAAAGCCTCCAAACCCCTTCTGCTTGTCGAGTTGCGAGGTATCGGAGGCGACTTCCAGTCGCCTCCACCACATGAACCTCTGGCCCACCTCCAGTCACCGACAGCTGAGTTTCAAGCGTCAAAGCAGCATCAACGCCCCACCACCACGTGCACCAGTTCGCCACTCTCCAGATAACCTCCGCTCACCGCATTCATCACCAGCTCCCTCGAATCACCAGTCACCAAGTCGAGTCGAGCGTCAGCAGCTCCCATCAACTTGAAGTGGATGACGCGCCTCCCGCTGATTATGGCCCCCCTCGCGTCACCCTCCTCCCTCCCTCCCATTGGCCAAAACCCCTCCCCTACCCCTCTCCCATTGGCCGAAACCCCCAGATCCCCCGACCGCTCTCCACCCCACGTTTTCTCACTGCGCATTCGTATCAATAGCTCTTGGCCGCCGCATCAAATCGCAAATGTTCACCTCTGTGCTGCGCTCGCTGCGCCCGTCGAGCGCCTCGGCGGGCGCTGCTGCCTCTGCGCTGGGCCTCGCGTCGCTGTCGACGTCCGCGACGCGCTGCGAGGACAAGAAGTTCGCGCTGGACCCGCGCGAGTTCCGCAGCTTCAAGGTGCGCGCCGTGGAGACCGTGACGCACGACACCAAGCGCGTGGTGTTCGAGCTGCCGACGCCAGAGCACGAGATGGGCATGAAGGTGGCTAGCTGCCTGCTGGCCAAGGCCAAGGTCGACGGCAAGGTCGTCGTGCGCCCCTACACGCCCGTCAACACGAACGAGGAGAAGGGCGTGCTCGAGCTCGTCGTCAAGGGATACCCCACGGGCAAGCTCAGCAAGCACATTGTCGAGCTCAAGGAGGGCGACGAGCTCGAGATGAAGGGACCCATCCTCAAGTTTGCCTACAAGCCCAACCAGTTCAAGACGGTCGCCTTCCTCGTCGGCGGATCGGGGCTCACGCCCGCTCTGCAGGTCGCCAAGGAGATCCTGCGCAACCCGGCCGACAAGACCAAGGTTGTGCTCGTCTTCGCCAACAAGACCGAGCAGGACATCATGCTGCGCGACGAGCTCGACGCGCTCGCCTACATGTACCCGCAGTTCTCGGTGCACTACGTGCTCGACTCGCCGCCCGCCGACGGGTCCTGGGCCGGCAAGACGGGCTACATCACCAAGGAGCTCGTGCAGGAGCTACTGCCCGAGCCCTCTAAGGACGTCTTCGTCGGCGTCTGCGGCCCGCCGCCCATGATGAACAGCCTCTCGGGCAACAAGGCCCCCGACAAGTCGCAGGGCGAGCTCACGGGCATCCTCAAGGAGCTCGGCTACGACCAGGCCACGGTCTTCAAGTTCTAGGCGCGCGGCCTCGCTGGCAGCGCCGCCTCGATCGGTGCGTTCTCGCTGTAGACCTCGACGGAAAACTCTGCAAAAACACACACAGAAAATGAAAACTAGCCAATGCTCATGATGATGGCCATGTTGCAAGCGGACGACATGTTCGCTGGTCGTAGATGCTACGGGTGTGCGTGGCTTTGAGGCCGCCTGACTCAGCGCTCACCACGTGAGCGTGAGCCCAGCCACCAATATCTTTGTCCTGCAGTCGAGTTGAAGCAAAGACTGACTCACAGACCAACCTTCTCATACAAATTCAATCGTGTTGATGTTACCCGACACGTGCACGCTCAACGCTGTCCATGCATTCGATACTACGAAGATGGCGGGGGCGACTCGCCTGCCGCCACTTTTGACGTCCACACATCCTGGCCGCGGCCGGAGAATCCTAAGCCTCGCTGAGCAAATCCGTGCTGAGGTGGCCCGTCGAGTTGACGGTGGCGACCTGCACGTTGCCGACCGAGTCGATCTCGAGCGTCGTGATGGCCGCGTGGTTGTGGCGCATGCGGCCCCAGCTGCCGTCCGGGGTCGACGCCCATGGCCTTGCACACGAACCAGCGGATGATGTTGGCGTGGCAGACGACCACGCGGTAGCGGTCGTGCAGGCGGGACTGCGTGGAGCCGCGTGCGCCGATGGTGGCCATGAACTGCTCGACCTCTGCCTCGGTGAGCTTCCGCTCGCGCTGCTGGTCGCGCATGTCGGTCGGGATGAGGTGGCGGAAGAAAGTGCGGTAGGCCACCTTGAGCCGCGCGCAGTCGGAGACCATGTTGTCTAGCTTCTCCTCTGGCCAGCATCTTCGGTTGCTGTTGGGCAGCGGGTTGCCCGGCCAGGCCTCTCGGAAGAGCTTGTTCTCGCGGAGCTCGATGGCGTTGGGGGACGAGAAGGCCTCGGCCATGTACTTGGCCGTCTCGACCGACCTGCGGACGCCACTGTGGACGATGGGGAAGCCCTGCGGGAAGCGCTTGGTGACCATGCGGGCGTTGAGGTAGTCGTAGACGAACTTGCCCGTGGCCCTGGCCTGGCGGACGCCGAGCTCCGTCAGCGGGCCGTTGAGGTCCTCGGACGGCGTCTGCGACGTCGCGTAGTGGCCGTGGCGGACCAGGATCACGTGCGTGGTCCTCGAGTGGTCCACGAGCGAGAGTCCGGCCTCTGGCGGCGGGATCGGGTGCGCCTCGGACGCGATCGAGATGGCCGTCATCCAGTCGAAGAGCGCCTGCACGGACGGTGCCGCGAGCACGCGGGGGGCGTTGGCGGCCGAGGACGACCCCACGGCCTCGTCCAGCGTGATGGAGAAGCTCAGGTTGTCCACGCGCTCCACGACGGCGCCGCGGACGTTCATGGAGCCCTTGAGCACGCCGTAGCGCTGCTTGGACTTGTTGTCGGGCGTGTAGTACGACAGCTCCTGGCCCCGCAGCACGAACATGCGCTGTGGACGAGCAGGCGACGGCGTTAGTATGGGCGTCCACAACGTGGCCGCGGGTTTTACTATGGGGATCCACAACGTGGCCGGCGGGCGTCCACGACCGCGCGGACGATCCGCAACCATGCGGACGGCGGCCACAACGGGCGTCCCCATAGTAAAAAAGCAGGAGAGAGACTCACACGTACGTTCTTCCACGTCTGCAGGCCCGACTCGCCCTTCTTGCTGAGCTCGCCCTCCATGACGACGTCCGTCTCGAAGATCTCGAGGTGCGCGTCGTGGATCTTGGCCTCGGCGAACACGTTGCTCATGTCGGTGACCACGGACGGCCGCCCGCCCAGCAGCATGGACGGCCGCGCGAAGACGCTCGAGCGGCCCAGCCCCGCCGCGGACGACGGACGCATCATGGACGCGCGCGAGTTGGACGCGCCAGGCGCGGGCGAGCGCACCTGCGTGGCCGCCAGCGTGGACGGCGACATGTCGGCGGCGCCGCCGGGCGACGGCCGGTTCGAGTCGATCGGGGACGGCATGCCGGCCGCGGGCATGGCTGCGGACGGGGGTTTAGACGCTGTGGACGCTGTGGACGCGGACGCTGTGGACGCGGCCGCGGACTGCGGACGGGTGTGGACGCGGACGCGGGTGCGGAACTGCGGACGGCGCCTCTACGGCGGCCGCACGGCGGAAGAGCACGGCAACCGAGGATGGAGGCCGAAATCTACGGTATAAACGGTGATTTGATTGGCAGCGAGCTTGGTCCACAGCAACAGCTGGCTCTTCACGCTGGCTCGCGGCCGTGACAAAACCTACGGTAAGCTGCTTGACCCGCTTGAAGTTACTGTTGCGGCCGGAGCTCTTTGGGGCTGCGCCGCTGACGCTTGCTACGAACCAGGCGAGCTCGAAGGCAGGCCGATGGAGAACTTCAGCCCGTCGTCGCGATTTCACATCGCCGACATTCACTTGGAGGCTCAAGGAATGCGAGGAACAATGCGTCGCTGGTTGTCTCGTGTCGCACAGGCTGCACGATCTCAAACGCTTTCCCGCCGCCGCCTTTCAATGCTCATCGTGGCTAGTTTTTGCGGGCACGCCTCGGGGTTGCATACTTCTACCGCGCTGCGGGATTCTGCGGAGCCCCGCCCTCCTTCTCCACCTTCGAGACTGCGAACTCGCTAGTGACTATTGACGACGACTTTCAGTCAGCATATCGCACCGCCAAGAGTGCAGATGGTATCCACGACTCCTACCAGCGGCACCATCAACGGCACCAACGGCACGACTAGCTTGCTCGCGTCCAGCCAGTTTTGGCTCGTGCGTCACATTTTTCATGAGGATCCTCCAAAGATGAAGCTGAACGCAGCTGTTTGTGCCACCTGAACGCGTTCAAACCCACGGCCCGTCGGGCTCAACTCAGCCATGGCGCTAGGGACGCTGTTCCTGTGGTTCAGCAAACGCTAGCAATGTCGTTCCTGTGGTTCAGCAATGGAGTGCAACTCCAGATCAGAGTGCGCTTTCGCGACTCACTGATCCACTCCTGCATTGGCTTATTCGTGATGCAGGATGTGCAGGAAACGCTCGACCTTGCAGTGCAAAAGAGACGCTTGATGGCTCGATCGCACCCAAGTCACTGCTGCAGAACGGTCAAGTGAACCCAGCGCTCGCCCTGGGCACAGTGCCACTAACGCTGATACGTTCCAGCAAATACGTGGTTGCAGTCGTCCTTCCACTGCGATTGACGGAAGTCCGGCTGGATGCTTGCCTCACCGTACTCGCCCACGAGTGACACGTACCGTATGGCTCTGCACGCGCGTCCAGCGTGGCGCCGTCCACACGGAGGTCGGCTGTGGATACCATGGGGCGGTCTTTCTGTCGAGATGCCGGACATGCATCCACGCCTGGCATTCGCCATTCGCCGATCGCCCTCATGCTGCTCTCGTCAGCCGACGCAGCGGCTCTGCAGGCCATTGCCAGCACCTACGTTCGCGAGGCCGTGCTCCAAGCCTACGCTGTCAAAAACGCGGATCGACATCGATGGCGGCGAGTGGCTCGCCACGGAGCGCTCTCGGTCTTCCGCGAGCGCGTGCCTTTCGGATCCACGTCCTCGCTCGCCTACGATGAACGCAAGGTGGGCTCACGGCTGTTTGCGGACCCCGCGCTGTTCCCGGCGTCTTTGCTGCTTGGAGCGATCAGCGGAGACCTCGACAACCTCATGCTTGGTCTCTTCACGCCATCAGTCGAGTCGTTGGCGCTGCAGCAGAGCTACCTTGGCGGCGCTCGCGACTCTGGCATTGAAGAACGCGTGTTGGCTACAGTCGTCGCTCCGAGCTTCCACGACCCGCTGAGGTCGCTCACGCTGAGGTGGCGAGGCATCAAGCGGTCTCGCCACCTTCGCATCTTTCATCTCGACGACGACTTCACCCGAGACGAAGACGGCACGGTCTTCATTCGGTCCACAGGCATCGCCCACCTCGCAGATGGAGAGCGGGTCGGCTACGAGCTCGTGCACTCGGTCGGGATGGCTCTGTCTGGGCCTGGCAAGTCACGGCGGAACGGATGCCACGACCCCAAGATCTCTTTCTGCTCCATCTACCGCCAACGAGGACACAACACCATCGACGTGTACTCGCTGGGTGCGGCGACGCCGCGACTTGGAGAGAAGCTCGCGGACTTTGGGGCGGACAGTGGCGCGAGGAAGATGCGGATGCTCAGCCGGTTTGAAGTCTGCGGGCAGCTCCAGAAGCTCGCGTGGATGTCATCAGCCATGGCTGAGCCCGCCACGCTCTCGTCCTCAGAACACTCGGTGCTCAACCGTCCGCGCACTTGTTGCGCCTCATGCTTTCGGTCCTTCTCGGGAGTCGCGAGGTTCGGCAGACGTATCGGTCAACTCGCCCGACTTGGCAATGGCGGAGGTACCGGCGTCACAGAGTGCAGCATGTGCAGCGATATTATTTGCGGGCGTTGCATCGTTCGCCGTCGCCTTCGCTTCGTTCACATCGGCGACAATAGCGACAACTCTCGACTTGCTCACGCCAATCAGGTCAGGGTCGTTGCGCGATCCCTGCCATTCTGCTTCAAATGCATCCAGCGCAGCGACGAGATGAGCTCTGCTACGGTCGCAGCCCACGCTTTGCTGGACGAAGACGAGGACAGCATCTACGATCTCGGTAGTGGGAGCTGTCAGGCGTGGTGCAACTATCCCGAGGGAACGCCAACGCTCTCGCTGTGCAAGTCGCCTGCGTCGTCTTCCAACCAGACTTTCTTCTGCGTCGACGACGACGACACAGTCGAGGAGATCCCGGTCTCCGACGGTGAGGACAGTGATGTCGCCGAGTGCGACGTGATTCGAGGCTCTTGGTACAAGCGGCAGCAGTGGCAGCGCCTCGAGTCCAACAACAGTGATATGCCAGCTGCTGTGAGCGACGTTGATGACAGGGACCTGTGGACACTCGAGAGCCTGAACGTGGCGAGCTTCGACGACGAAGCGTTCCAGATCTGAGCGAGAGGCTATGAATGCAAGAGCCTCGTTGGAAAGGCCCTCGCATCGACACGAACAAACTACATGGAGATATTTAGCTGATGGAAATTTGATGATAAATTGTTTGATACCATGAGGAGGATTTCACGGTGGTGGAGACGGTCGTAATCGATCGTGAACGCGGCGCGGAAGGCCGTCGACTGGGACCCAACAGTCCCCTTCAGGCCCTTTCCTTCGTGTTTCGTTGTCTTCGGCACCTCGTCCGTCGCCCAGCCACACCGACTCGGACGCGCGATCGCCTTGGTGACTCGCGTGAGCTCCGTCCACGAGGGTGATTGCGTCGTCCATAGCAGCACACTAGCGTTGTGATCAGTGCCGCGTCGACTCCCGGCGCGATCTCGACGCGATAGGGAGTGCCTTGGCGGAACGGAGCGCTCGCGATTGTCGTCATGACGACGCCGGCGTCGTGGTTGGCTCGGAATATCTTGGCGATCGTCTGGCGCTTGGCGATCACGCCCCTCTCGACGTACAGCACTGCTGCGCGGCGTCGCACCCAGTCCCCATCGCACCCGAAGCGGGCCTGCTCCCCCGAGACTGGGTCTCGAAAGTCGACCGACGAGCGTGGGCTCTCTCTTGTGCCTCGTGCGCTTTCGAAGCCCCGGCCTCGCGCTCTGCGACTTGGAAGGCGGCGCCGCCACCGAGAGCGTGATTTGCACAGTCAGCAGCCGCCGCGGGTTGGTCGTGCCCAGGAACACGTCGTATGTTATCAGATGCACGGACGCGCCCATGCGACGCACCGAGCGGTGCAGGCTCTGGCGCAGGCACGCGACCTGCCACGCCGTAGGTATCGAGCAGCCACTTGCCATCACGCAGCTCAGCAGCCACTGGCGCGGCCGTGTGCGTGATTGCAGTTGCCTGCAGCGAGGCGGAACATGGCGCGCTCGCATCGAGCCTCGGAGACCTGGAAGCCCTCGGGCGGGGCCGAGCTGAGCGTCGAGAAGCCGTCGACGAGCTCCAGCAGCACGGGCCGCGGCGAGCAGAAGCGGCGGCTGACCACGGCCGGGAACTGGAACTGTGTGGGCAGCGGCTCGCACAGCGCGAGGCTCGCAGTCGCCGAAGTGGACGAGCCGACGCCCATGGGAGCCGAGCGAAGCGCAAGTGAGACCGCGGTCGGAGCTGCTCGGTAGGTACTGTACGATGGCTGTCATGTCCCCGAGAGTTCAGCACAGAGAGTCGGAATGATTCGTGCTCGACCAATCGCGTTGCGTTGTGATATGTTTGGGCCAATCAGCGACGCGCAAGCTGATTGTCGACTGGTGATTGGATTCGATTGGTATATACTATTTTAGCAATTTAATCTGTTATGAAAGTTATTACGGTGGTGGTTCTCGAGCCGCACAAACTGTGTCGCTCGTTTTTACCGCGCGCTACGCTGGACTCGTATATGTTCGAATAGAGGGTACTCAAATGCATAAAGGTTTTCCAAAGAAAGCTAGTATTCAAATTTGCGTCCGACCACATCAAGAATATCCATTCTCAAAGTGACTCGCACGTCCGGCCCCTCAGTGTAGAGACCGCCCTCTGCGGCTCATTCAGACTTCTTCTCCCCGCCGCCGACGTCGCTCTCTCTCCCTTCGATCGCCATGGACCGCGACGCCCTCGTGTTCCTCGCCAAGCTCGACGAGCAGGCCGAGCGGTGCGTTTTCAATTTCCAAAAAATTTGCAACCTCAAGCTTTTTTTTTTTTTCTTCATTTGCCTGACGACGCCAATATGACTGCCAGCTACGATGAGATGGCCGAGCACATGAAGACGGTGGCGAGCGACCACAACGTGGAGCTGACGGTCGAGGAGCGCAACCTGCTGTCGGTGGCCTACAAGAACGTGATCGGCTCGCGCCGTGCGTCGTGGCGCGTCATCTCGTCGATTGAGAGCAAGGGCGACAACGAGTACAGCGAGCGCATCCAAGAGTACCGCCAGAAGATCGAGCGCGAGCTCGTGGACATCTGCTCGGATATTCTGTCCATCATTGACAAGAACCTCATCCCCAACTCGTCGTCCGAGGAGGGCAAGGTCTTCTACTACAAGATGAAGGGCGACTACCACCGCTACCTCGCCGAGTTCCAGACCGACAATGTGCGCAAGGAGTCGTCCGAGCTGGCACTTGAGGCCTACAAGCAGGCGTCGACCATCGCCATGGCCGAGCTGCCGCCCACGCACCCCATCCGTCTGGGTCTGGCGCTCAACTTCTCGGTCTTCTACTACGACATTCTCAACTCGCCCGACCGCGCGTGCAACCTGGCCAAGCAGGCGTTCGACGACGCGATCGCCGAGCTGGACACGCTGTCGGAGGAGTCGTACAAGGACAGCACGCTGATCATGCAGCTGCTGCGCGACAACCTGACGCTGTGGACCTCGGACCAGGAGCAGGACGGCATGGAGCCCAACGACGGCACCGACGGCCCCTGAAGTCCCCAAATGCGTGGAAAAACCTGTGTGTCAATTGATCGCGTGGGCGAACGGCGGCCGGAATGTGCCGGCTCGCGTCGCGAACGTTCGGTAGCCTAACGCTGTCAACGCCGAGCGAGCACTCGCCTCCCTATGGAAAAAAAGCGCTGGCCTTGCTGTTGTCGTGTCGAGCTGGAGCTGTCCATGCAGGTGGGGGCGTCGTCGCTACCGTCCATGCCATCGGTGATGATGTCACAGGGAACAAAGCGTGTACTGTCGAAAAAAATAAATCAGAAACTTATTCTACAAATTTAACCGAGTGCCACGGTACCATGGTCAGCTGGCGGCCACTCATTTTGAACCTCTAAATTAATGGATTCGTGCGACACGACAATGCACTACCGTTAGGTCCCACTTTAGACCCAGTTGCTCCGGAATGGGCAGTCACGGTACGACCAAAATTGTACCCCAATAATGAATAAAGTTGTTGGTTGAAATGACTTGTTTTGTCGATTTCCAGCTTGAGTGTCCTGAGAAACGAGTCAGTGCCTCTCATTTCCAATCGGACACAAATAATCATTCCGAGTTTGCTCATTTTATACCTTCATATATTTATATATAGTCCACAGTCTATAGCGCCCACCCACACTCACGGTCCGTCGTCGGCTCGCCTTTCGCGTCGTCGATCGCGTCCAAGATACTACCGCTGCTCTCTCTGTATCGAACGCACAGTGCGCGGCGCCAACGTGGCGTCGTCGCGGCCTAAATCTATGGCACCGCTCGCGACAGCGTGGCGTTCCTGCCGAAGCAGCATCAAGCACATGCTGAGAGCATCGAAATGCAAGTGTGCGACGGGCGGTCTCGATGGGTATGCGATGCTGATGCTGGCGTCGGTTTCCGTGGTGGGAGAGACACTGGGGAGGCGTTGGAGCAGTGCGTGCCGGTAGATGCGACCATCACAGGAAAACCGATGCTGCGACATAAAAATACGCCCACAGTTGAAGAGGACTCACGGCCCATTTGCACCGCTTCATGATCCACTCGAGCCCCTGCAACCACCCGATCCTCGCTTAACGGAGGTGTGTGAGAGCTGGAAAGGTTCAAGATCGGCGGGGAAAGGGCTTTGGTTGACATTGCCACTCCTTGCAATGGATAAGCTTGGTGAGCCTACCGCCGAGCAAGGTGATCAACCGAAGATATCGTACACATTTGTGCGCTCGAGCCTCCAATACCATGCCAACAACAAGTTTGAGCAGCACCAGCAATTCCTAGCAAACGTAGCGCCGTCCAGCAATAGCGTGGCTAGATGTCAAGCCGTGATGCCTCCTTTCCCCCTTGATTGCCTCACAGGCCCTCCACCGCAGATCAATGGCGTATACGTGTGTGGAATCTGCGCGTTCATATCTTTCCAATCCGAGTGGCAAACTGACTGCAGACGTGGCCGTGCTCATCCACGTGTTCACAGCAGTGCACATCGTCTAGGACAACGTGCACTTGGTGCAAACAGAAAATTCGTGCGCTGGGACAACAAAAGGTCCTCGAAAGCGCGCTCCCCTGTCTAATTCATGGACCGCTGGACGGCAAGCCAAATGCAGCCATCACCAGAATCAGCAAGCACGAGGTCGGGGAACACCCTGAGTTGGTAATGTTTATGAACGCCAAAGGCATCAGCACTCACGCGCGAGGCAGTCCGACGGCGATGCAAGATTGGTGGACAAACTATGGATACAAGGGATCGAACGAACCACGAGAGATCGCGGTGCGGTGGTTGTGCTGTCGCTAGCAGCATGCCATCGATTGCTGGCTCAGCCACCGAACCGCCTGAATGCTTCATAATCGATGCTCAGTTAAGGATGCCAATCAACCCAGCGACGCTCATACATAGTTGTTCTCGAGAAAAAGACCGCGCCTCACTTCAACTCGGACCATAGGGCGTTATGCGCTGTCCTCGCGGCCTCGTCTAAAAACAGCGATATAAATAGCTTGATCTCTGTATACTATACATTTCTCAATACTAGTGAAACCCCTGCACGAAACTGCCGATATACTTCCTCCAAGTCAAACAGAGTGTGGGTCCTTCTAATCCTCGTGCAAACTAGAACAACGTATAGGCATACTACATCCAAGTGTCTTCCATTTTGCATACAAACGCCAGCACAACCTCGTGGCGACAAAGCGCCGCTCGCTATACAAAATCCCATACAAAACGTCGGCGCAGCAAAATGTCGCGCGAAGGTCGCGCGAATATCCTCATTCTCTGCAACCTCCCCCGGGGTGCTTCATTCGGACTTCTTCTCCGCAAGCGCCGCACCTTCCAAGCCCCTCGCTCCCCCCTCCCCTCTCGCCTCTCTCCACAATGGACCGCGACTCGCTCGTCTTCCTTGCCAAGCTGGCCGAGCAGGCCGAGCGGTGCGTCCCCCTAGTGCTTGCAGAGTGTGTGTAGGTGAATAAGAGGCTGACGAGGAAAGTGACGAGCAGCTACGATGAGATGGTGGACCACATGAAGGCGGTCGCCAACAACCACAACGTGGAGCTGACGGTCGAGGAGCGCAACCTGCTGTCGGTGGCCTACAAGAACGTGATCGGCTCGCGCCGTGCGTCGTGGCGCGTGATCTCGTCCATCGAGAACAAGGGCGACTCGGAGCGCAGCGAGCACATCAAGTCGTACCGCCAGAAGATTGAGGGCGAGCTCGTGGACATCTGCAACGACATCCTCACCATCATCGAGAACAACCTCATCCCCAACTCGTCGTCCGAGGAGGGCAAGGTCTTCTACTACAAGATGAAGGGCGACTACCACCGCTACCTCGCCGAGTTCCAGACGGACGACGAGCGCAAGGAGTCGTCGGACAAGGCGCTCGAGGCCTACAAGCAGGCGTCGACCATCGCCATGGCCTGAGCTGCCGCCCACGCACCCCATCCGTCTGGGCCTGGCGCTCAACTTCTCGGTCTTCTACTACGAGATCCTCAACTCGCCCGACCGCGCGTGCAACCTGGCCAAGCAGGCGTTCGACGACGCGATCGCCGAGCTGGACACGCTGTCGGAGGAGTCGTACAAGGACAGCACGCTGATCATGCAGCTGCTGCGCGACAACCTGACGCTGTGGACCTCGGACCAGGAGCCCGACAACGCCGACGCCAACCAGGGCGACATGAACGTGCAGGACGTCGAGTAGGTAGCCATCCAGCCAGCCGCAGGGCCTTCCCCTGCGTTCGTGTCGAGGCGCTCGCCGCCGCTCGCGCGTAGCCCATCTAAGTGAACGAACGCGAAGCGAAGGCGGCCTCCGCCACTATTTTGACCCGTACTCGCCCGCACCTGTAGCTCGCTCTCTCGTCGTCCCCGGATCCATGTCGACAGGTTGTAGAGGAGGTCGCGCGCACCCATCGCCGGCCAGCAGCTGTCCAATTCGTGCCGTCGTCGCGTTGCGACGCATAACACGAGAGTCGAGGCGTCGAGCCGTCGATCCAAGTCGCCTCACATCGACGTCGCCGCCACGGCAGCGCCACGAGGTCGCCGAGATCTTTCGAGAAAAAGGGGGCCATGATTTCTGAGACTTGGCTTTTGTATAGCAGCCGCTCTCTGTACCTGCGTCAGCATGAAGCTGCCGCCGTGTTGCTGCTTGGCGACTTCCTGCTGCTGTTCAGTCGCCCTGTGCCAGCGTCGTGATAGGAAATGAAGCTGATGAATTCGAACGACACGCAGAAAGGTTAGAGATCCTCAAGAACGACGGGTTCCATGGCTGTAGAGGCACCTTACCACGACGGTAGCACCAACGACACGATGGGCGAGTCGCTCTTCATTGATCCGGGCGTTGGCGACGATTGCAGGTGCCATCAGATGTAGACAACGCGATGGTTGTTGATGGATCTTTGGTCTCCATTGCATGTGAGCATGATGGGCGCTTGCAATGACTAGCGACTCTGCGAGTCAGGACTCAACCGACTTCTTGGAGGTTCACCATCTTACACTGGACACGCGTCAACTTGCCATGCAGATCGTCGCTAGCAAAGCTTTCATGGCGGATGACATTAGTAACACCACCAGTGACGAAATCGTAGTAATGCGCGTGCCTTCTTGGCTGCCAAGATCTACGCACCGCGAGCTCCGTGTGTCATTCGATCAATGAGCAGCAGAGCTGTTATGGCAGAAAATTGCAGAGCCAAGTTGCAAACAAGAATGATCACGTTGAAGTCGCGAGCAGCGTCGAATACGTTACGATTGTTGAGCCATGACATGCAACGAGCAGGAGTCGATCAGTCAAAAGAGAACCCATCGCCAGCCAGCCAGTCACTCGCGAATCGACGCGTTGCACTAGAGCTGCTAGCAGTCGACGGAGTCATGGTCGTGGAACCAATGATCCCCGACCCGCTGCTCTTGATCTTGCGGCCGCTCAGCGGGAGCTTCTTGGTGCCTCTCTTGATTGCGATCTGTTACAGCCACGGAGGTTAGCAAAGCAAAGCTTACCAGGGTGTCGAGGAGGTGAAAACGTACCGAGGAGCCGACCTTGGCTTTCGTTACTTTGAGCTTGCCTCGAGTAGCGATAGCAGCTTGAGATAAGGCACTGCGGCGCTTTGGTTGTGGCTGCGACTGCTTGAGCTGAGTCGAGCTCTTTGCCTGGTTTATGGAGGACGCTCGTGGAGGAGGCATATTCTCTTTGTCGTCGTGGAGGAACCGACTATCAGCGGTCGATGGATGCTCCGTCGCGGACTGACTCATTCTTTCTCCACTCGAAACGCATTCGCCACTCGGTGAAAGCGAGCGCTGTGCTCTTGGTCGGGCTGCGGTTGTTGGAGTAGTGACCAAATTTCCTACTGGTGCTTGTGGCTTGGCACGAGGGTTGAGCTTCTTCCGTGTGCTTGAGCCATGCTGTCTTGGCACGGAGACGCGTTCCAATGGAGTTGCCAATTGGTGCGATGACACATTCGACGAGAGAGATGGAGCGGGAGACATTATCGGAGACGGAGTAGCCGTGTTGGACCGAGAATCAGCATCCAAGCGAGGAACTGCTTGGATCGTATCGCTTGGGTGTGCTGTTTTGTGTGTCGTAGACTTTTCTTGGACGGTATTGCCGTCAGGCTGGAAGCCAATCAATCCGTTACAACAACAATCATCGCAAAAATCTAGTAGACAGATTTTCACACCTTTGCTTTGCTTTTGTGGAGATCTTCAGCAGAGAGTTTGCCGCTCGATTTCGGATCGGGATATTCCGCTCGGGTTTGGTGTTTGTTGGTTGAAGCACGAGATAAGGTCTCTAGAGTACCCTCTCGAATCGAGGTGGTGGCATGTCGACTCGACTGCTTCTTTTTCACCATGCCATCGTATATGGATCGCTTGAAGAGACAGTGACATTAGCCCAATTACGAGTAAAACCATGTGGTGCTTTACCACTACATGGTACCTTTTCTCCCAGCATCTTCCCACACTTTTCATCAAGTGCCTTGAACTTTGCCTCAAATCGCTCTCGAAGCTATCAACAAACAAACAACCTCCATGTGAGAGACATATCAATCGCTTCAATCGAGAGGATGAGTGGCTGACGTACACTCTTTGCGGATACCACTCGGTCGTGTCGGAGTTGGGCATGCGCATCGCTTCGTTCCTCAGCAATCTGTTCGAAATCACTCACCGAATAAGCGATATCGAACTTCACAGCGTTTCGTTCATGCTTGTTCCTCACCTTTTGATTCACCCACTCGATAATGTTCTCCCAGTCGGAAAAATTCGGGTCTTGCAACATGGAACGCAGTTCCTTCTTCGCTGCCGCAATGTCTTCTGCGGGTTTCGCACCGGCATCGCTCAGCTCTTGGAGTGCAAGCTCGTCATTTTCAGTTTGCTTCTGGAGATTGGTGAGTGTGTGTTGCAGCTCTTCGTTCTCTGCAGTCATCTTGTCGAGTAACTCTTGCTGTTTGTGCGCGCAGATTGGGTTTTGGCAAGGATTTGCCTTGCAGAGTCAATTTCTGCTCGCATTGCGTCGAGGTTCGCGCTCGAGCTCTTTTGCTTCTTCTCCTTTGTCCGTCGCTTGCGTAGTTGTTGGTTGAGCCGCTTGCGTTCGTCCGAGATCTGTGTGGACAACGCCTTTGCAGTGGCTTCGCTCGACGCGATCTCACCCTCGATTTGTTTCAGGGTAGATTTCGCCGCAGCCTTCTCATCATCGAGCTTTGCCAGAGCGCCTTTGTGCATTTTGACTGACTCATGGTATGCTGCAGTGAGCAAACGTCAGAGTAGAAAGCAACTTCAATCCCGAGAAGAGTTCAATAGATATATACCTTGCTCACTAGCAGACCGCGACTCAACGAGGCTCCGATGCTCGCCTTCAAGAAATGCTCGCTGGCGCTTGAGCCACTCCATTTGGTCTCGCTTTGCCTATCCGAATCCTGTCAGCCGTAACTGCTCAAGCATCCACCCATGCAGTGGAAACACGCACCTTGACACTAGATGTTGTAAGTGAGAGCATTTCTTTCTCTTGCTTGATTTGAAACACAAGCTCTCGCCTCGCAGACTTTGTGGTACTGACGGATTGCTGTACGAAGTGGCCAAGGCGTCTATTAGAATCGAGTCACTTTTGAACCTCAAAAATCACGACGTGTCATACCGTCAGGTTTTCAAGCTGAGCAAGCAGTTGGACCTGAATCTCTCGGACTTCGTTGTCCTTTGCACAAGTGGGCTATTATGACCCGTGAGCAAATAACTAATAAAGTCTGTCCATCCATCCAGCGAGTGCTGCTTACTCCATGACGCTCCATCATCCCTACTGTGCTTCTCCAGTTTCTGCAACGAATTTGTCAGTCAGAGCAATAAATCACACGAAGTATACTCCATACCGAGTCGCCTCCACTTTCTCAATCTGAAGCTGGTTGTGAGACTCTTTAGCCATTGCTCGGAAGTTGTCTCGAACCTGTAGAGCAAGCAAAGGTTTGGATACGATAGAAGCAGCGGATGTGGGGTGCTTTGGCGACGGAAAAGTACCTTGCTCAAATCTTCGTAAGCAGCTAGCTTTACTTGATACTCGCTCGTCAATGTATCGAGCTGGAGCGTCTCTAGCTGAAGCTGCTGTCCAACTTGGCGCAATCTGTTCTCTGCCGCTGCAACTTCGAATTCCTCGAGCTAGTCGCAGCAAACGATCAGACCACCATGGGTACAAGAAACTCTCTAAGCTGTCGATGCAATACCTCTAACTCCCAGTGAAGCGAACGCGCGTCTTCCATACTCAGTTGAGACGTCTCTTTCGCTGGAGAAACACAAGCACTCGTCAATAGCCGTCGCGAAAATGGGTTCAGTTTGCAAATAATACCTTCGCGCAGCTGCAGGGCCGCGTCACCAAGGGATCTCGACTTCCGCGTGAACTCCTCCTCGGCACCCATGGCTTTCTGTTCCAGCCCCTGTCGCTGCTCTCCAAGCGACATCAACACCGTCTTCATCGCCGAGTGCTTGTCGCTGACGGTCGCCGTGTCCTTCACTGCCGCCGAGAACAGCCGACCCAACCGCTCCGACTCTGGCGAACTCCCCTGGTCAATCGACTTGCGAAGACGGTCTAGCTTGGCTCTCCTCGCATTCTTGCGTTGTCTACACGCAACCACAGCACATATCAACAACGCAGCAGCACAAACGCTCATTTTGGATAATCACGTGCTGCAGCTGCCCGTTCACGCTCAGCAGCTCCTCGTGGTGGCGCCGGAGCTGGCTGAGCACAGCCGTGCGGTCCCGCAGCCGCTGCTCGAGCTTCTTGGCCTCGCTCTGCAGGATCTCCCTCTTCTTGGCCGCCCTGGACGCAAAAATCGCCCTCAGCGACTCGGAAAACCGCGAGTCAACGCGGGAAAGCGTCACGCACAGCGCCAACGACGGCGGCGCGCTCTTCTCCTCGTCTGGAGCCCTCGCCATCGCCTGGAAGCTCCGCGCCGTCCTTTCTGGTCGCTTTGCGCTTGAGCAGCTTGCGGAAGATCGGAAAGTGACAAGGGAAACAACGGAACGAAGGGAAGGAGTGAAGGTCACTTCAACCTGTCCTGGTTTCGTCCTAGCTCAAGGTCCTAGTCTAGGATGGCGGTCAAGGGAGGAAAATGAGAATTCTCATTTCGCAAGCTCAGCTTCCAGCGGTGGAGAAGACAGCTTCCCATCGCACTGCAAGGCGTCATCAACGTATTTGTCGAGACCGATTGCTTGTGTGCTCCATAAATCGCCTTCGCATTTCAAAAAGGCTGGCTCATTCCTCATCAAGAATGTCATCTGCACCATCTAGAGGTATCTAGCCAGCTCGTATTCGAGAGCGAGCCTTACTGCGTCTTGAACAGTCCAAGCAACAACATGACAGCGGTGGATATGTACGCATACAATTCAGAAGGCTAACCCTTCTTTACTTGTCACTGTCCATAGATACCTCAAAATCAACAAAGAGTGTCACGTTGTCCAAGAGAACTTGACGTAAGGTTTAAACTACACGAGCACGACAAGTATAACACTGTTCATAGTTGGGGATCCTGGGTTCCTGGAGCAGCTCATCGATTCGCAGCGAACGATAGAGATAGACCATCGCGACTGTTGGTGGAAAACCCAGTACTTCGCTCACGAACATGTCATTCCTTGCTCTGGATGTAGACAGCGTCAACCTCATTGTCTTCGAAGCTCCATTGCGAGTGTTTTATGCGCCGCATTGAGTCGACCCTGGGATTGTTCGGGATGATTGATTCGATGTGAATGTCCAAGCGGAAGTTCTGAAAAGTGTTCTCGCTCTTCTTCAAGAACCCCACGACGATTGCGTCTTCGGAGCGGATGATCTGATCACTGAAAATTGAGCGACCGCTGAAGCTGAAACCCGTGTAGACCTTGCGCAACTGCTTCCCAATTCGACGATTCATGTTGTTGGTTTCTGTGTATGCCTTCAAGCGAGCATCATAAAATCCAAAGTTCAGACTCTCAAGTAGCTGATGTGAGGCGATTTCAAACTCTCGATCGCCCGCAAAGTCCAGTACCGCTTTCGTCTTAATGATGTCGATGCGGTATCCGTCGCCGACCTTGTAGCCCACCACCACTAGTTCGCTTGGTACCGTCTTGAAGACAGAGAGACCCTCATACAGCATGTAGTCGTATACACGATCCAGACAATCCACTCGCACATCGGCGCAGTAAGCGTACACCGCGTAGAGCAAAGGCACATATTTCTTCAGAACCAACTTGAAGTCGATGCGGCGGAATGGGCGATTCATGGTTTTCAGCAACCGATAGACCTTCTTCTTTCCGAATTCCGAGACAAATGCTTTGAAGCTCGAACCATCTCGAAACTGGTTGATCGTGTAGGTGATAAAGGCGTAGAGTTCGCGGTTCTCGAAGCGGATGAGGTCATACAGAACGTCCACGAAGTAGATGCTACACAGATCTTTGCGCAGCGCTTTTATCAGCGGGATGAGGTTGCGCGTGATCACTCGGTACCGCTCCAGACAGTCGAAACACATTCCACTGCGCTCGCTCTTGTGTTTGGCACAGTACTGCCCGTAGACTGGCGTCCGGATCAGTGGGTTGGCGAGGCAGTCGTAGATAAAGGCGTAGTCAATATTGTTGGAGTAGTCGTAGTGGAACAGGCTGTTAAAGGACCCGTCGCCCTTCATCACGACGTTGCACTGGTCGTTGTGACTCGCATCCTTCAAGAACGCCCCGAACGAGTACTCGGAGAGCGACAGGAGCGCGTTAAAGTACTCATCTTCCGACTCGAGCTCGACCGCGAACACCTTGTCCATTCGCGACTTGATGAAGTTGAAGCGCGAGCCCTCCAAGGCCCCAGCAAGGTTGAGCATGTGCTCCATGTGAAAGGCATTGAGCTCCATGATGCAGTGGATCTCGAATGAACACCCGATCAAAGAAAGCTGACGCTTCCTAGAGGTCCTCGCTTGTGTAGACGTTCGCTTCTTCAGAAGTCTGCTCCATCCTCCATGATTGGGTCCCTTCTGAGACTCCCTCGAGACTCAACGTCCTTCAGCCTCACCGGATCAAGTGCCAGCCTAGCCGCAGACCTCCCTCGTTCCTTGGCTCAGGTGCGCGGTCTCGTATGGCAACCACTGACCCACCGCAGTCGATCCATGTGGTCTCCACCAGGAGGTACACGAGCTCCACGGGACAGAGAGCGAAACTTACTGCGTCTTGAAAAGTCCAAGCAACAGCATGACAGCGGTGGATCTGCACGCATAGTAGAGTTCTGAAGCACAAACGTGGCGTAGGACCAGACTAATCATCGGAGCGTTGCCATCATCGTCCACAAAGATCTCAACACCAGCCGACACTTTCACCACGAGCCCCCAATTAGCATCTCGTTGCAACTAGTACACCCACCCAGCCTCGCTCGATCTCCAGGCCTGCAGCATTTCCCAGCAATTCGCTTTGGCTTCTCCCGCCATTCCATTCGCGTCGTGATTGCGTCCATTTGCCCATCGTCGCGTCGTGGCCGCGAAAGCGACTTGGCGCATGTCGCAGACTGATGGCTGACGCACAACCAGTTCCGGCTCGGATTGCCAGGCACGCGCCCGAAACCCCCCTGCAATAGCGCCACTGTATCAACTATCAAATATGTCCGGTTATCATTATCCACAGGTACTTTCCAACTATTTTCTACACCGAAATCTATCCCCTCTGTCAGCTATATCAACTCCCACAGGTCTGCGGAGCGCGGAGCGTGATGGGGAGCTCCTCAGCCCCCGCTCATTCTCCTTCGTCTCCTGCCGCTGCTCCTGCTGCTCCTGCTCGGCAGTCGGCTGCCTCTCCAGCTCCAGCTCCAGCTCCAGCTCCTCGGCCGTCTCCAGCTCCATCTCCAGCTTCAGTTGCAGCTGAATCTGCTGCCGCAAAGCCGAGCGAGAGCCATGATCCCGCGCATTCTGTGGCACATGGGGAGCGGAATCCTGCGGCGCAGGCTGGCGCCGCCCACGCCCGGCGCGCTGCTGCACTACCCTGGCGTGTGGAAGTCGCGCGCGTCGCTGCTGGACTGCACCGTGGCGGGCAAGCTGGACGAGAACGCCTTCTTCCGCAACATGGAGCTGGCCATTTGGTACGGCTGCGGGTGCGTGCATCTCGCTCTTGGCGGTGCTGCTGCCGGAGACTGACGTGACGCCGCCTGCAGACTGCAGGGCATCCTGCACATCTGCGTGCGCAACCGCTGGTACTTTGTCTTTGGCTCGCAGGCGCTGCGCCACTACAAGGACATCGAGCGCGGCCAGCTCTTCGAGGTGCACACGCAGAACGTGCACTGGGACGACGACTGGTTCTTCCTCTTCGCGCAGTTCAAGTGCCCCGACTCGGGAGAGGTCTTTCGCAGAGGGACTCTCGCGCGTCATGCTGCGCCACGGCCGCGACCGCGTCGACTCGCGCCAGCTATACGAGCTCATGGGCGTGCACGGGCTGCCGCACTCGCCGCCCATGCCCGAGGCCATCGCTCGCTTCCTCGACTGGGACGCCGCCACCGAGATCGACATGAAGACTACGGCCGAAAACAACGAGCGCGCCTTCGGCACCAAGCGCGCGCCGGGAGTGCTCACAGGCCCACTCCATGAACCTGCCGATCGCGCCGCCGCAGCTTCGACGAGAAGAGACCTCGTGACCGACACAACGTCCGAGATGGGAGCAGCAACGGCTTAGCCTAGCTACCCGCCAACAGATATCAGCAAACATGACGTACAAATCCCTGACTGTCATGACGAGCAGTGCCTCAGAGTGAGAGGTGGATACATCTTTGCTGACTCATCCAGCGTGATCACCAGATCATCTCGGAACACTATAGGCGATTACGAGTGTCTGGGCAATTGAACCGCTCACGCCGCGCATTTTCAGCAGCGAGCGGGTCTCCGACGCTACTGCAGGCTAGAATGATGTCCCCAACCTATTCTCCACTCAATTGCCTAGCAGTATGTGTAAAGTAGTCAGTATGTTGCGCTGTCAATCCGTGAGTAGTGATCTTGGATTGAGGCGATAGAGCTCCTGCGACGGCACAGAAAAAGAATGAGCTTAGTGTCTTCGAAGGCATCACACAACGCACAAACCGCTAACTGGTTGGTCAGTACAACCTTCAAGAGCGGAGTCTGTGCTGTCCATTTCGCGTTTCAAAACGAAATCATGACGAGGTCAGTTGCCGGCAATGTTGACTCTCTTGATTATCTTGATAGCCCCCGTAAACAATGAAAAGAAGCGCATGCTAACAAGCTGCAGAGTCATATCAAGATACTTTTGCAGCTATCATCGCTATCCTGATAAAGCACTTTTGTCTCGAGGCGGTTGTAAGTGAGAGCTCCAGAATATAGGAGCCAAACCGAAGTGGCTTCATCAGCGGCTCACGGTGTGATGTCAAACCTTGTGAGGCGTATCCAAATCTGTAGACAGTATTCGCCGTCCACCGCCTATGCTACATCCAGTGCTCACTCTGTGCTTTGGTTCATGTGGTGCAAGCTCACAGGCCGGCATTGAAAACCTCTCTTGGACGAACTTCGCTTTAATGGATGTGAGAACTGAGACTCCCTCAGCCCATTACTCCTGGGTCTCAATGTTACATGTGCTAATACCTTGACCCTCGAGTAGATGAGCACGGCAGACGAGATCTTTTTTGTTTCTGCGGAACAAGAAATTTCTTCTCGGCAAGTCCGACCTGATTTTTCATCTTTTCAAATCTTCCGTGCTGCGTTTGCTTTTTTTGTAGCAGACATGGCGTGCCAATTTTCGTGGCTGAATATGTTGCGTAGTCTAGTAGCGCGGACGCCAAGTGATTCAAATCTTTCGTGCCATAATGGGCTCGATAGCTGTGTGAAGGATGAGAATGTTGGCGAACACGCATGAGGATAACCCATGTTCGCTGCTCCTAGATATGTGCTCACTTTCAGATTTGCATTGCGAAGGAGTACTCAAGCATCAATCGATATGGGGAACGAAAACAGCGCTTCCGTTCGCATCGCGAACGAAACGGAGATCCCGCTCGTCTATGTCATCTCTCAAACGGGTCCGCTCTACTGGGGGGTCATCAACCCTGGGGAACGAGTGACGCGTGTGACTGGCCGTGTCTGGTTCTCGATCAAGTGCTACCCCTACGATGGCCACAACGAGCCTACAACATCTGATGCGGTTTTGGGGGTTGCCATCCCAACAGTAGCGGTGCTCGCTGCCGTGGTGTCTGCAGGGACTGCAGCTGCAGCAGTATTTCCAGTAGCTGGGACCTACGCCGCTGCCTTGGCTCGCATTGCGGCGGAGACATTGGCGATGGCAGAAGCGGCGGCGGGAGCAGCAGCGACAACAACAAGTGTGGTCGCCGCTAGTGCCGCTCGTTATGCTCTCGATTGGCTGGTCAAAGACGCTTCTCGTTGTCTGAACAGCGTTTCGAAGCATGGGCACTACGCAAACGGAGCTTGGATTTACGTCCGAGGAGGGATCAAGAAAGGTGCACATCATTCTGCGTGGAATCCCATGCGCTTTGAGAGTTAGCCCTCGTCATCTTTCCCAAACCGATTATCTTCTCGCGAAATATTCTTCTTCCCTCAGTCTGCACTCTTCGAAGGCGAATCGCTAGGGACAAGCGTTCATTGCAAAGGATTTCTTTCGAAGGTGTATTTTGTTTCCACCACGCAAAGCTCCGTTCTTGAAGGCTTCACATATTAGTTTTCCGACCAAGAGATGGCAATTCAACGACGAATCCCAAAAACCTCTAGTATGTGTCATTCCGAGTACTTTCCTCTCCCTAGAAAGCTTGCGTCTACCGAGATACTCAGCACTCTCAGAACCATCGGTTTTCTTCCCCTGACGAGAAGGCGCTGAGAGCATTTTCACTGCCGCTTTCGCTTTCTGCAAGCGATTTCTTGGCCTGTTGAACAGCCTGGATGCAAAATTGCTACGATTGCTGACGAATTCTCCAGCGTCAGCAGTTTCATGAAATCGTCGCCATTCAAAGTTTGATGCCATTGGATTTCCACTGTGTGAGATTCAACAATCCGCTATTTGGTCCTAGTGTTTTTGCTCAGGTCGCTTGACGAGTATCTTTGTGCTTGCGCTAAGCAACTCTCATCTAGATGCAACTAACGAGTCCCGGACAAAGCAGTTGGTGTCACCTTTTGTCGGCTGCAGTCTGTACCTTCGCCAAAACGATTCGCGTATCACAACCATCTTCCAGCATGGAAATGCGCCACCCATTGCCACGCGTACGTTAGCGTCAATGCTATTGGCCGCCGACACCTTCCTCATGATACTTGACCGCACCATGTGGTCCACACGCGAGCCATCGGCAGCTCCGCAACGTCGCGACTCGGATGCCGATCCCACACCGCCCGCGACTCATCCAATCAGCCGATGGGATGGGGCGGTTTCTCACAGTCAAAAGATACATCTCAGAGCTCGACTTGCGCAACGCAGAAGGCGGTACTGCTCCTTGACTCCTCGCCACGTCACTCGACAATTTTCCTTGTCTTGAACATGGCTGCTTTCCAGGATGTCGTCAACGTCGTGGCGTACACTTTGTCGGTGCTGACCTTCATGAGCCCGATTCCGTCGCTCTTTAAGGCCTGGAAGTGTCGAGATCTTGGCGAAATCTCGCTCATTCCGTTTGCTGCAATGATCGCCAACACATTCCTCTGGTGCGTGATGGACCTCCGATTTGTAAATTCGTGGTGTTCGAACCCGAGCTCATCTCTTCTCTTTTCGTCTGCAGGGTCTCGTACGCGTGGCTCACGGACGACTTCTTTCCGCTTCTATCGACCTACGCGTGTTGCGAGGTGCTCAGCATCGGATACGTCATTGTGTACGTGACGCTGACGCCGCACAAGAAACGCTCGTTGAAGATTGTGGCCGTCGCAGTCGGAGCAGTTGTGCTGGTTGCTGCCTACATTGCACTTGCTCGCTCGGGCGTCACCGGGCAGTCAAAAGACAGCACTGCGACCGTCGTGGGCATCATCGCGAATATTGCCAGCTTCGTCATGTTCTCATCACCATTTGAGACGATCGTCAAAGTCGTCAGAACGAAAGATGCGAGCTCAATGCCGATCCACTTGTGCTTTGTCGGCGCTGTTGGCAACTCGGTCTGGGTCATCTACGCCTCTCTTGTACTCGACATCATCATCCTCGTGCCGAATGTGATTTGCTCGGCCATTGGCTGGGTTCAGGTCATCGTATACATGATCTACCATCCGAAACGAGCTGCTGCCAACCGGGAAAAAGCAGTTGAACTCACCCGTTCCAAGCGTGTCGGTCGTAGTCGAGTCTCCATCAGTCACGTTCGCACCAATCGCATCTCCGGGAACCAGGGTTTAGTTCAGATAAACGCGAAAAAAACAACTTTTGCTGGGATCTTGGAGTAAAATCTTAGTGGAAATCAAGATAAATTGTGCATGACCACTTGGTTGAGCATGGACGATTCAGTGCCTTCCAGCAGTTGATGAGTGAGTTGGGCTACTCGTTGCTGTTGAAGTGGTGCCTGTTTGGTGAGGATGTGGATGGCTCATATGAGCATCCCATCCGTTTTTTGGAAGGGGTGAAGATCGCTGCATGACATTCGCGACGAATGCACTTGTAGGCTACGAATGACCCTTGCAACATCAGCCGTGACCAGCTTTACTGACGATTCACCAAACTACCAGTCTTCGAGCACCCTGAGAAACTCATGACCGTTTCTAGGAAATTGCCATTATAATTTGCCAGTGCAGACCCGACTCCGTCTCTCTTCATACTTGAAAGCGTCGCCTTGGAAGATTTTGGTCATTTTGCAGCCATTATTGTGATCGTCGCTATATTTGCTATGGCTGTGCAGATCATCGGGCAGTCTCATGGAAGCATCACAACGATTGCAGGTGATCTCTTGAAAATGTGCAGCTTCATCAAGAATGCGTTTCCATTCGTGCAGGTAGTCAGCATAGTCCACAGGAAACCACCACCGTTCAGCACAGTGGTGGTGGTTGTCGATTCTCCATCCATATCGCTCGCAGTCGCACCGGGTACCAAGGCTTGATCCAAGCAAATGCAAAATGCTGATTGTCCTAAGTAGATGGTTGCCACGAAGCTGAAAGTCTTGCTTCCAGCGGAATAGAAGAGCAGATCGCGGTCCCTACTGTACAGTCGTCCGTGGTAGATGGCCAGTACTGTCGATCATCGTGTGTCCGAGCCACTGGTCATCCTATCACGGTGTTTGGAAGCGGTGTTTGTTTGAAGTACTTGACGTCGCCTTCCTCGCTCGTAAACCCGTCCGAACGCTCGCAATGAAGGACGCACACCAATCGAAGTCTCTTCATATGCTTGCTGCACCTATTTGCTCTGGTTGGCGAGTGATGCAGTCATGCATCCCTATGTCGCGATGGCCACCTAGATATGTCGGTTCTCACGGTAGTCTTGATGCCGTGCGTGTGCGTTTGTCGCAGTAGGTCAGTCGCCAACGTCGATGCAACGGCAGAACTGCTCGGGCACCACACGAACCGCCTCGCCTGTTTCTAGCCAGGATCATTGCAGTTCCGGTACGATGGCAACGCAAGTTGCTGCCATGTGATCGACAAATAGACGAGGCGCTCATCCAAACGGAGCGATGAGAAGCTGGTCAGACATACTGAGCGCCAGTCAATTGAGCAGTTGACACGAGTCACGCTGTGACTGCGATCCGTCGCCAGCGATGGTCATCTCATCTCGGGTTTAGAAGGCCCCCAGGTCGTCATCGGCTCTAATCGCAACGCCAATCCAATGGACATGCACTAGGATGTGGTGATCTACTTCCATCCGCCAGTGAAAGACGCTCGGTCACCGCTCTGGCATTCCTCAATTGACACAGTCCAGCCCACTCCAGTTGACACAGCATCCAAGCCGCCATGGCCGTGTTCCAGCAGATCGTCAACGTGCTCGCTTACGTGCTCTCCATCCTGACGTTCATGAGCCCAATTCCGTCGCTGGTGAAGGCTTGGCGTGACCGTGATCTCGGGGAGCTTTCATTCGTGCCCTTCGCCGCCATGGTCGTCAACTCGTTCGTGTGGCTCGCGTACGGCCTTCTGTCGGACTCCATCTTCCCACTCTTCGTCACCATGGTGTGCTGCGAGATCCTCAGCATCGCGTATGTTGTCGTGTACTTCATGCTGTGCAAGGAGAAGGCCCGTCCGATTAAGATCCTGAGCATCGCGATGGGTATCACCGCCCTAGTGCTGGTCTACATCGCGCTCGCTCGTTCGGGCGTCACCAACCAGTCGAACGACAGCTCGGCGACAGCTGTGGGGATTATCGCCGACGTCGGCAGCCTTGTCATGTACGCGACACCTTTCGAGACTATCGTGCAGGTCATCCGCTCCAAGGACGCAAGCTCGATGCCGATCCACTTGTGCCTCGTCGGCGCCATCGGCAACTCAGTTTGGGTCATCTATGCTATCCTCGCAAGCGATATTATCGTGCTCGTCCCCAACTCGATCTGCTCGACCGTCGGCTGGATCCAGGTCGTCGTCTATATGGTGTACCGACCAGGCCGCCATACCGTTGCCAACCACAGCAAGGGAGCCACCGGCGTCTCGTCCCCAGTGGTGGAGCTGGCTGTGACTGTCGAGTCTCCGCTCACGTACCACGCAGCCAAGTCGCCATGCACCGCCGTCTAGTGTAGTTAGACCTCTCGCCCTCGCTCTTGGATTGTAAATAAACGCTTTGCCAACACCTCTCGCCTTCATCGAACGACGGATGTAATTATGCTTGTCGAGTGCATCATTGCGCGAACGCTGATGCAGTTTTGTTCGAAACTGAGCCGCAGTGCGCCGATGTGGCATTTGCGAAGCCATCGGCTGGTTGCGTAAATAGACGAGGCCCTGCATCACTCAGGCGTGATGCGATGCACTTGGCGAGCTCCATGCCGCCACCTCAGCAGGACTCCGGTTGAATCCATACGATCCTGAAGTCTTCGACCAAACCGCAACTCGAGCTTCTTCATCCTTTTCGCCAACTTGATGCACGCTAACTTCACGGTCAACAGTCAAGTCGGTTATACAGAGGCTTCACCGATGCGATGAAACATTGATTTCACCACCAGCCAGCGAAACGTAGAGCTGTAAATCGCTCGCAGGGCGAATATCTGGCCGCTCACTTCTCAATCGTCGATCAGCCTCGCCAGCCAGACAAATCAAGCAACATGGGCGTCTTCTTGCAGTTCGTCAACGTCCTCGCCAACGTTTTATCGGTGCTGACGTCCATGAGCCCGATTCCGACACTTGCAACCGCCTGGCGGCAGAAAGACCTGGGCGAGATCTCGCTGCTACCGCTCGCATCCATGAACGTCAACTGCTTCCTCTGGCTCATGTACGGCGTGCTTTCGGACAAGATCTTCCCGCTTGTGACCACGTACACGATCGGCCAAACGCTGTGCGTCAGCTACGTCATCGTCTACCTCATCCTGACACCCAACAAGAAGCGATCTGCGTTCATCACAACCATCGCCGCTGCAGTCATTGCCCTCATCGGCATCTATATTATCCTAGCTCGCTCCGGAGTCACCAACCAGTCGGACGACAGCACAGCTAGCGTCATCGGAATCCTCGCCGACATCTTCAGTATTCTAATGTACGTGTCTCCATTCGAGACGATTGTCCGCATTGTGCGGATCAAGAACGCGAGTTCGCTTCCGATCCACCTGTGCTTCGTTGGTGCAGTGAACAACACTGTGTGGCTGCTCTAGGGCTGCCTCACGAATGACTTTGTGATCATCGCATCGAATACGGTCTGTACGCTTTCTTTTTTTTTGTGCCTGGCTGAGCTCTGGAGAGATTTGTTTTCTTGCTTTTTGTATGTACCTCATGAAGTGCAACAGAGCAACTCCTGGTATCAAGGGCCGGAGAAAATCGACTGCTCCTGGTACATTCTATTAAGCGCACATGCCGCAGTTGAGTGATTGCACAAGCAAATTCAGGATTTGCTATTGACTCAACTTGTGAATCGCGATGCAAGCTAATCCCACGGTTTCTACTGCGTGCGTGGTCTTGGCTCAGGATGTAAAGTCTCTGCACGCCAAGTTGCAGCTGGAGGCGGTATCACAATCCTCAGACACGGCACATGATCCAAAATGCTGCGGTGCTTCAACCGCTTGCTTGCATCGTCCACTCCTGCACAAGCTGTGCTGTCAGCACTACTGGTGGTGGTGCGCGTGCACGAACCCAGCACCGGACGATCAACTCCGTCGCCACATTTAACAAGTTCTTCGCTTCTCGACACCCACTCGCTCGACACAACCACTTTTTAGTCACCATGGGTGCCTCGGTGATGGCGGTGCTCCGAGCACTCACGACCGTCTTCTCCATCTCGCTCGGTATCAGCCCCGCACCAGACTACTACCACATGTACAAACACAAGACCACCGGAGACAAATCCATCATGCCCGTCTTCGCGCTATTCTGCAACAGCTTCACGTGGATGATCTACGGGTACCTCCAACATAACATCGTGCCGCTCTTCGTCGTCTGCACCTTCTCGGCCGTCACCTCCGTCACCTTCATGATCATCTACTACATCTACGCCACCGACCGGCCATTCGTGCGCAAGCTCGCAACCATCTCGGGATCCATCGCCACTCTCATCGCCATCTACGCCGCCATCGGCATCGCAGGAGTCACCCACCAGTCGAAAGATCAAGTCACCACCATCCTCGGCTACATCGCCACCGTCTGCAACTTTGGACTATACATCGCGCCGCTCGCCACCATCCGACACGTGCTGCGCGTCCGGAACGCGTCGTCCATGCCGATCACCATGTCGTCCGTCAGCCTCATCAACACGAGTCTCAATGCAATTCTTCAATGTATGATTAGGCAAATTTCTTGATCAAGAGTACGAGGTGAAGGGAGTGGGCTTATGCTACAACGCTGATGGGTTCGCGAACAGCCTCGTCGGTCAGTGCGCGGGCCTCGAACGTGCTGTACGTCGGTCGGGGACTCACGAGTGAGACCTTGGCCGCCTTGAGGTCGATCTCGCTGCTCGAGAGCTTGTCCTTGGAGACGACGACCACGACAGGCACATCCACGACGGGCTGGTACTCGCTCGTCGCCGGCGTGGACGGATAGGTGATGCATAGCGCGACCTGGAAGCCGCTGAGCACTGCTCCGAGCGCGTTGGGAGCCATGACGAAAAGATCACCGTCCATGTAGGAGAGCACGGCCCAAAGCAGGCTGCAGCCGAAGGTGGCGGTGCAGAGCGAGAAGGGCAGCGAGGCCGACGACTTTGTGCGCAGCACCTTGCCCGTGGTCTTGAGCGGCGAGATGAAGAGCATGATGTTGACGAGCACGCAGACCGGGCCGAGCGTGGCGACGACCTCCCCGAGCGTCTGGCCCGTGAGGCCGTGCGCCCCCGCGGACGCGTAGAGCGCGGCTGCGGTCAGCGCGAGCCCAGCCCGGAGGCAGACCGAGACGACGTGCGTGCGTGCACTGGGGACGCTCCAGCGGTAGAAGATGGCGACGAAGCCCGTGGTGGTGGCCACGCCGAGCGCGTTGACGGCCAGCAGCGGGAAGTAGGCGCCCGTGAGCAGCGCGTAGGCGACCCACATGAAGCAGTTGGCGAACAGCGCGACCACGGGCAGCAGCGCCACCTCGCCCGTCGCCTGGTTGGCGTGCACGCGCCGGAAGTCCGGGAACGGCGAGACCATGAGCACCACGGACGACAGCGTCGCGGCGATGCGGAGCAGCGCGGGCGCCGGCATGGCTAGCAGGCTGCGGACACGTGCGGACGAGTGTGGACGAGTGTGGACGAGTGAGTCCAAGCGTGGACGGCTGCGGATCAACTGCGGACGCGTGTGGATGGCTGCGGACGCGTGTGGATGGCTGCGGACGCGTGTGGATGGCTGCGGCCGAGTTTGGATGTGCGCGGATTGGCGCGGACGCGTGCGGCCGAGTGCGGACGCGCTGCGGTCACGAGCGCGGAGTGGCCGCGGGCGAGTGCGCGCGGACGGCCATGGTGCGACTGCGCGAGTGAGTGGAAGGCGTGAGATGGTGGTGCTGTGACGTGGCCGAGTGCGTCACTGTACGTTAATAAAGTAGATTATGCTGTTTTACGAATATTTGTATTGATACAGTGATGAATAGCTGACCGTATCCACTCATTTAAGTATTGAGTCGGCGAACTTTGTATGTGGCCGGGCGGTTGCTGAACCTTGGCGGGAGACGCGATCGCGGTTGAGTGAAGGCGCTGGGGTCGGTTTTTCGCACTGGATGTCGTCGGCGTCAGGCGCCACCAGCGAGGCGTCCAGGAGCGGGGCGGACCGCAGTCTCAGGCGGTCGACTCGCCGTGGTCACGCGGCTGCTCTCGTCCTTTCGACGCGATCGCCATCATGCGCTAATCCACTTGCGAGATCCACTTGAAAAGGCGTTGCCGGTATGGTATCCTCATCAGGTGGCGCGCGTGCGACCAAGAATCTCAGGCCGCGGGGATGGAGAGTCGTTGTCGCAAAAAGTCGCCAGCAAACGACTTGGTTTCTGAATGAAGAGGCTCGAGTGAGTTGCGCTCGACTGGCAGTCGAGTGGACGTCGCCGCGGGGGGATGGATCGCGCACGCACGACGGCCGTACCGTAGATCTGAGCCAGCCACATACTGAGACCAAGATGTCCGCGGCCCACGAGCTTTTGATGGCGCTGCACCTCACGCATCCTTGATGGCTCAGCTCGAGCATGCACTGTGCGAAACGAACGGTACAGCGGCCAATCGGCCAGGCATTGCAGCGTTAAGCGCGTACCGTAGATTCCACGCCGCCCATGTCCGAAGCTTGCTGCCCCATCACAGCCAACGCGCCGCGGACACCAGGGACCGATCGAAACGACCAACGCAGCGAGGATTTCGAGCGCCGCCAAACTTCAGAACGAAAAGTACCAACCTTGGACTTGACGAACGTCGCGCAGTGCAGTGCACCGACGGGGGGTCGCGCTCTCAACTGCAAGCGGACGTTTATGGCCTTGCAGCTCCGATACTTGCTCCGAGTCACGCGTGGCAGCGTGGCCAGTGGCCTCCGTCTGTCTCGACTCGGATCCGAAGCTCCGGCCAGAGCTGCGAGCTCCGGGCCATTCGCCAACTCTCCACCGTGTCCACAGGCCTCAAGTTCGCGAGCTCGCCCCCAAGCCCAAGCCGGTCGCCATGGTCTCCGCGCTCGACGTCGTCAACGTGTTCGCCACCATCGGCTCGGTCCTCATCTACCTGTCGCCGAGCCCGGACTACCGCCGTATCATCCAGCACAAGGCCACGGGCGAGGTCGCCATCCTCCCCATCGTGCTCATGTTCTGCAACGCGCTCATGTGGACCGAGTACGGCTTCCTCGACGACAGCATCTTCCCCTGTCGGAGCCGTCAACGGCTTCGGCGTGCTCACCACCATCGTCTTCGCGGCCATCTTTGTTCGCTACGCTTCCCCTCGTGGACACGTCGTGCGCATGTATGTCATCGCGCTGCTCGCCATGTGCGTGCCCGGCCATCTACATTGCGCTGTCCAGGACCGACACCATCAACCAGTCGAATGACACAGGTCGTCAAGGCCATGGGCTACGCCGGCGACGTCATCACCATCGGCATGTACGCGTCGCCGCTCGCGACCATGCGCAAGGTGGTGCGCACCAAGTCGGTCGGCGTCGCTGCCCGTGACCATGAGCCTCGTGGGGCTCTACTGCAGCTCGCTCTGGACGGCGTACGCCATCCTCGCGACCGACTACTTCATCTGGTGCCCAACGCCATGGGCGCCATGCTCAGCGTCGCGCAGGTCGTGCTCTACGTCAAGTACCGCAAGTCGACCGTCGAGATCGTCGCTGGCGGCGAGCTCTCGATCGTCATCGACGACTCGCTCGCGCAGGCCAAGGGCGTGGCGGTCGTGTCCTCGCCAGTGGTCAACGACCGTGGCGTGGCCATTGAGCCCGTGACGCCCACCACGACCTACGAGGTCATGCACTCGACCAAGGCGTAGACAGATTGATACAATCATGAGTAGGGCGATACACGCCCATGATTAACATTAAAATGACATGTACTCGACTCAAACACCACTTTTTCGACGCAAGCGAGCACTCCTGGCCGTCCATTTCGCACTCGAAAGAGACCGAGAGAGCTCCGAGCGTGATGAGCACCAGCAGCTTCAGAAGCGTGTCGTGTGCACTGTGGGTCCCGCTTCGAACGTGTGGTTGTGAGCACCGGAGTGCGAAGCCATCGACAGCGCAACGACATAATCGGTCGGTGGCCGTTTTCTACATAATCATCGGCGCTAACTGCAACGTGGTATTTTGCATACTGAATCCAAGTGACCTCGCCAAGTTGAAGAGCGCGCGCCGACTGGCGATTGATGCGGTGCCACGCACGTCGCGACGCACTTCTCGCTTTTAGACGACGGTCGCAGTTGCCAATTGGCCTTCTCTCGAGCTCTCCAGACATTCAAGCCACCCAGACACCAGTTTCACTCGCTCCACAATGGGGTCTGCGATCATGGATGTGCTGCGGGCACTCACGACGGCGTCCTCGGTGGCCGTGGGCATCAGCCCCGCACCCAACTACTACCGCATGTACAAGCAAAAGTCTACGGGCGACATGTCCATCCTGCCGGTCGTGGCGCTCTTTGGTAACTGCTACCTCTGGATGATCTACGGCTACCTCGTGGACAACATCGTCCCGCTGTTCGCGGTCTGCTGCTTCGGCGCGTCCACCTCCATCGCCTTCATGATCATCTTCTACCTCTACACGAACGACCGCAAGTTTGTGGTCCGCCTCTGGGTTATTGCCGCGGCTGTCTCCGTCGTGCTTGCGGTGTACGCAGCCATCGGCGTCGCGGGAGTGACCAACCAGTCCCAGGACCAAGTCGAGAAGATCCTAGGGTTCTTCGCCGTCGCGCTCAATCTATGTCTATACGCGTCTCCGCTCGCCACCATCCGCCACGTTGTGCTCGTCAAGGATGCCGAGTCTATGCCGATTACCATGTCGTTCGTCGGACTCGTTAACGCCGCGCTCTGGGTCAGCGTCAGCACCGACGACATGTTCGTACTCATACCCAACGGCGTAGGGTGCCGTGCTTAGCGCCGTTCAAATCGTGCTCTACCTCATCTATCGCCCAGGGAAATACTCTTCAGTCCATGCTGGAACCGCGAGCATCGAAGATGGTCTTGCCGCGAAGATCGAAGTGCACGAGGAAGAAGCTGGCAAGCTCAAATCACCGAGTTACGTGCAGGCTCCGGCGACACCATGACGACAAGTTCACCCAGGCTGGAATTTGGTCGAATCTAAAGTCGAACGCTGTGGCAGTGATCATTAACGCGAGAAAGCTCACAGAGTATCTCGTCTTTCACATCAAAGATGTCGAATTCGGATAATCCATTTGCATTATTGAACTTACGCATCTAGCTTCGTCACGCTCACCGACGGCGGCTGCAGCGGAGAGCCGAGAGATGCGTACTCGGGACTCCGCACGCCGCTGCCCTTCCCCACCTCGCTCTGCGACTGTGGCGACAACACCAGAGAAAACTCCAGCTTGCTCGTCACTGCAGGATCGATCGGCACCGTCACCGGCAACTGCTGAGAACCAGTGTTCTCGCGACGAGCTCCACCAAACTTGACGATCAAACCTACCTGCATGGCGCTCAAAGCCACGCCAATCGCATTCGGCGTCAGCATGAACATGTCGCCGATGGTGGCGCCGAACGTGACCCAGAGACTGCCATTGATAAGGTTCATGACGCACAGCGCCACTGGCATCGACGCTGCTGACCGCGTCTTGATGACCATCTTCATCGTGTCCAACGGCGACGCGTACACGGCGATGTTGACGGCGACGGCTATGAAGCCGAGAGTCTTCTCGACCCTCGCGTGCGACTGGTGGGTCTTGCCGTCGATTCCGAGCACGACGTATGCCGTCATGCCAGCCAAGAAGCTGCCAACAACCACAAACAGCTTGTGCAGCAGCCGTCGATTGTTGCTCCAGCGGTAGTAGATAGCCGAGAAGAAGGTGCATGTGAGGCAGCCAAAGCCGTTGACAGCGATGACGGGGAAGATGTTGTCGATGAGCACACCGTAGAGCGACCAGAGGTAGCAGTTGGCGAAGAGCATAATGAGCGGCAGTAATGTGAGTTTTCCTGTCGATTTGTCGCTGACGATGTGTCGGAAGTCTCGCCACGGACTCACGAGCAGCATGACGGACGAGATGGTGGTGATGATTTGGAGCACGAGCATGACGGTAGCATGCACCATGTCTGTCGGATTTGTCTTGAAGTAGATGAAGTGTGCTGTATGCAGACGATGAAGAGTGAGAGGACCAGCCACCGATCAGCGCAATCCGCTGCTGGAACGTGAATGAGGCTGTCTTTCTTTCTCTCTTTCAGGTGCTGGTGAGTGAAAAGCTTGTGGCGACGCTCAAGGCTGAGGATGTATGTGGAGAGAGATAGCGATAAGGGACGATGCTAAACACTTCCCTGATTGACCATTCTCAGCGCCAGAGCATCGACACGCCAAGATGCCAGAATTAGCCATCACGTCAGAAATGACTGGCAACACTACGGCGTACTGCTGCAACACCCAGCTCGGTCAACTGCCCGCTCAGGATCCCATCCAACTTTTCAGGATTGATGCCTTTGACAGTTATCGGACAGGCACAACACAACACTATTCTTGCACTGAAGGGGAAATATACAGATCCAGGCTGTGGCACAGGTGCCATCAGCGACAGCAATGAGCCAGCCAAGCAAAAGTTGAGTTGAGACTCACCCCTATCATCGCCCATGGGATGCAGCGGCGTGCGCTATGCTATTCATACCACTTGCCAGAATGTCAACAGTGTTGAGTGAGAGCCAAACATGAATTCCCAATCCATTCAAACATTTTCAGGAGGAAAAGAGATACAAAGCTTGACCCAACCAAGCTCCTCCAAACCAACCGACAATACAACCTACAAACTTGTCTCCTGACCTACTCACGGCGTCGTGACGGACACGTACACGGGTGAGCGCATACGGGTGCCGGCCTCCTCCTCCTCCTTCATGACCTTGATCGCGATGCTGTCCGCGCGCATGCCATCGCCCTCGACCGCAGTCGAGTACTTCCCCGGACGGTAGCACCAGTACAGCGCGATCTGGAACGCGCTCAACACAACACCAAACACGTTGGGCACCAGCACAAACGTGTCTCCCGTGCTGACGCTCGTCCAGAGACTCGTGTTGATGAGGCTGACGGATGACATGGTGATCGGCATGGACGACGCGTTCCGGACGCGCAGCACGTGTCGGATGGTGGCGAGTGGCGCGATGTATAGTCCAAAGTTGCAGACGGTGGCGATGTAGCCGAGGATGGTGGTGACTTGATCTTTCGACTGGTGGGTGACTCCTGCGATGCCGATGGCAGCGTAGATGGCGATAAGAGTGGCGATGGATCCCGAGATGGTCGCGAGCTTACGCACGAATGGCCGGTCGGTGGCGTAGATGTAGTAGATGACCATGAAGGTGACGGAAGTGACGGCCGAGAAGGTGCAGACGACGAAGAGCGGAACGATGTTATGTTGGAGGTACCCGTAGATCATCCACGTGAAGCTGTTGCAGAACAGCGCGAAGACGGGCATGATGGATTTGTCTCCGGTGGTCTTGTGTTTGTACATGTGGTAGTAGTCTGGTGCGGGGCTGATACCGAGCGAGATGGAGAAGACGGTCGTGAGTGCTCGGAGCACCGCCATTACCGAGGCACCCATGGCGGATTGCGAAGGCTGCTTGTTTGCTTGTTAAGGTGGTAGAGAAATACAGAATGAAAACGGCTTTTAGTCCTGTGTTGATGTTTAATACGCGTTCTGGTGGTAGTGGTCGTATGCCAACGTCGTAGCCGTTGAGCTCAATTGAATGCCCTGCTAGTAGGACAACACGTGTCCTAGTTTGTACAGGCTGCCCTTACAACGATGGTTGAAGCACTATACTCGGTTGAAGCGAACTATAGGTGGTAGTGGCGTCTAAACATGGCCGACCTTGCAAGATTACACGCGGAGGCTTGGACCGGTCACGGCCTCCTTTGCTGCCTCCACTCTTTGGTGGACTGTGATTTTGGATAGAGCCATCCCAGTGAAGCGATGCAGGAAGGCTAAGAGTCCTGCGCCAGCTTCTCAACCCCGTCATTTCGGCTAGAATTCCAGGTGTCGCTAAAAGAGAGCCTTGTCGAGAGCCTGGTGTTGAAGATGTGCTTCAACTTGTACAAAAATGAAGCGATTTAACTTTTGAGCATGCTCACTGCAGTTTGTAGACGGCCGTGCTCAAGCTACGGGCTCATCATACAGGAATGTAGTTGCACCGGAGATGTGTCCAACCAGAACGACAGTGGATTCGGTGGTATCAGGTACCGTTACTGAATTCTATGTTTTGTGCTTTCAGGAGCTTAGTCTTGGCTGTGGTGGTTTCCCGAAAGCGATCCCCCACGGCAAACTCATCGTTGAAGGAAACTGGTGGGTACAGTAGCTTTTAGACCAGATCAGAGGAAAGAAAGTTAGCTCATCCGCAGATATTCTACCCCAATCCTTATCCCTCAGTTTCTCCACTTTCGCCTCAAGCTTATAGGTCTCTCAGCGTTTGATCGCCGCTGGATCAAGCCTTGACCTCCCTTTCACCAACACTCATATTGAACTTGCCTTTTTGTATGACACGCCTGCAATTTGTCTCCGCTCCCTGGCTGCGGAAGCGTAACCACACTACTGTTGTACACAAGTGAAGGAAACAGCTGCCTTCACCAGTTTTGCACGCTGCAACAGTTGAAGGTGCACTCCATCCATCACCATCTATCCTCAACACCTCGGTGGTGCACAACGTTGAAGATATAAAGCAGTCTATGAAAGCCCCTTTCATATTGTAGTCGTAGGAGACGATTGACGACGTTAGACATTTGCAGCAACTTTGGCCAGGGGACTGCACCAGGTACACGACCAATTCCTCCTATAACTAAGTTTGTGTTGACTTTGTTTTGAAACGGTTTATAACTTTTCCCCATGAGTTCACCTTCACAAAATTGCTTCTCCTCTATTGGTAGAGGTGTCACTTAAGGAACATTGCTCCGCAATAGTCTCATCTGGTGTTCCAGTTGAAGACAGTATAACTGTCAAGTCATCAATCAATCACACAACAGCTCACTCAATTTTGTACTGACGATTCACAGCTACCTCAAAATATTAACTAGGCCCTGTGCATGGGCCATGTTGTCGTCTACCTCCTCCTGACACCAAACAAGAAGCGATCTGCATTCATCACAGCCGTCGCCGTCGCAGTCATCGCCCTCATCAGCATCTACATTGGCCTCGCTCGCTCCGGAGTCACCAACCAGTCGAACGATAGCACCGCAAGCGTCATCGGAATCCTCGCCGACATCTTCAGCATTCTAATGTACGTGTCTCCGTTCGAGACGATCGTCCGCATTTTGCGGATCAAGAACGCGAGCTCACTGCCGATCCACTTGTGCTTCGTTGGTGCAGTGAACAACACTGTGTGGCTTCTCTACGGCTGCCTCACGAATGACTTTGTGATCAATGCATCGAACACGGTCTGTACGTGCCTAGATGAGCTCTGGAGAGATTTGTTTTCTTGTTTTTCGTATGCACATCATGAAGTGCAACGGAGCAACTCCTGGTATCAAGTGCCGGAGAGAATCGACTCCTCCTGGTACATTTTATTTAGTGCACATTCCGCAGTTGAGTGATTGCACAAGCAAATTCAGGATTTGCTATTGACTCAACATGATAATCGCGATGCAAGACAATCCCACGGTCTCTGCTGCGTGCGTGGTCTTGGCTCAGGATGTAAAGTCTCTGCACGCCAAGTTGCAGCTGGAGGCGGTATCACAATCCTCAGACACGGCACATGATCCAAAATGCTGCGGTGCTTCAACCGCTTGCTTGCATCGTCCACTCCTGCACATGCTGTGCTGCCAGCACTACTGGTAGCAGTGTGGGTACACAAACCCAGCACCGGCAATCGCCACATTTAACAATTTCATCGCTTCTCGACACCCACCAGCTCGACACAACCAACTATTAGTCCCCATGGGTGCGTCGGTGATGGCGGTGCTCCGAGCACTCACGACCGTCTTCTCCATCTCGCTCGGTATCAGCCCCGCACCAGACTACTACCACATGTACAAACACAAGACCACCGGAGACAAATCCATCATGCCCGTCTTCGCGCTGTTCTGCAACAGCTTCACGTGGATGATCTACGGGTACCTCCAACATAACATCGTTCCGCTCTTCGTCGTCTGCACCTTCTCGGCCGTCACTTCCGTCACCTTCATGGTCATCTACTACATCTACGCCACCGACCGGCCATTCGTGCGTAAGCTCGCGACCATCTCGGGATCCATCGCCACTCTTATCGCCATCTACGCTGCCATCGGCATCGCAGGAGTCACCCACCAGTCGAAAGATCAAGTCACCACCATCCTCGGCTACATCGCCACCGTCTGCAACTTTGGACTATACATCGCGCCACTCGCCACCATCCGACACGTGCTGCGCGTCCGGAACGCGTCGTCCATGCCGATCACCATGTCATCCGTCAGCCTCATCAACACGAGTCTCTGGACGAGCGTCAGCACGGGAGACACGTTTGTGCTGGTGCCCAACGTGTTTGGTGTTGTGTTGAGCGCGTTCCAGATCGCGCTGTACTGGTGCTACCGTCCGGGGAAGTACTCGACTGCGGTCGAGGGCGATGGCATGCGCGCGGACAGCATCGCGATCAAGGTCATGAAGGAGGAGGAGGAGGCCGGCACCCGTATGCGCTCACCCGTGTACGTGTCCGTCACGACGCCGTGAGTAGGTCAGGAGACAAGTTTGTAGGTTGTATTGTCGGTTGGTTTGGAGGAGCTTGGTTGGGTCAAGCTTTGTATCTCTTTTCCTCCTGAAAATGTTTGAATGGATTGGGAATTCATGTTTGGCTCTCACTCAACACTGTTGACATTCTGGCAAGTGGTATGAATAGCATAGCGCACGCCGCTGCATCCCATGGGCGATGATAGGGGTGAGTCTCAACTCAACTTTTGCTTGGCTGGCTCATTGCTGTCGCTGATGGCACCTGTGCCACAGCCTGGATCTGTATATTTCCCCTTCAGTGCAAGAATAGTGTTGTGTTGTGCCTGTCCGATAACTGTCAAAGGCATCAATCCTGAAAAGTTGGATGGGATCCTGAGCGGGCAGTTGACCGAGCTGGGTGTTGCAGCAGTACGCCGTAGTGTTGCCAGTCATTTCTGACGTGATGGCTAATTCTGGCATCTTGGCGTGTCGATGCTCTGGCGCTGAGAATGGTCAATCAGGGAAGTGTTTAGCATCGTCCCTTATCGCTATCTCTCTCCACATACATCCTCAGCCTTGAGCGTCGCCACAAGCTTTTCACTCACCAGCACCTGAAAGAGAGAAAGAAAGACAGCCTCATTCACGTTCCAGCAGCGGATTGCGCTGATCGGTGGCTGGTCCTCTCACTCTTCATCGTCTGCATACAGCACACTTCATCTACTTCAAGACAAATCCGACAGACATGGTGCATGCTACCGTCATGCTCGTGCTCCAAATCATCACCACCATCTCGTCCGTCATGCTGCTCGTGAGTCCGTGGCGAGACTTCCGACACATCGTCAGCGACAAATCGACAGGAAAACTCACATTACTGCCGCTCATTATGCTCTTCGCCAACTGCTACCTCTGGTCGCTCTACGGTGTGCTCATCGACAACATCTTCCCCGTCATCGCTGTCAACGGCTTTGGCTGCCTCACATGCACCTTCTTCTCGGCTATCTACTACCGCTGGAGCAACAATCGACGGCTGCTGCACAAGCTGTTTGTGGTTGTTGGCAGCTTCTTGGCTGGCATGACGGCATACGTCGTGCTCGGAATTGACGGTAAGACCCACCAGTCGCACGCGAAGGTCGAGAAGACGCTCGGCTTCATCGCCGTCGCCGTCAACATCGCCGTGTACGCGTCGCCGTTGGACACGATGAAGATGGTCATCAAGACGCGGTCGGCAGCGTCGATGCCAGTGGCGCTGTGCGTCATGAACCTTATCAATGGCAGTCTCTGGGTCACGTTCGGCGCCACCATCGGCGACATGTTCATGCTGACGCCGAATGCGATTGGCGTGGCTTTGAGCGCCATGCAGGTGGGTTTGATCGTCAAGTTTGGTGGAGCTCGTCGCGAGAACACTGGTTCTCAGCAGTTGCCGGTGACGGTGCCGATCGATCCTGCGGTGACGAGCAAGTTGGAGTTTTCTCTAGTGCTGTCACCACAGGCGCAGAGCGAGGTGGGGAAGGGCAGCGGTGTGCGCAGTCCCGAGTACGCATCTCTCGGCTCTCCGCTGCAGCCGCCGTCGGTGAGCGTGACGAAGCTATACTCGTAGACATATCGATACAATGTGTTTTTCGTTTGGTGGGGTTGTCACCGACCGAGCTGATCGAGTCGAAGTCAAATGTGTGACGTGAGGCATTTGGCTCCCGGTCTCTCGCAGATGCTGGCTCGGCTCTCCACTCGCGCGATGTCATCCGAGGCACAACATAATCGCTCAGAACCGGTGCAGCTCCATCTTCAACCACGTTGCTGATGGCTACACCGGTACAGTACACAGTGTGGCGTCCCTTGCTCCAGCGTGCAGTGCGAGCTCCGGCATCAAACTCTCCCGCTTTCCACGCATCTAAGATGGCGTCGCAACCTATTACGCAGCTTCGATGGTCCGTTTGCTTGGCTCTGCCGCTGTTTGGTCAGGAAAGCTCCAAATGGTGAAGCCGAACCGAAAAGCGTCACGCCGGACTCGAACGGCCAATTTTTTCCCGAGCTCTGAGCTCACGCTCGCGTACCTCGTTGCGCTCCGAGACGCGAGGCTGAACTTCCAGCGACAGTCTCGCTACGTCACCCTACGGTACACGAGGCAGCACGGGTGGTCCCCAGCGCCTGGCAGATCGAATCGTCGCCAGCGTGCATGGCACGGCTCCGCTGCCCAGTCGACGCGGATCACAGGATTTAGTCTGTTCAGATCTTCGCGTCTTTGCGCGCTGTGGTACAGTTGCACGCGTCTGCATCGAACACTGGAGCGGTTTCGAGCTCTCTTGAGTTCCCCAGCTCGGTCCTAGCTCTTCGGCATTTCCAGATCTGCCAGCTCCAGCTCCGATCGAATCCAGTACTCGCCATGAGTGCCGTCCTCCCCGTGCTCCGCGTGCTCACGACCATTACGGCCATCCTGCTCTGCGTGTCGCCGTGGCCAGACTACAGACGCATCGTGCGTGAGAAGAGCACAGGCCCGCTGTCCATGCTGCCAGTGCTCATGCTCTTCGTCAACTGCTACATGTGGAACATGTACGCGTACCTCGTCAAGAACTTCTTCCCGCTCTTCGCCGTCTGCACTCTCGGCTGCGTCACGTTCATCGTGTTCATGAGCATCTTCTACCGCTACAGCGACGAGAAGCCCAAGCTCAACAAGCTCATCGCACTCGCGCTCGTCTTCCTTGCGGCCTGGACGGCCTACGTGATTGTAGCCACGTGCGGAGTCACCAACCAGAGCAACGACGCCATCTCCAAGATCCTCGGCTACATGTGCGTGGCCATCAACATTGCCGTGTACGCGTCGCCGCTCGACACGATGAAGACCGTGATCAAGACCAGGAACTCCGAGTCGCTGCCCATCTCGCTGTGCTCCATGAACCTGCTCAACGGCAGCCTCTGGGTCGTCTTCGGCGCTATCGAAGGAGACTACTTTGTGCTCACGCCCAACGCGATCGGCTCCGTGCTGAGCGCCATCCAGGTCGGGCTCTTCCTCAAGTACCCCTCGCGTGCGAGCGCCGTGGTGGAGGACGACGTCATGAACTCCAAGGGCGGCGTCGTGATCACGATCTCGCCCAAGAATGCGGACGTCCAGGTCATCAAGAGCCCTGCCTACCACGCCATGCGTTCCCCACAGTGAGCGTTGCGTTGCATGAACCAACAGAATAGAGTACAGTATCAATGGGAGTGCGTGGTGTTGTGTCTGTGCGATGCTGATGTGATGGCGAAACAGAGGAGCCCGTCGTCGTCTCTCATCATCCACGCCATGTGGCTGCCCGCTTCAACCACGCGTGAATCGGCTAATTGACAGTTTGTAAACATTGATAGCTACAGCCGAAATGCGCAGCGGTGGTCGTCTCCATGGCTGCAACGGACAATGCTGCGACCTCTCATGCGCGCTGGTGGGTGTCTTTGGCTCCGCGACACGCTCCGTCTCATCGCGGCCGCGATCAAATCCCCATGCGACTGCGCGGTTTTCGACTGCACGAGAGGTCCAATAGCGGCGGTGCTGGTCGCGAGTGCATGCGAGTGCACGGCCGGAGAAGCAATCGTTCTCGGATCGGACAGCTCACCCTTCGTCTGCAGCCTCGATGGATTACAGCGAGAACACGACAGCGTCTGCAATCGATTGCTGTGGGCGTGTCGTCCTGAGCGGCAGCCATTAGAGCGTCACCAAGCAGCGCGTCGATCACTTCGCCGCTCAAAATTTGAGTAGTGCGCCCGTCTTCGTCTGTCAATTTTCGCCGTCGTGGGACTGCCCCCGACCAGCTCGGCGGCTGTCAGTCGACTCGGCCAGCTCCATGGCAAGCCACTCCACGCTCCTTGACTGGCCACCAGCCCCTCGTCATGAGGCTCATGGACTGCTCTTGATTGTGTAGAGCTCGTGAATACGTCGGGAGGTCGTCCTGTCGATTTGCAGCAGGAGAAAGGAGACGCCCGGCAGCAACTGCAAGTACCGCTGCACCCACCGCCAAAGTATCACAACCGCCTCGAGCACTTGAGCCCAGTATGCCGCACCCGTTTTGACACATGTCACTTGACTGGCGAGAGATGCGCCGTCGACGTGGTGATCCTTGGTGCGTGGAGGGGCGCGAGTGCGTCTCCCGTGGGCGTCAGTCAGTTCTCAATCTGCTCTGCATCCCCCGACTCGATCCTGCTCCTCCAAGTGCCAATGGCGTGGTTCCTCGAGACGCTGCGGCTGCTCACGACGGCGTCGTCGCTGCTGCTGACTGTGGCGCCGTGGCCAGAGTTCCGCGGCATCATCGCGGCCAAGAGCACGGGCCCGCTGACCGTGCTGCCGATTGTCATGCTGCTCTGCAACACGTACCTCTGGGCGACCTACGGCTTCCTCGTGCACCAGGTCTTCCCGCTCATCGCCACATGCTCCACGGGCGTCTGCACCTCGTCGGTCTTCATCGCCATCTACTACAAGTACTCGGACGACCGCGCGGCCGTGCGCACCATCCTGTATCGCACGGCGGCTGTGCTCGGTGCCATCACGCTCTACATTGTACTCGGAGCTCACGACGTGCTCGTGCACCAGCCCTACGACAGCCTCGTGCGCACGCAGGGCATCTTCGCCATCATCGCCAACTTGTGCCTGTACGCGGCGCCGCTGGACACCATGAAGCGCGTCGTGGAGCTGCGCAACGCCGAGTCGCTGCCCATCTCGCTGTGCGTCGTCAACCTGATCAACGGCGTGCTGTGGGTCGCCTTCGGGCTCACCGAGGGCGACTACTTCGTGCTCACGCCCAACGCCATCGGCTCCGTGCTCAGCGCCGTGCAGGTCGGACTCTACATCAAGTACCCGCCCACCAAGGCGCAGGCGCTGCCCGTGACCCGGAAGCCCGTGTTTGCCGCGCCATCTGCGCACTACGACACGCTGCCCAAGCGCGAGGCAGCGGTTGTCATTGCTCCTGCTGTCGCGATCGCCGACGAGAACGAGCGCCAGCCGCTGCTGGTGGTCGCAGCCGCCAACTAGGCAGGCGCAACGGACTGCATTAGTGTTTACTGCGTGCGCGCGTGTAGTTAGAGCTTCATAATCGGTAAAGACGCCATTTGGTCGGATGAAAGTCCCACATGACACCCAAAGTCTCACATGGTGCCAGGTGATGGGCGTCTGCCACGTACGTGCCGTATCCAAGTCTCTTCGGTGGCATTGGCTGAATCTGCTGTGTCCTTTCGACTTGGCTGCAAGATCGCATGCTGAGTGTTGGTTCTCCAAAGAGAGAAGTCGGCAGTGCGCAGTAGAATTCGACCCGTTTTGGTCTCAAGGGGATCAGACAGCTCGCATTCGCTTCATGTAACGGCGAGAAAGGATCATGCTGTTATCGCAGTTTGTGAAGTGTAAACGAACCGCACACTTTGATGTTCAGCCTGTCGATAACTTGCCGACATTTCCACGATCCACTAACAATGGAAGATTCGAGATGGCGTGAACAGCCTTTGACAATGAATCCAGTTTTAGATTTCAAATGGCAGCATCAATTAGACCCCCGACTTTGAGTATTTGCTTGGCATTCATGTTTGGAATTCATGCACTCAGCTTTAAAATACTTGCACGTTCATGGAGCCATACAGGTTAACTTTTCACGTGGGCTCACAGCTCTGAATTCTCGTAAAGATTTCATGAAGGCTCCATTGAAGATTCATGCATGAAAACTAGTTCGTTTCGGCATTTAGATTGGTTCAAAATTCATCAGCACGCTCTTTAACAACACTAAGTGGACCTTATCCAACACTCGAAGGTCATTCCTCTCTTTCAAGCATTGAGCATTCGATATAATTCTGCTTCCGAATGTCTGCTTGTGAAGACAAATACTCGTCCAACTGAATGTGCTTTTGAAGTGTAGCCTTTGGTGCAGTTTCCTCCTTCATCAATACGCAAAGTGTCAGCGTGTTTCACACACTTATCGATAAAGCAATGCTACATGAATTCCAGAGTTGTCACATATGTCATTGACACCTTTTGCCAGCAACTCCGCTTGATCGGCGTGCAAATCAAAACCTCGATACCAATCTTGAGCAGACTGGTCAAGATCGTTGTCAACTACAACCTCAAGACATAGTTGTCAGTATTGGTTTCCTGCTAATCCTCACTTTGATCGACTCGATACTGGCTATGGTCCGGATCTCAGTCTGCTTTGTTTGCTATGAACCCAACATCGACAAGCAAGCGACTTTCTTGTCAACCTCTTCGAGATCTCAATCCAAAATCCCGAAATCAGCGATACCAAGCCAGTAAAATTCTCAACTAATGCAATCGAGCCTTTGTGGCTATGTACCTCTGACGCCTCTCCAATGAAGGGCTGCACAATTGCTTGGGTGCGTTACGACTCTATCCACTTGACTTTCGTTGTTATTGTTTATTTTCCTCGATCATTGTTTCAAGTTCTCTCGCAATGTACCTTGCGTTGGAGTTTGTGATTTATCAACGAATATACGTCCACTCACTATCAGCGACTTTGACTCCTTTGCGCAGCAGAACGTATGAGTTGCGTGATTGAGCTAGAACGCGATTGGTGTCGTCCAAGTACCGACAGCACGCATATGTCTGCATCAATAGCATCTCATCTACAAATCTGGTTCTCGCCCTCCTGCCAGCCCCATGAATGAGACCTTGCAGTGCAGTACGAGCGAGGGCCGGATCCAGTACTGTACTTGCTCGAGTCCTTTGGAGTGCTCGATTCGATGATACGTGTCCGCCGTTGCAGTGCCGATGTGTCCATTCTATAGTGAAACCAAGTCAATTGCTCACCGTCTAATCAAGCTGTTAGGAAGCTTCTTCAAGCGATCAGGTTTTACACCAATCGTCGAATTAATAATGAACTTTCAGCCAATCAAAACGATGAAATCTGTCAGCATTGGGATGAAGCCATCCCACGGCAGTACCACGCATGCCCCTCGCTGGCCATCCCATCAGACCTCTGGATGGCCGTTTCAAAGCTTTCGCAGTCGACATTGGCCTTGGATCTCGGTCGTGAGTCCATCTCACTCTTCTTTTCGCCTCGAGTCGCCAAGAGCTCCGTCCAAGCATTCTTTCTCAAGATTCCCAAGCGATTTTCAAGACTTTTTTTTTCATTTACCATGAGCAACGGCTGGGAAGTGCTGTTGTCAGTTTGCACGACCATCACACAAGTCGTCATGACGCTAAGCGTTGTTCCGGATCTCTACAAGGTTCACAAGAACAAAACAACTGGAGATATGGTCGTCTTTCCGCTTGTTGCAATGGTCATCAACAATAACATGTGGACCATGTACGGCTACATGACCGACAGCATCTTCCCGCTTTTCGCCACCTCGCTCTTCGGAGAGATCGTCTCAACAGGATACACACTCGTCTACCTCAAGTACGCCCCCGACCGCATGTATGTGCTGCGACCTGTGGCCGTCGGCGCCGTCGTCTTCTTCATTACGACGCTCTACGTGGTTCTCGGGACCACTGGGGTCACAAATCAGTCGCTCAAACAGGTCTACACGATCCATGGGTACATCGCAGTGGCCATCAACATCTTCATGTACGCGTCTCCGCTGGAGAAGGTGAAGACAGTGGTGCAGTCCAAGAACTCGTCGTCGATCCCGATCAACTTGAGCGTCATGATCTTTGTCAACTGCTGTCTTTGGGTTGCCACGGCCATTGTTGACAGCGACATGTTTGTGCTCACGCCAAACATTATTGGTGTCGCTCTCACCGCGCTGCAGATCGTACTCTACTTCGTATACCGTCAGCCCAAAACCGGCGAAGTGGCAGTCAAGGACGACATCATCGAGGTTTCGATCCAAGACGCAAACGCCGTCGAGCCCGCGAGTTCTCCCAGTCGTCGCTTTCGAGCCGATGAAGTCGCCTCTTGCGCCGCTGCGAGTGTAGGCGCGCTCCATATATTGACTTAGCCCACGCCACAACTCCACTCATCAGCAGCAACATGGTGAAGCGGCGATGAACGAGCCAGGAGAGTATCAGATTCGGTGGACGAGAGTGGCGCTCGTCACACTCGAGCTCGTAAATATAGCCGTCGCGCAATCTTGGTGACCGGAACAGAGTTGGTTGGCTTTTCACGATACAAAGCGCGTGATTGCAATCTGAGGAGCGCAAAAATACTCGTGATTGCGCGCGGATCTCAATTGCATCGTACATGGTGATCTTCAAGCGATCCCAACAAGCTGCATTCCACCCGTCCAGCAGTCTGGGCGGTATCCAATCCATCAACCACATCAAGCACCTGTCTGTCTATTTTCCAGACATGTCGGTCTTCATGATGATCGATGGGTCTGCGCTTTGCGCTCCATCACAAGTTCCTGGAAGCTTCATTGCTCAATTCCTGATTGATCCAACACCCAGTAGATCCTCATGGCGCCCTCCATGATTCTTCGCGGCTTCACGACTGCTATGTCCATGTCGGTCTCGCTCAGCTCAATCATCGACATCTACCGCATCCACCGTGAAAAGTCCACGGGTCCCAAGTCCGCGCTACCACTCATCGCTCTCGGCTGTAATGGTCACATTTGGTGAGCTGCCTTTCCGCTTTCACAGCTCCTCCCATGCCTAAACTAACGCTTTACCACCCTCGATGCAGGATGTGGTACGGGTTCCTCACTAGCACGTACTTCCCCATCTGTGCCACCGCGGTTTTCGCGCAGACTTGCTCGGTGATCTTCGCGTCCATCTTTTATTACTACAGCGATGACAAGCTGCGGATCCGCCGGATGGCCTGCATTGCGCTGTGCGTGGTGACCCCAGTTGTGCTCTTCGTTATCTGCGCCATCAGTGGCGCCACTGGGCTCGGAGTGACACAGGCGGCACACGTTCTCGGTGGAATTGGCGACGCTTTCGCTATCGTCATGCTGGGCTCGCCGCTCGAGAAGATCAAGGTCGTGATCAAGACCAAGTCCGCGCGAGCGCTACCCGTGCCGCTGTGCTGCATGTGCCTCATCAACACAAGCCTGTGGCTCTCGTTCGGCCTCACGACGGGCGACGTGTTTGTGATCCTGCCCAACTGCTTCGGTGTCGTGCTATGCTCCCTGCAGGTGTCGATTGTGTGTCATCTACCGCAACGGTGAAGCCACGTCCATCGTGACCGACCCGATTCTCGTCGACCAGTGCTACTTCGGAATTGGAGGAAGGAGTGCGCAGCGAGCTAAGCGAGGATGTGCGCTCGATTTCCGTGTCGAGCATCGTGATCGAGAGCCCGAAGCACCGACCGTTCGAGCCCGAGACTGTCGACTATGCGGCGCTGCGCTCTCCCTCGGCCGCCGCCGTTTGTCCCGATCAACGCTTAGTCGCCTTCCGTAGAGATAGCTTTTTGCCTTCTAAGTTATTACCGGGCTTCTGTCCCGACGACGAAATGCTCCAACTTTTTTTTAAGCTGGTCAGTGATTTTCATTTTGCCTTCACCACGTAGAATCACCTTGAGTGAAGGCAGCTCGATGAGAAAATTGCTTGCGTCCAAACCACGTCCGACGTGAACCTACTCGGTTTGACATGTGAACGAACGAGCTTTGATAGTGTGCACGAGAATTTGCTGTCTCCGCCATGCATTGCGCATCAAAAGTCGGTGGATCGAAAAGAGGTCGCTTGCGTCCACCTGAACCTCCGGACGCGATCGACACAAGGCATACTGAAGCCTATAGAGTGAGGTCCAGTCCAGCAGCGTTTTCTGTTGGTCTCTCAAGTCGGCGTTTGCGTCAAGGTCACTCAGGACGTAAACAGAAACATCTTGAGTTTTGTATGATCATCTCGTTGGATGGGCGGCGCCTGCCTCGTGACTAGCATGCGTCACTGGCTGTCAACTTCAGCCCCGATGCGACACGACATTGTACAAGCCAACGGCGAGCTCATGTTGCACAGTCATCTCTGCTAGCGCTGGCTGTATACGTCCATAGCTCATTTCCGAATTCTCTTCAATGCCCCAGCGTCCGACGGTCTCTCTCATCCAGACTCAGACTCGACGACCATGGCGAGCGGCGCGATCATCATGCTTCTGCGCGTACTCACGGCGCTGGCGGCGTTCGTGGTCATTTTGAGCCCCTCGCCCGCTATCTACCGCATCCACAAGAACAAGGACGTCGGCCACCTCACCATATTCCCGCTTGCATCGCTCCTCATCAACTCGCACATGTGGATGCTCTACGGCTACTTCCGCGGCAACATTTTCCCGGTGATGGTGTCTTTCGGGTTTGGTGACATCGCGACCACCATCTACATCGTCGTCTACTGCCGCTATGCTCCCCCAGCCCAGCGAAGGAAGTTCCTGTATGTGCTCGCCGTTCTCTGCTCGATCATGCTTGGTGTCACGATCTACGGCATCGTCGAAGCTGAGAAGGGAACACCTTACGATCACATCAGCCACGTCGTCGGGGTTTTCGCCATCCTCACGGCCATTGCGCTGTATGGAGCTCCGTTCTTTGAGCGTGTTGTGCTCGTCATGCGCACCAAGAACGCCGAGTGCATCCAGATTGCCATGGTCGTCGCGGGGTTCACAAACAACTCGCTGTGGGTCATCTACACGGCTCTGGACGGCAACTGGCTGCAGTTCATCCCGAATATCATCTGTGTTCCGCTTGGAATCACCATGATCGTGCTGTACATTCTATACAGACCACGACCCAAGGCAACTATGTGCCAATCACCACAGGGAGGAGAGCACGCCATTTCCATCGTCATCGAGACTCCCAAGTCCGAAATGCCAGACAAGGAGCGGACTCCAAGCGTCCGGTACGAGCCGCTTGTGTCTCCGCTCGCACCGGTCTCGATCAACATTACTCGATCCACTAGTCATCGAGTTTAACTTATCCATCTGCTGTACCAATCAAACCCTTTCTTCTTGATCAAACAAAATGTGTGAGGAAGCATTGAATGGTCTTGATCACAAGTAACGATCCCATTGTCGTTACAAAATCTCGTTCGCAGCTACTAAACGAGTCGCGATGGTGGTGATGCTTAATGTTTGATGCGGTGGTGCCGACCCCGATCACTTCACACATCTGCATATGCATTGGTACCGCGTATCTACACCACACCACACCTCATGCCCATCTTCGTCTTGATGGCCTTTTTGTCCTTTCTCTTGGTGTCCATCGATCGTGTCGGGCGCCTACGTACACTTCTTACGTCGAGAGGCGAGGATGAAAGCACTGTTGTTCGCTGTCAACAGTGTATCTGTCGGAAATCCCAAGTTCAATGCGATGGGAGTGAGGTAGCAGTGTCTACTTCAAGCATAATCTGCATACCAATGGCGGGCTTGACCCCACCCAAACTCAATGAGCGTCAAACCTCCATCCAACTCTTTTCCTCCAGCACCACGCCTCCATGGCTCAGGTGCATTCCAACAGGAATTAAACCATGCAGCCAGCCCCATCACTCAGTCATCCCGCCCACTGCGATGGTCATTTTCCTGTGGCATGAGCGCGTCTGAGCGGCGAAAACGTTGGTGAAGCGCAAGTCTTGCGTCTTTCGGGATTCCCAAGCGGAAAGGCTGCTTGGACTGCAAAGCCGGTCAGCCAGCTCGTCGTCATGATGGTGCTCGCGTTTTCTATTGGAGCCGAGTCAGATCCGCTCGGACTATGCACGAGCACCACTTGCGTTTACGCGGCGATCCACAGTGTCGCCGTCTTCAGAAACCGTCTGCTTGGTGGATTTTACGCCTGTACTCAGGCGCGGATGGGCACGTGGTGACTCCCACGCGTCACTGGCGATCCATCGCCCCGAGATGTGGCCCAATGACAGATCGAGTGCCAGGACAACACGACGCAGTCAGCAGCGTGGCGCGTAAGCAGAAGCACTCAGACCAGTCGAGCTGGGTAAAACCCGCTGATGAGACAGCCATCTCAAAGCCCAAAATCAGTCCACACAGCTTGCGTCCGTGCTCCATAGTTGCACTGTCCAGCACGGCAACGCGTTTAACCGCGTCTTTTCACGCGGACCAGGACTCCACGGCTCAGCCTTGGGTCTGGCTGAGAGATTTTCAGCGTCGAGCCGAGAGCTCTGGCAATCCACTCCCGCTCTCACTTTCCAATCTGCGCCGTAACTTCGATGCTCAATCGCCTGAGCGCCAGCCCTCTCTCGACCTCTACCCTCCAGTCGCTCGCGATCTATCGCTTCAGCTAATCGGGAAACCATGACGAGCAGCTCAGTCTTCATGGCCCTGCGCATTATCACGGCCCTCTGCTCCTTCATGGTCGTGCTCAGCCCGGCACCGGCCATCTACCGCATCCACAAGAACAAGGACGTCGGCCACCTCACCATATTCCCGCTCGCCTCGCTCCTCATCAACTCGCACATGTGGATGCTCTACGGCTACTTCCGCGGCAACATTTTCCCGGTGATGGTGTCTTTCGGGTTTGGTGACATCGCGACCGCCATCTACATCGTCGTCTACTACCACTACGCGCCTCCATCCCAGAAGAGGAAGTTTTTGTACGTCCTGGGAGTATTGATCCCAGTTCTGGTGATCATCACGGTCTACGGCGTCGTCGCGGGAGTTGGTGCAACGGACCAAACCAACAACCAGATTTCCCATGTCATGGGCTACATTGGTGTTGTGACGGCGATCTCTCTCTATGGAGCACCCTTCTTTGAGCGTGTCGTACTCGTCATGCGCACCAAGAACGCCGAGTGCATCCAGATCGTCATGGTCATCGCCGGATTTGCCAACAATCTGTCTTGGAGCATTTACACAATTCTCGACGAGAACTGGATCCAGCTTATCCCGAACGCTGTCTGCGTCCCGCTCGGGGTTACGATGATCTTGCTTTATGTACTTTACAAGCCACGCCACGAGCCGACGGTTTGTCTTTCTCCACAAGACGGAGAGCACGTCATTTCTATTGTCATTGAGACGCCCAAGTCCGAGATGCTGGAGAAAGAGCGGACAACGAGTATCCGGTACGAGCCTCTCGTGTCGCCTCTCGCTCCTGTCCACGCTGTCACTATCACTGCTGGCGTTCGCGACAATGATATCATACTCCATTAGACCAAGATAGTTAGTAATAGACTTCGTTAGCGCTTTCGTTCTTTGATCTTGGGTAGTTCGTTCCAGCATGAAGCGTGCCGACGAATTTTGTACCAACAACAAGTCCAGAATGGAGGCTGTTGTGGAGCGTAGCTTGCCTGCACCAAACCTACATGGCAGTCTTTTGATGTTGTGCGACACGAGCGTGGAAATTTGCTCCTGGACGAAGTGTACGGAAGCGAGCTGTCCTGTGCCGTACTTTGCCGCGAGTCAAGCTTCAGTTCATGCGGCGAGGATAGTTCGCCCATGCAGACTAACAAAGATTGGGGCCAAGTCAGCGTCACCTTGAGGCTCTGAGATGCAAACTCCTCTTTCTCGATCATTTTCATATTTGACTGCTATCCTGCACAACAAGGATGTTGATTCTCCGCATCTTGACTGGACTGACAGCGACGCTGATGGTGTTAAGTCCTTCTATCACGATGGCCAAGATCATTCGAAACAAGACCATTGGCAGCGCGTCCATCTTCCCGCTGCTATCTTTGCTCTCCAACTCGTTTGTGTGGACCCTGTACGGCTTCCTGAGCGGCAATATATTCCCAGTCGCAGCTGCGTTCGGGCTCGGAGTTGTTGCGTCAATTTTCTACCTGATCGTGTTCGACCGGTACTGCGATTCCAAGTCCCAGCGCAATCGCAACCTGGCGGCGTCGGGAGTTGTGACCGTACTACTGGTGACAGTTGCGGTCTACGCGGTCGTTTCGACCTCTACCTACAGCGGTGATCCGACATCGATCGTCGGATACATCGGGATCGTGACGGCCGTTCTGCTTTATGGCGCTCCGATGGAAAAGGCTATTCAGGTGTGGAGATCCAAGAATGCGGAGTCAGTGCAGCTTCCGATGGTCATCTGCGGTGTGCTGCACAACTCGCTTTGGGTGCTTTACACTCTGCTGGACGGCAATTGGTTCATGTTTGTTCCCAACATGATCAGCCTCCCGCTCGGGCTCTTTATGCTCACTCTATGCATTTGGTATCGATCCAAGCGCGTCGCTGAGCGAAATGTTGAGCTTCCGAGCTCTGAGACGCTGGCGATCACAGTCGTTTTGTCTCCTAGGAAACCAGCATGCGATGGGATTGCCAAGATGTCGAGTCCGTCGCTCTGCTACGTCTACGAGAGTGCGTCAACACCTCTGGCGCCTGTGTCGATCAGCTCTAGAGACAGCTACGGTAGAAGTAGCTCCGGCGTGATTCATGTGCTCTAAAAAATGAATATCTTTTCGTGCGGAATGACAATCCAGCCCCGAGGCGAATGACGTGGCTTCCACTCGCTGGCGTCAGGAATCTCTCTGTCGATCTCATTTTCTGAGGTGGGCGAGGTGCCAGCCCACGAGCCAACCACTGGACACCCTCACCTATCATCGAGTCTGCTTGGTGGCGGCATCGCACGCGTCGTGACCGCTCGTGGTGCTTCGCGATGCGACGCTCGCTATTCAATGGCGACTGGGCGGGACCCGATCAGATATGACGCGCGTAATGTCATCTCTTCTAATATAGTAAATAGAAGCAAATTTATTGCTAATCTAATGATTTAGATATGAACAAGCACATAGTCACGGTGCCGCATCAGCATCAAAACTGAAGTTTTGACCGGTTTTGGTGGTTTGTCTCATTTCTCTTGTGACCAGCGATCCTGTCAGTCGCGGCCGTCGGCCACGAAAAAACTCTCCGCCGACCTTCGTCCGTCGTCCGCCCAGCCCTCTCGCCCGGGCTGTCTCTCCTTCCCATGTCGGCCCGAGCGGTTCCGAGGGTGTCTGGCTGTCGTGGCAACCGGAGACATCGCTCATTATGCGATTGGCCTCGTCGAGTGCTGGTCTGCATTCGCAGTCGAGGTCGTCGACTCCAACTTCCTTGGTGAGGCACTCGCACTGGCGTCCAAGTAAACTCATCAGCCTCCACCATGCCGAGCGACTCGGTCCTCTTGGCGCTCCGCGTACTCACGGCTCTCTCGTCCTTCATCGTGACGCTGAGTCCATCGCCAGTGATTGTCAAGATTTTCAAGACCAAGAGCGTGGGGCCCATCTCCGTCTTCCCGCTCATCTCGCTACTGGCCAACTCGCACATGTGGATGCTCTACGGCTACTTCCGCGGCAATATCTTCCCGGTTATGGTTTCCTTCGGCTTTGGCGACATCGCGGCTATTGTATACATCACCATCTACTACCGCTTCTCGGACGAGCGCAAGTACATCCGCTGGGCTATTGCTTGCGGTGTCTTCCCTCTCCTCGTCATCTCTCTTTACGCCGTCATCGCCTCGCAAGGCGTGACAGGACAAACGCACGCTGAGATCAGTTCCATCATGGGGTACATGGGCATCGTAGCCGCCGTGCTGTTGTACGGTGCGCCGTTCGAGAAGGTTGTGCGCGTGCTGCGCACCAAGAACGCGAGCCCGATTCAGATCGTCATGGTTATTTGCGGAGCGACCAACAATCTACTCTGGGTCATTTACACTTCACTCGACAAGAACTGGTTCATGTTCATCCCCAACATGATCTGCCTGCCGCTCGGACTCGCCATGGCGGTGCTGTACATGCTATACAACCCCAAGCGTGCCATCCAGCCCGCCATCAGCCTTCCAGACGGTGAATTGGCCATCACGATCGAGCTGTCGCCCAAGACTGAGGCCAAACATCTCCAGCCCGAGAGTCCAGTCTACGAGCCCATGTCGTCGCCCCTGGCTCCACTGCGTAGCAGCAGCATGCGAAGTAGCTTCGGGCAGTCCCCTGTCGTCACTTTTGCCCCCGCCAAGGTGACGTACCCGCCTCACCTCCAGCTCTAGGTAGACTATTGAGACGGCAGGTTTTGTGTGAGCTTGCGTAAATGAACACTATTTATCAGTGACGGAGTGGCAGTTCTCATCCGAAGTACCCTAAACTCACCAACAGTATGGAGTATTTATTACCTCTAAGCAAGCCCTGCAGGTCACAACTCGACTCCTTCGCGTGTGCGATCTGTTCAAAGCCCGCAAGGCAAGCGTTTGACTAGTAGAAAGGGCTTCCATGGTCAAAACCACAAGCAGGAATATCGTGCGATCCAGTGACGCCCTTGACGAAGAAAAAACTCGAAGCTATCAGGTTCAACCATAGAGAAGATCTCGATCTGTGAACCACCGAATGGACGATCGCCTCGAAGGTGGAGATATAATGGAGCGAGGTATTTAGCCAGCATGACAAGACAACAATCTTCACGAGGTGTAAAATGCGCGATGGTGGTGCTCCATCGCCGGAAGTGACGCAATCAAGCCGGTTATGAGATGCGTACTGTAGGTTACAGTTGCACGCTCATCCAAACTTCGTGATTGGAACGGAAACAGGTGTGGTGGTCGTCTATTGGTACAACGTTTGACGCTTTTAGCATATTTTGGAGTCTCTTTTGAATTTGTAATGGCTCCACTCATCACGGATTATTTCCTAGAGTTGTAACCAAACACCGACACAAATGATCCAAACAGGCACACCCCCGAACCGCCTGCACTGCGAGCAGCTCACTCGCCGATTTGCTGCCTGCCGCGCATCCCTCCAGCTAATTGACCCGTCACGCAAGTCCTCAAGCGGCTCCAAGTGCAGGTTCCCCCGTTTTCCAGGTCCAAGTCGGCGAGTCGCACGTGAGACCGAGTCGCACGTGACACCACGTCAAGTGAACCCAATTTGACGCCCATTAGCTAGTCGCGACTTTGTCCCCATGACGGCAGCGGTCGAGTCGGTATTCCGCGTGCTTGCGGGCTGCACGTCGCTCATGATGATTCTGAGCCCGACGCCAGCCGTGTGGAAGATCTACAAGTCGGGCCAGACGGGCCACACGTCCATCGTGTCGCTCGTGTCGGTGTTGGCGAATTGCCACGTGTGGATGATGGACGGCTGCCTCACGCACAACTGGTTCCCGGTCTTCGCCACGTTTCTCACGGGCGACTTCATCGCGCTCGTCTACATCGTCGTCTACGTGCGCGCGACCAAGGACCACAAGTACGTCTGGTCCGTCATCGCGCTCTACGTTGCCGTGCTGGTGCTCATCAGCGCCTACGCGTTGCTCTCCGGCCTCGGTGTGCTCGGCATCAGCGACCACACACGCAACACCATCATGGGCTACACAGCCATGTGCGTCAGTCTCGTGCTCTACTCGTCGCCATTCATCAAGATGCGCGAGGTGCTGCGCACCAAGTCGGCTGAGAGCATGCCCATCCATATGGTCGTCGCCGGCGGCATCAACAACGTCATGTGGATCGTGTACACGCCCATGGCTGGCATCTGGTTCCTCTTCGTCACCAACGTCGTGTGCTGCACCTTCGCCGTCACCCAGTTCCTGCTCTATCTCGTCTACCACCCGAGCAAGGCACGCGCACGCCAGGCCAAGGCCGGTATCAACGTCGACGATCTGCTCGAGAAGGAGGAGGCCAGCACGCTGCAGATCGAGGTCGACCGGCAATCGCGTGTCAGCGGGATGGTCCCGGAGAGCCCCAGCTACCAGATCCTTCCGTCGCCGCTCGCGCCGCTGCGGCAGTGAGGCACTGCCGAGTGCTGAGAGAAGACGAGAGCGTGACCCTGCTACTGACGCCACGAGTCTGCTTACATTAGTTGGGGAAGACTCGTGCCGCTGTTGGGCGGCCGGAGGCTCTTGCCCGTGCGTGTTAAAATATGTAATGACAAACCTCCTCATGATCAGCTACACTTTCGCTGGTCGGCAATGAGCAAGCAGCCGTGCCGCTCAGTCGCGTCTCACAGTCTATGACCGGAGTGTAGGTTCTGTGACGCGTTGGCCCTTGGGATCAAGCCCCAGCTCTTCATTGTCCATTGCGACGCTCAGCGCTATGACCACCAATCATGGGAGAAGTGCTGCCTTCCCTGTCGTCAATCACAATCAAAATATGACTGTGTAGACCAGAAGCGCAGCCGACAGCCCACGACAGTACCTCTCTCAATGCTGGTTCGGTGGAAATACAGGCGTCTTTGGATTCGCCGACGAACAAGCGCCTACCCTGCATGTTGCAGCTGTACATTGTGCGTCCCCTGAGCCGAGGCGCCCCGGTAAGGCGACTTGTCGGAGCGGATGGTGCGAGCTCTTTGTATTCAGCGATGAGTGGCGAGCGATCCAGGATGCGCGCGGCTCTGCTTCAAACACCGCTCCTTGCTCACAGGTCCTTGTCTCAAGTCTGCGCATCCATCCCCATCGCCCTCTGCTTCGCTCACTTGTTCATTTTTGAAGTTGACACGGATGCGTTGAGCCCCCGAGGCTTCAGCAGAGCGGAGTAAGGAGCCCAACGCAGACGCCATGGCTAACTCGATCGTGGTGCTCATCTTCAAGATCATCGCGACCTGCACGTCGCTGTCCGTGACGCTGAGTCTGTCGCCGTCACTTTACCGCATCTACAAGGCTCGAGATACGGGTGTCGCATCGGTCTTCCCGCTCGTCGCCGTGCTCGGGAACTCGCACGTCTGGTAAGTCGAAGTGTTGTGGTGCTGCTTGAGAAATCATGGGAGCTAACTCTTAAACGGACAGGATGTTGGACGGTGTGGTCACCAAGACTTGGTTCCCTATCTTTACAACCTTCATGATCGCGGACTGCATTTCTGTCGTGTACCTCTCCATTTACATCTACTGCACCAAGAACCGTCGGTCTACGCTAAAAGTCGTGGGCACTGGCGTCCTCATCTATCTCCTCATTAGCATCTACGCGCTGCTCGGAGGGCTCGGATTCACCGGACAGTCGCACCGAGGCGTGGAGAACACCATGGGCTATCTTGGCGTCACAGTCGGACTCAGCATGTACTCGTCCCCGCTGGAACGCATCATGCTTGTGCTCAAGTATCGATCGGCGGCGTTCATCCCCATTCCAATGGTGGTTGCTGGGATCACCAACAACATCATGTGGATTATCTACACACCGATGGTCGGCAACTGGTTCATGTTCGTGGGCAACGCCATGTGCCTTGTCGTCGGCATCGTCAACATCACTCTGTACCTGGTTTTCAACCCCAAGACGCACCCGCTGCCCGAAGACTTTAGCTTTACGAACGGTACTGGTGCTGAGGAACCTCCGCCCACTGACGAGCTCGCCGTCTCCATCATCGCCACACCTCGCGATGTTCCAACGACCTCGCCGAAGAAAGCAGTCGGTAGCCCAGTGTATGCTTCGCTTAGGTCGCCACTGGAGCCTCTCGAAGTTCAGGTGGCGCCAAATGCACCGAGTCAGCAGTAGAGTTGTCGGTTTTACACCAGCGCGATGCTCAGGCAGGGTGTAATAATGGATGAAACAGCAAAAAATGCAGAGACACCAACCAAACTTGGCGTAACGTTGAACAAACCGCTGAGCTGAAGTACACCGTCCTGTACGGATGTGAGATCTTGCACTCGTTGCTCGGGCCTCTGGAGCCACCAGGAGCCTCTTCTTCTTTCGTTCCTTTGCTCATCCAAACATGTTGCCTGAGGCCACCAACTCGACATTATCGAAAGTAGGTGGATTCGTAAGTCGACTGATGAAATCATACTTGATATTTGTATGATCTATCATTCTTTGCGAAATCAATACCCGTCTCGCAGACCGAGAGTGCTTCAACCAAACAATACGATTCGAGTCTCTCCTTATCGTCCACTGCTCCACTCCTCACTCCCGCATTTCCTATCCAGTTGTCAACCGCTCAAGTCTCCGCCAGCTCCCGTTTCAACTCCATCCCAATCTCCATGTCGATCGCTGTGACCGTCTTCAAGACTCTGGCGAGCCTCACGTCGTTCATAATGCTGCTGAGCCCGGCCCTCGGCATGTACCGCATTCACAAGGCCAAGTCGGTGGGTGTGGCTTCCTTCTTCCCTCTGGCCACGCTGCTTGCGAATTCGCACGTCTGGCTGCTCTATGGATACTTCAGCAACCTCATCTTCCCCCTCGTCGTGACGTTCGTTGCCGGTGACATGATCGCGCTCATCTACATCGCCATCTACTGGCGCTACACCACCGAGAGACCAAAAGTACTGCGTATGTTTCTCACGGTTATCGCTGCTATGTCAGCATTTACGTTGTTCGGTGTGCTGGGCAAGCTCGGCTACACTGGTCAGAACGATAAGAGCCTTGGCGACTCGTTTGGGGTGATCGCCGACGTCGTTTCGCTCTGCTTGTATGGCGCACCGATGGAGAAGGTTTTCATGGTTCTCAAACACAAGTCAGCTGTGTACTTCCAGATCCACATGGTCATTGCGGGGCTCACCAACAATACGACCTGGTTTGTCTACGGCATCGTGACCAACAACTGGTTCATCATCGGCCCGGACATTCTGTACATCACGATCGGAACGACCTCGCTGGCGCTCTGCATTATCTACAACCCAAAGACGCACCCGCTGACTCTCGAAAATGAAGTATGCAAGTCTGGCGCTGAATTGTCAGTGTCCATCGCGATCACACCAACTTGTGCAGACGCCAAGGATGTCTCTGGAAACCAGAGCCCAAGCTTCGTCGCATTGACTTCTCCAATGGAGATCCAGAAGAGCTAGAAAGTTTTGCGAGAGCTGAATAGATCAAATTTGTGTTGATCTAGGCTGTATGACTACTCTAGTTGGTGGTGTTAGGGGACCTACATTTCGTGTAGGTCGCTAACGGACTATTTGGAGGAGCTTCGCGCACTAACTCTAATCGGCTGGCGCTCATCTTATCCTTGAGGTCTTTGGCGAGAACTGACATATTTTCGCATTCGACGTCGACTTGGATCTGGACCTGCACAGCCTCACTGGAAAGTTGTGCTGGCTGTTTGGGGTAGAAGACAAAGTAGAGCACCACTTGAATCGCGGCGAAGAAAGCACATACTGCGCCGAGTACGAAGACGAACATGTCTCCAACGAGCAGTCCATCGATGACCCACAGCGTGTTGCTCGTTGCACCAGCTAGACACATCCAGAACGGGATGGAGGCTGCCGAGCGTGTACGGAGCACGTGCGCAATGGTCTCGAACGGAGAAATGTACAGCAGCACACTTCCCACTGCCATGAAGTACCCGGTGAAGTTATTAAGCTGACTAGAAGAAATCCCGAGTACGCCAATCTTGGCAAGGATGACGAACAGGCTGCCCGCGAGGATGAAAGAGAGTGCGGCAGTGATCGAGATCGCGGCGTATCTGCGCTGCTTGGTCCAGCGGAAATAGACAGCAGTGTAGACGACGGCAACGGCTTCGCCGCACGCGTAGGTTGCAAATAGCGGGAACAGGTCGCCCGTGACGAGTCCATACATCATGCTGTGTGGGTTGCGAGCCAGTCAGTGCATGCAACGCAATGTAACAATCGGAGTGAAGCCCTCTTACTTACAGCATGTGACAGTTGACGAGCAGCCCTACAAGCGGGAGTAGCGCTGCATCACCTGTGTCTTGGGCCTTGTGGATGCGGTAGACGATCGGCGCTGAGCTGAGGCACATGGCGACCGACGTAAGCGACGCTAGCGCCTGGAGCACCACAAGCCCGACGCTCATATTGGCCTGTAGGCAATCTAGGAGCTGTCGTCGTAGCGCACCACGGAGAGTTGTGGAATGGCACGAATGCGCATCGCCTCGCTTCAGTTCTCAACGGTTGACAACTGAAGTTCGTGGCTGTCGCACCGGCACGCCAACCTTCTCGAACAGACGCTGCGTGACTCGCGTCCTCCGTCACATCCGGGTGTTTGGACGGGATCTCAAGAGTGACGGTCGGCCATTGCTGTCGTGATCGCTGCGTGTCAAGCGGGTGGCGGTGCAGCGATGCCGGTGTCGCGACTGACGTGGTGAGATGGAGACGAGGCGCTGACGTCGCCCTCGTCACCACCAAAGCGAACCTAAGCGCGAGACGACGGTGAGTGGTGGTCCTAACGCAATCAGTCAAAACTTCAAGAGGACTTGACCCTTTGCCAGTCGGTCTCACTAACGTCACTCGACCACCAGACGCCCCGAAGGCGAACGACATGTCAGCCGTGACGGTGGTCAAGTCGCTGGCGGGCTGTGCGTCGCTCGTGATGATCCTGAGCCCGTCGATCGCCATGCGCCGCGTCTGCAAGACCGGCAAGATCGGGCTGCTCTCGGTGGTCCCGCTGGCCTCTCTGCTCGCGAACTCGCACGTCTGGTGGGTTTTCTGCTGGCACTGAGGCGATTTTGGGGCTCCCACGCTCACCGACTGCCGCTGGGACAGGATGATGTACGGCTACCTGAACGACCTCATCTTCCCCATCTTCGTGACGTTCGTGATCGGAGACGTGGTCGCGCTCGTCTACCTGACCATCTACTGGCGCTTCACGACCGAGAGAGCCAAGGTCCGCCGCATCCTGCTCTTCGTCTTCTCTGTGCTCTTCCTGCTCAGCCTGTACGCCGTGCTAGGCGGACTTGGGTACCTGGGACAGAGCTACCACGGCGTGGCCACCACTATGGGCTTTGCGGCCGACATTGTGGCCGTGTGCCTCTACGGCGCGCCGATGGAGAAGATCTGGCTCGTGCTCAAACACAAGTCGGCCGCGTACTTCCAAATCCACATGGTCATCGCGGGCACGACCAACAACGCGCTGTGGTTCGCCTACGGGCTGCTCACGCACAACTGGTTCATCATCAGCCCAAACATCCTCTTCCTCACGCTCGGCTCCACCACGCTCGTGCTCTACGCCGTGTATAACCCCAAGACGCACCCACTGGCCCTCGATGATGGCGACAAGACGGACGCCGAGCCACGCATGTCGGTCGTGATCGTCACGCCCAGCTGCGCCGGTGGCAAGCCCATTGACCTGCAGAGCCCTAGTTTTGACGCGCTGCACTCGCCCCTCGCGCCAATCCGGCACTAGCCGCCTCAAAGTCACGAGCCTGAACGCTAACGCTCCAGCCTAACGAGTCCAACATGATGTATATTGCATTCTTCTCCAGCTCTGCCACAGAGGGCTTGATATTGATCCCATTTGCTCCACTCAGTCGAGCTGAGCGTCGCCAGTCGATTCGAGAAGGCGTTGCCTCCGTCCTGCGGTACACTCATCGCATCATCGGATTGGATTGCGTCGTCCCGGCGTCCTACGTAATGTGTGTCTCACCAGCCGATGACCGTGCGGTGCCGCCCCATCGCACGCACCGCTCTTCAGTCTCACTCGCCAACTCGCAACCTGCCAACCACTCGGAGCTCTTCAACTAGCTGATCGACATACAATTGCTCTAGTTGACATGGTCTCCGCTTCGGTCGTGTTGGCAGTCAAGATCGTCACGGGGTTCACGTCGCTGCTCGTCATCTTGAGCCCGTGCGTGGCACTCACTCGCGTCGTCAAGGCCAAAGACGTGGGCTCCGTGTCGGCTCTGCCGTTGCTGCTGCTGCTCTCGAGCTCCCACATGTGGTGCGTTCTGCAGCTACGATCCTAGCGACTTGGGCCAGTTGTTCAAGTTTTTCACGTTATCTTTGATTTCAGGATGATGTACGGCGCCATCGCGGACCTTATGTTCCCCGTCTTCTCCATCTTCCTGTTCGGGGAGATTGCGGCTTTGAGCTACCTCGGCATCTACTGGCGATTCGCCGGCAATCAGCGGCCCCTCGTGGCCAAGCGAGCTGTGGTTGTAGTAGTTGTGCTGTCGGTGCTGACCGTGTACGCATTGCTCGGAGCTACGGGTAACACGGGTCAGAGCCATCACGGTGTCGTGTCGACCATGGGCGTGCTAGCCGATATCGCGCTCGTCATGCTGTACGGCGCGCCGCTCGAGCGGGTCGCGATCGTTCTGCGCACCAAGTCAGCCGCAGTCATCCAGGCACCCATGGTTGTTGCTGGCACAATCAACAACCTCTCGTGGTTCTCCTATGGCCTCGTGACCAGTAACTGGTTCCTCATCGGACCCAACTGCCTATTCATCTCACTAAATGTCTTCCAGCTCGCGCTCTGCTTTTTCTATCGGCAGCGCAGCGAAGAAAAAACTAAAGTTGCAAGTGGGAACGAGGTCGTCACCGTCGTGGTGGACACTTCGAGCGTGCGAGAAATTCCGCTAACTCCCGTGGAAGCAAGCGACAGTTTCCATGCTCTATCTTCCCCGGCGCTCGCCTAGTCTTGAAGGCAACGGAGTAAGTTAAAATCGCGTTATGCCCGGTCAACTGAAAACAATCATTGAGTTGGAGACGTCCGTGGCGACAAATAAAACTAAGCTTGCTTTGGCTGAAGCTGGGATGTTTTCTGATCGTGTTCAAAATTCTCCCATGGCCAAGGCTCTGGTCAGTTTCTTATGATCTTTCTCAATGATTCGATCGTTTCCTAGCAGTTATAGGAATACAGCAAGACCTCATGATCAGTATAGCCGAGATCGTGAATCGCATCGCCGTGTGAAAGTGAGTAATTACTCAAACTTCGACACCAGTAATCTACAGGTTGCAACAACAGACTTAGTTACATCGAAGTGATATCATCTTCATTCATCAGCAATTGTGTGAATACGGTTGACGGCAAACAACCACAAATTCGAGTGTAGGAGCGGGTGCTGAACCGGATCTCAGTTGCGAAATCGTGCCATTCTCAACTTTACCAGGTTTCTCTTCGATACGATCTAGAACAAATTGTCATATGAGTCAACATCGACGTCAAGATTTCGAATTCATGCAGAGCCTTTGCCAATTCAATGGATAACCCGATTCGATTTTGACAATAACAAGACAATGTTGCTCTGCACAGCCAAATGGCAAACTTGGAGGACTCTACAAAGCCGTGGTTTGGTAAATAGATTCTCATGAATACCGACCTCTTCGATTTGAGTTCTTTATCAAGTGTGAAAATGTATTTTCAACTCGTTTTGGGATTGCTGACTGAGAGGAATCGAGAACTTGCTAATAGCTATTCGGAAGACCTGAACAATACATCACAGTACATTCCGACGAGATCCTAAAGCCTTTACGGTGCTCTTGGTCATAGCCAGTCGCTTATAATGCTTCTACAACTTATAATGTTGCCTTGTTTTTCAGCGTGCTCCAATCCCCTTGATGGGAGTGACAGATTGATCGCTTCGCCAGGCTCGAGTGCACCACTTACAGAGACTTGCTATCCCGTTGGCAGGCAGAATACGAAAGAAAACACAACAGATTCGAAAAGGAAGGGCAGTCCTACATTCAATTGAACGAACTCAGAGTCTCAAGCCTCGCTAATCTACGATTTGCGGGCAGGAACGGGTATATGCAAGCGCTCTCAACGAAGGCGTCTGAGTCAGCAGCTTGAAAATCTTCATTACAACATACCGTTTTGCTGGCGGGGCACACTCGATGACACAGCCATATGTGTGGCCAGCTCACACACTAGCTTTGCTGAGCAGTCGGTACGGCTCTCGCGTCGCCTTCTCTTCGCCAACGAGCTGACCAAGTTCCTCTTCTTCCGTTAGCGTGCGGATGTCGGACGTGGCTTGTTCCGTGAGCAATCGGTACGGCTCTCGCGTCGCCTTCTCTTCGCCAACGAGCTGACCAAGTTCCTCTTCTTCCGTTAGCGTGCGGACGTCGGACGTGGCTTGTTCCGTGAGCAATCGGTACGGCTCTCGCGTCGCCTTCTCTTCGCCAACGAGCTGACCAAGTTCCTCTTCTTCCGTTAGCGTGCGGATGTCGGACGTGGCTTGTTCCGTGAGCAATCGGTACGGCTCTCGCGTCGCCTTCTCTTCGCCAACCAGCTGGCCGAGTTCCTCTTCTTCCGTTTGGGCACGGATATCGGATGCGGCTTGTTCCGTGAGCAGTCGGTACGGCTCTCGTGTCGCCTTCTCTTGGCCAACCAGCTGGCCGAGTTCCTCTTCTTCAGTTAGCGTGCGGAAGTCGGACGTGGCTTGTTCCGTGAGCAATCGGTACGGCTCTCGCGTCGCCTTCTCTTCGCCAACGAGCTGACCAAGTTCCTCTTCTTCCGTTAGCGTGCGGACGTCGGACGTGGCTTGTTCCGTGAGCAATCGGTACGGCTCTCGCGTCGCCTTCTCTTGGCCAACGAGCTGACCGAGTTCCTCTTCTTCCGTTAGCGTGCGGATGTCGGACGTGGCTTGTTCCGTGAGCAATCGGTACGGCTCTCGCGTCGCCTTCTCTTCGCCAACGAGCTGACCAAGTTCCTCTTCTTCCGTTAGCGTGCGGACGTCGGACGTGGCTTGTTCCGTGAGCAATCGGTACGGCTCTCGCGTCGCCTTCTCTTCGCCAACGAGCTGACCGAGTTCCTCTTCTTCAGTTAGCGTGCGGAAGTCGGACGTGGCTTGTTCCGTGAGCAGTCGGTACGGCTCTCGGGTCGCCTTCTCTCGATCTACCAGCTCCCCGAGCTCTTCTCTTCGTTAGTAAGCACACGGGTACGCAAGCATCGTCGACTCTGCCTCAGCCGAAATAAGACCCGTCGCAGCGACGATCACAAGAAGGACGAGGCCAAGGTGCTTGTTCATGGCGACTGGGTGGACGGGAAGTCTTGCTTGGGTGGGCAGAACACGGGAGTTTGAGAAGTGGGCAGCGTCCGATATCTGACCAAGCTCGGTCTTATGACAATGCCGCTGGAATCTCCTTGAGAGGTACAGTACTCTGGTATGGACACGGGTCCACCTTCAGGCGGCAAGATGTCCAGACCAGAAGGGTGTTAGCGTTGCCCGCTGCGCATCGTCGAAGTTGGTGACTGGTATCTCACATCTGATAAATCGTCTCCTGGTCCGCCAATCAACACGACATGCTACGCCAACACTTCGACTTGAAGCTGTACGCCCAGTTTATGTTTTGCTGTTCGCGGCTGACTTGAGAGGAGCTGAGTCAGAAACTCTCCTGTTGGCTGTGTATTTCACTGACAGAAGATGATGGGTGTGGTCCCTGAACTATAGGACTGTTCCGGGTGGACTGTCATTTAGTTGAGCTCACAAGTGAATGCGCATCCAGCACACAAGTGACTACCGATTGCGAACCATCCCACGCTAGCGTGGTGCTTGATCGAATACACCAGCGGTGAGGGTGATCGGGCGTTGAGCATTTTCTGCTTAGTCCTCGGAGATCCTTGTTCGTGCAGAAGGTGATTCGAGCTCTTACGCTGACATTGGTATGTCTTTATCTCTTTCTGTTGTTTGAAGATTCTAAGAAGGCAAGTTGGGTTGGAAAGTTCTAGGCCGAGTAGCGATTTATCATCGCAGAATACGGTGACATCCCACATCCCTAGACTCGTATCGATTGCAACGGCAGATTACCATAGCAATTGGAATCATCACAAAGAAGATTGAATCCAACTATACAAAGCATATTCATCGAGGTGTCACGACTAAAATGAGCGTTGTCCTTGCATTTGACAGGTAAGATCCAAAAGAAGGCATTCAAGGGAGAGAGAGAGAGAGAGAGAGAGAGAGAGAGAGAGAGAGAGAGAGAGAGAGAGAGAGAGAGAGAGAGAGAGAGAGAGAGAGAGAGAGAGAGAGAGAGAGAGAGAGAGAGAGGAGAAGGCAGATACAACTGCTGCTCCGATTCCAACTGCAACAACTGTGAAAGGAACAGGAGATGATGGTATAGTTTCGTAGGACTACTGCTGTCGCAATGCGTTGTCCGCGCATACCTATTGCATGCAGATAATCACGGCGACCACAACAGACACACGACGCTGACTGTCGCACTGATGTACAGCCCAACGCTGGGAACGAGGCCGAAGAATGTCCAACGCGTTGACGCCCTTCATGCATCCAGAGCCGTAGCCACTCTGACCATAGTTGGAGATGGTGATCTGAAAAAATCTCGGGGCGAATCTGGCCGCTGTTCTTGAATCGGTTGGCACGCCGGGTCGCGGTGGCCCCAGTGCAGTTCCATGCAGCTGTCCGCACCGCTTCAGGACTTGTTACCGCAAAATCTGAAGGTAGCGGCACCCGTTGGTCGTCTTGGGGAGACAGACCGAAGGATTGGTGATCTTCTGAAGTCCATCGAGCATGGTGCGATTGAAGAGATCTCGGAAGTTCCAGCCACTCATGTTTGGGCCGGTTCCGTACACAGCCTGATCAGTCACTAAACACTCAACCTCCAAGCCAGGAAGATTGGCACGGCCATCCAAACAGACTTGCCCCGATTTGTAGGCACCGGCCTGGAGGTGGTAGGCACCACCAATCTGGTTGACATTGTTGTAAAAAATCCAGCCGAGGTTCGCCTCATCCGCATCGACCCACTCTCCACTGTACTGGAACTTGAGGCTAAAGGCCTCGGCACACTTGCTGGTGATGGCGAAAAGAAGGAAAGTAAATACGAAATCAGTTCCAAGGTATTGAATCTTGAGTCGATAACAGTCTGAAAATGCAAAGAGATTGTCAGTTTTTGTCCGTAAGCGAACGAGGGTGCAGTGTGGAAACCGAACTGAGAAGAGAGGAGCGAGGAGAGTGCGGAGGACTTCTAGGAAGTTGAGCGCAAATTCGCGAGTGAGGGAGTCGACGATGAACGTGAACAGCAGCACTGAAGCTCCTGAGGCTAATGGCCCCTGCCCCTGCTGGATCGGGCTCTACAGGTTCTACGTAGCATAGTGGAATTCAGTCAACAAATGCGTTGGGGCAAATGTTCACTGCGTCTCTCCATCTCCGATCTGGATAATTGTACTGTACTGATACGATGGAGTGCTCGTATTGAGCCTCGATGCTTTTCGAGTTGCGGTTGGTTTCATGGGATTTGCATCGTGGATGCTCATCTGGAGCTGGGAGGATAATGTATTTTGATTGGTCAAAATATACAATTCAGCAAATATGATTGGCCAGATAGTCCGAGTACTGGAAACTGATTGGGCGACGATACACCTCACCACGGTCAAGTTCAGGGACCGGGTTCGCTCCGCTCTGCAATGAAGATCTCCATTCATAGGCATCGTACGAGGGAAATACTTACGGGATACCAACTGTAATTCACAATAGATCCGGACTTGGGTCAAAATAGCGTACAAGGCGTTATTGTGGTATGGCCTTTTATTTTTCTGTGTTTTGATTGGATAATAATAAGTATTTTCAAAATAGCAATTTTGGTGATTCATGACACGACGTGATATGGATCATGAAACGACGTGATTGTGAGAACCAAGGAAAAAATCACGGTATCACCACCGCTAAGATTCGTGGGGCGTCAATCCGCCCTTATGCAGCAGCTACAGCCAATAATACACCGCATGCATCGAGCACATCCGCTCAGCTACAGCTAGAAATGGACAGTAGCGTTCGCGAGACTGTTGAAGCTACGCTTTTATCTCGACCAAGCAATACACAACGCAAATACGGTAGATGTCAGCAAAAAGTTTTGCGGTGCTCGGGCAACGAGGTTTTAGTAATAGAGGTACACTTAGGGGCGGCAAGCTACATCCCATCGTAGCTGTGTGCGTGATTCGAAGAAAATCTAAACGAGACAGTAGCAAAGCAGTTAGAGGTTCAACTTTGCACGGCTATATTAGTTCTCTTATTGATTTATACAACCGCCAGGTCAGCCTACCGACCAATTCAAATGGCCACCCGCGTACTAATGCTGTGAAGTTGCTGCTTCAAAATGTGAATGCTCAAGCTACAAAACTTCGGGGGCGTAACTATCAAGATCGTGAACATGGATCACTTCTCGCTGGATAAAATTCAACAGGGCAAATTCAGCAAATTAGCGATGGGTTCCTAGCGCATAATGGCATTCGTGGACGAGCTGCTGTGGTGTAGCTAAATTACCTCCGATAGCCAGGCCAGCGTGAAAGCTGCAGAAGATTTTACCAGGTGTGACCAGACAGCACTAGGGCTTCCTGGTAGTCAAGATGATACTTCCAGGTAGTCATAAAAGATATTACAGACATAGGCATACTGGCCTCATCCGGCGGCGCTTCAGCCGGAGTGCCGAGCGGACGCGAAGGAGCGTGAAGCACCGTCGAGCGCGAAGGGTTGCAAGGTGGATTGCATAGAGGAAGGTCGCTTCACTTGCATATTGTATATGAGGACCGCCAAGAGTCGGCTAGGAGAAAGAAACGGCCATGCGCCGCTAGGAAACATTTAAATAGAGCAGAATCTTCCGGGTCTCCAACAAGCGCCGAGCGCCAACGAGGTGGGTAGGCGTAGACGTGGTTGATGGCTGCCGTGGGAACCTTTAGCAGGTGAAAGCTTGTGAGGGGACCACCGCGGCAGGCCAAGAGACGTGTGTGGTGCATAGGAAGAGAGGCCTGCGAAGTCCTAGCTGAGATCTAGGCGGTGATCACTAGCTGGGGGTTCATTTCTGCCTCTAGCGGCTCGTAAACAGCGCGTGAGCGCTAGCTGCCACTCTTTAGTGGGGCTACGAGTTTCTGTGACGTATATATCTGTGTGTTGGTGCGGAGCCCTTTGCTCGTGGGCTCTGTATCGTTAGCTGGCACACCTGCTGGTGGTATTCACCAGAACGCAACCCGGTCAGAATAGGGCAAGGACTCTAACGGGGAGACCAACGTCTGTCGGTCTAATCGGCGGGTTCACGCTTAAAAAGGCTGCTGTCGTTGACGGTGGCTGTTGTGTGGATTGGAGGTAGGTGTACGCCAAATACTAATCGCAATATCACAACTGGTGCGCATGCCCGGATTGTGCTCTGGTTGTTTACTTCCTACAGGTCCGTCAGCTAACAAAAACAACCAACAAGTACGAGCGAGAGAGAGAGAGATGGTCAAGGCAAAATTCAGTGCGAACACTCCAGCTACGCCAGTCAAGGGTTCGAGTTCGGCGACGGCCGGAGTTTCATCCAAGGCAGGCTCAGCTAGCGCGGCCAACCCGACGGGGAAGAGCGCGTCAACTGGGAGTGGCGACGAGAGAGACCACTGGGAGGGTCGCCTTGACGAAGATGAAGAAATGGAAGAAGAGAAGGCCACGGTGACAAGTGGCAAAGCAACAGGGGTGAAGTCGACGGGACGTTCAACCAGCCAAGCGAAGGCAGGTGGAATGACTCGCGACGAATTTTACTACGCGGGCACCGATGTTCCAGCTAACACCCCAGCTGCGAACAAGGTGGTTGGCCGAACGGTCAACATGATGTGGAAATCCCCGTGGATGAGGCTCTTTGAACCTGAACTGGTTCTTCATCCGGACTATCCCGCCCTCTGGAAGGAAATGTGGACTCACATTGACGAAGTTGGGATCCGGAAGGTGGCCGAAAACACCATCGAGGTGCTGAGGTGCCTTGGATGCAAGGTAGGAAGAGTGCCGCATCAAACTGAACTAGACGAGATCAAGATACAAGATGCGCGCTGGGAGCTGGGTTCGTGGAAGCTGCAAATTCTTCAAGCTTTAGGATGGACGACCGAGCGTGGTCCCCATGGAATGCCTCCACCGAGCACGGCAAAATCCCAGCTGGCAATGCCAACGAGCGCGAATCAGCCCACACCAGATACTGTTGGGCCAACCGCGCAGAAAGCTACCCAAAGGCTTGCAATAGCTTCACCAGATGAGACAGAGCTCAAGCCAACACGTCTGGACTTCAACACGCCAAGTATCAACAGCGGTAGTAACCATGGCGGTAACACCTCATCCGGCTTCTTAGGGAAAGGATCACACCCATCGGTACTCAGTGTATCGATGATGGATGTGGATAGCGACGACGACTACAATCCGATGGATCAGTTCCAAGAGCTACGCGAGATGGCTTCCAACAACTATCAGCCAGCTGGTTCAGCTGGAAACACCATGATGGTAAGCACTCCAGTGCCGCTCGACAAGATCGAGCTCTTCTACGGCGACCGAAACCGCAGTGATGAAGCGATGACCTGGCTGAAGACTTTTGTAGTAACAATGAAGATGACTCAGCTACCTCCCGATCAATGGATTGCAGCGTTTGAACTGCGCTTACGCAGTGGAGCTCTGCACTGGTTCAAGCAGTTGAGCAGACGCACGTCCCGCAAGTGGGAACTGTTGTCGGAAGCCTTTATCCGTTACTATGGCGTCAGCCGGTAGACAACCGCCGAAACTCAGTATTACAACGCTCATCGCCGGAGCAATGAACACATTCTGGACTACTTACTCCGCCTAAACCACTACGCGAGGCGTGCAAAGGTCAATTACAGCAAGAGCGAGCGCGGGAAAGAGCACATCCGCCAATTCTTGTCCACATGCGGTGATGATGAGCTAATGGATCGATTCTACTATATGCAACTGGCAGATGTAGACCAACTCGGTGATATGATCCGCATGAAGCTGCACGGAGACGAATCTAAACGACGCCGAGGAGGCCCAAGCCGCTCCCGTGAGGCCAGCTCGCGGGATGAGAGCTCTCGCCGCGATCGCCACCGGGATGACTCCCGACATCAGCCGCGAGTCACTCTCGCTGATGCTTCACTGGACGATTTAAGAGGAGAACTACGCGCTCGAGAGGAGGAATACACTTTCCGCAGTCGCGGACCAGCTACAAGTGCAAATCCCAGTCAGTGGCGCGCACACGATCGCTACATTGATGACTATTCGGACGATGAAGACGAGGACGATCACTATCTAGACTCGGCACAAGCGGAGGAAAACGACCGTCGTCCGGATGGAAATGGTCCCGACTCTCGGCGGACGAATGAATACCGCCGACAAACCGACAGAGCTTATCCGGGACAAAGAAGCCCCTACAATCCTCAGCTAGCGCAGTATGGGCGCGGTCAATACGGGCAATACAACTCCCAATACCCTCGCAGCCCTCGACGGGACAATTATCAGCCAGATATAATCTGCGGTGCATGCGGTGGCAAGAACCACCACGCACACGAATGTCGCAAGCGCTGTCCAGCTTGCGGACTCGTCCACCGACCTGGTGAGTGCGAGAAAATGCAGCAAATGTCGGCTCTGATGAAGTTTGTAGCGCGAAAGTTCAAGGATGACGACTTACCAGATGAGATCAAAGAGATCCGAAGCCATTTAAACTAGCAAGCCCGCCAACTGCAACTGGGTTGGTCACCAGCGGGCTGCCACAGTTATCTGAGCCTGTGATGGAAGCACACTATGTGTGTGCCTATCTGGGTGACGAAAAATGGCTGGATGAGTCGTCAGATGATAAGAGAAGTGAACAATGTGGGAAAAATGAAGAGAGAAGTGACCGCGACTGCGCAAATGAGAATGCGCAAGTGTGGAAGTTGTTTGAGAAGGGTGCCAGAGCACCGGATGAGACTAGAGTGTCGAAAAATGGCGCAGGAATGAGTTTGAGGTGTGCCACAGTCAGACAAGACGATGGAAGTCGGTCTGGTTGGGGCAATGGAGGTGAATTGAAGAAGATGGTGCTTCACGCGAACGAAGTGCGTGGTTGGTGGTCGCAGAAGAAGTTTGATCGAAGAATCAGGATGCGTGCATTAATCTCCGGTGCCATTAATGACCAGCGAACACGGATATTGCTGGATACAGGAGCAAACATCAGCGTGGTTAGTGCCAAGTTTGCTCGCCAACACCAGCTAAGACGATATGCACGTACCGACAAGAGTGTGAGCGTAAAAGGATTCACCAATGGTCAGCTAGGTACTCAAGAGCGCGTTTTGGTGAAAATCACGCTTGGATGGAATGTTGTTTATGCCTTTGAAGTGTGGATTATGGATCACGAAGCAGGTGTTGATGTTGTGCTTGGTACCGACTTTATGATCCCGGCCGGAGTTCGGTTGGACTTGTTCGATGGAACTGCTCAAGTTCCTGATGAGATTGTGATACCGCTACTAAAAACTGCAAGTATGAAAGAGAATGAACCAAGAATAGAGGTCACGAGTGGGCCTACACACACAATGCTAATATCAGCACATGAAGTTGAGAGTTTCACTGTTCGGCGAAGTATGCACCCGTCAGTCGATACTCACGAGTTGTGGGTCCGAAGAACACATAAACTAGTGCCTACAGTCGTATGGGGCGGGCAACATCGTGTAAAGAAGGTGTTACTCACGAATGTGACGGCAAAGTCATGTTCATGCCCCGCCCACTACGTGTTCTTAGCGTGGGTCCCGATCGGGATGCTGCCTAGGAGCAGTGGGTTTGTGAGAGTGCGTTCGCGTCGATACACCGACTGGCAGGTGCTAGCATTCGAGTCGGCGCGGGACAAGACGCTGTTGAAGCGTGAACAAGCGATCTACGAAGACTGGCTGCGCTCACAGCCGCGCGCAGTTGAGCGCCACGCGTACAGTGTACCGAGGAGCATTCAGCAGCGAGATGGACTCTGGCAGCAAAGACACGCAATGATTACTCCCAATGATTGCGCGGAGGAGACGGGCGGACTAGCCCGTCTCCAGGAGGATGGTGAGCGACACGTGAGCGAGATTAACGAATTAATCGAGGAGCACAGACGTGCGCCTGGTACCACCGGGGGCAGTCGGGACACGCACCCGGCGATACAGGAAGACGGGGACGAACAGCCCGTCGAAATGGAGCTCGAGAGGCGGTACCTTGCTGCCGCGCAAGCAGAAATGTCTGCTGAGAGCCTCGACGAAGGCTGTACGTACGAACACGAAGGGAATGAGATAGTATTCGAGGATTACGCCCACGAGCTCGCGTTTTTGCCCGAGGTTGGTGGTGTAGAAAGCACCGAGCTTGACTATGGGGGTGGAAACGTAGTCAACCCCGACCTGGACGACGATCAACAGTGCAGACTGGTGGAGACGCTTCGGAAGCACGAAACGATAATGATAGCGAGCGGCAACGCACTACCGCCACCAGCATACGGTGTCGTGTGTGATATCAATGTCGAAGGCCACCCGCCAATCAAGCAGAGATCGCGGCGGGTGCCGCTGAAGTACTTGGGCAAACTGTACGAGCTATTGAAGGGATTATTATCAGCAGGCTTAATTGCCTTCTCGGATAGTGAATGGGCATCGCCGATTGTGATAGTGCCGAAGAAGAACGGTACTGATATACGCTTGTGCATCGACTATAAGCGAGTCAACGCAGTTACAGTGGCGATAGAGTACAGTATGCCGCTAGCTGACGATCTACTCACCGAACTTGAAGCGTACCGATGGTTTTGTTCATTGGACGCAGCTAGCGGATTCTGGGCGACAATAATGACACTACGAGCACGAAGAATCTCAGCTTTTATCTGCCCATTGGGTCATTTTGAATGGCTGAGAATGCCGTTCGGTCTAAAAAACGCACCCATGATCTACCAACGGATGATAGATAATGCTCTATGGGGATACGTCCAACCGATCGGCGGATGGGAGTTGTTTGCGGAGAAAGTAGCCACGGCTGAGGCTGAAGCCAAGAATCGACGAGACCAAATGACGCAAAACGCAGATGACAGTAATGTGACTCTGCCAAAGTACGAGAAGGACCTCTTGGAGTCTGGATTGCTGCTCCAAGCTGGCGTATTAGACGATTTGATGAGCCAACCGGAGACGGACATGTTCACACACGGAGAATCAGACCAATCCAATCATGTACCGGTCTTTGGAAGGCGTTCGTTCGTGGATGACATTTGCTTCGGAGGGACGACCTTCGATGAATGCTTACACACACTGGATAGGCTGCTCACACGCTTTGAGGAGTGTCGGATTAGCATCAGCTTCACCAAAAGCCTATTTTGCAAACGAAAGGTGACCTTCCTGTCGCACGTCGTGTCTGATGAGGGGATTGCGGCTGATCCAAAAAAGCTCGATGGTATCTGTAAGTTGCCATTCCCTACCAGCAAAAAGGGAATGCAGTCATTCCTAGGGGCGTTGAACTACTATAGTCGCTTCATACAGGACCTACCTGTCTACGGAGGGGTTTTGTACCGGCTGAGAGAGGAAGATTTCGGTCCGAATGGTGATTTGACCACGGCTAAAGCTGCGTTTGAGGTGCTCAAGAAAAAAGTTGCTGAAGCTCCGCTGCTGGTACATTTCAAAGAGGAACAAGATGTGCATGTGATGCTGTACGTCAATAGTTGGGCAATCAGCGGTGCAGTTATGCAGATGAGAGATGACAAACTGCATCCGGTCCGATTCGTCGGGCGCGTACTTCACGACGCAGAAACGAGATATTATCCGGCTGAGCTGGAAGTGTTAGCCCTGCTGAGGGTGCTGCGAGTGTGCTACACGCAGCTGTGCGGCAAGAGGATCATTGTTTACACCCGGTTCTCCACGCTAAAGTGGATATTCGAGAAGAACACCATGTTTGGACGCTCAGAACGTTTTGCAGCGCTGCTATCTCCTTGGCATCTGCGAATTCAAAAAGTCAATACGAAGGATTACAAGTTCATGCAGCTGCTGCACGCGTCAATCACACCGTCAGTGTCCTTGGATGACAGTCTGGCCGGATTGGAACTACCAGCCAAGCACAACGAGAATGTGGCAAGAATAGACCCTGAGCTAATGTATGCTAAGCTCGACCCCAGTTATGACGGACATGTGGTTACGTTCGATGGGTCAGCGAAACCAGAGAAGAGTGGACGCACCGGCAGCAGTGCGTGGGTCCTGTGGAAGCTACCCGGTTGGACAGTGGTAGAAGCAGCGACTGTGCATCTCCCATCAGCAACAGTCAACGAGGCAGAATACATAGGGATGAACAAAGGTGTTGAGGCGGCTCTCAGCCGGGGAGTTACCGAGCTAGTGATAGTCGGAGATTCTCGGCTGGCTATCCAGCAGGCGATGGGTGCTATCCACTGCCACAAAGATTCACTCAAGTGTCATCTCATGCAGCATCAAGTATTGACAGCCAATCTAAGGAAAGTGCAGTACCGACACGTGAGCCGGGAATTCAATGCTGCTGCAGACTCGCTAGCCGGGGAGACACTGTCGACACAAGTTAGCAAGGTTGTGCTGGATGAAACCAGAAAGCAGCAGCTTGTGACGCTAAACCGAGTCCCGGAGGTGATCTATACCCAAAATGCGTCAGCTAGTGCTACACCCCAGCTACATGATGAAGTTCAAGATGAGGAGGAACCCCAAGTTACCGTCCTCACTCGAAGCAAGGCGAGACGCCAAGTGCGATTTGTAGAGCCAATAGACAAGGGGCGTGGATCACCAGCAGATGTGAACCCCGTGGTATCAACTATGGATGATGAAGCGACAGATATGCCCACGGCAGAACGCATGAGTGCCTATAATCCTGGCGAAGACCCATTAGAAGCTCACCGAGAGCGGATGAGACGGATAGCAGTTGCTCAGGATGAAGAATTGGAGTGGAACCGGATGAAGGCATATCTCCGAGGTGAACTTGACCAGATGACGTACAAGCAAGCTAAACGCTGCGGTAAGGTGGCAGAGCACTTTGTGCTGAACGAAGACGATCTATTGTACTACTTGGATGAGAGCAGATCGGGTACAGGCGAAGATGGAGGAACACCAACTCTCAAATTGGTAGTTCCGACGACTCTCATCTACGAAATACTCCATTCCTGCCACACTTCGATGGAAGGAGGGCACCAAGGAATCGTTCGCACATTCATGAAGGCGAAGAGACACTACTACTGGCGAGGGTTGTATGTGGACTGCAAGATGTACGTCCAGAGCTGTCCAGATTGCTGTTCCGGCAAGGGTAAACCTCAGTTGAGAGGATTCTCGCCGGGGAATATCCAACCAGAGCGACCTTTTCAGCTAGTATCGATGGATTTTGTCATCCCGCTGCCAAAGACGACGCGAGGCAACGTTGCGCTTCTTCTATTCCAGTGTACTTTTACCGGATTCGTCGTGGCTAAGGCCATGGGCGACACGAGTGCCCTCGAGGTGGCGAAAGCCTTCGAGGAATGTATTCACAGACGCTGGGGAGCACCAACTATCATCCGACACGACAGAGATCCGCGGTTTATGAGCGAAGTGTTCCGCGCGTTTAGAGATATGATGAGAGTCCGATCCAGAGCGACTCTCAGCTACCGTCCTCAAGCAAATGGGCAACAAGAACGATCTGTCCAGTCGGTGGTCAATGCAGTGAGAGCCTATGTAGAAGATCCACTACAGCAAGACTGGGATGACATCGCAGAGCGTCTTGTAATGGCGATCAATACGTCACTAGACACTACCCGAAAAGAGACGCCATTCTATTTGGCCCATGGATGGGACCCGCACACCATGATGGATGCCATGACTTCTTCGTTCAAGGGGCGTGGCGATTGCTCAGATGCTGCAACATGGCGCAGGGAGATCAGCCGACAGCTCGAAGTGGCTCAACGGCTAGCTAAGAACTACCAGAGGGAAGAGCAGAAGCGCAGAGCTGATGAGAATAACTCCCAGCTTAGCCAGCTGGAGTTACCACAGATTGCAAATGATGCTGATGATGAAGTAGCTCAGCCAGTCAATGCGTTCGCTCCCAAGCGACTCGTGTGGCTATACATGGCTCGAGTCAAGCCGGGTTTAACGAAGAAGCTTGCCCATTTGTGGCACGGACCTTTCCGCATCCGCAAACAGGTAGATCAGTTTGCTGTGGAGCTGGAGTTACCAGATCGAAGCGGGTATCGATTCCATTCAGTAGTTCACATCGCTCGACTCAAGCTGGTAAAAGATCATCCAGAAAGACCACAGGTGCGGCTAGCAGAAGGAATCGACCGGGATGAGAGGTTTGATTTCGATGAAGAGTTGTTACCAGAGGATAGCTGGGAGAAAGAGGCACAAGTCGACGAGTATGAAGTCGAAGCCATCCTGGATGACCGTCAGCCGGTGTCGACACGAAGTGGTCGAGTGCGCAGAGAGTTTCTGGTGAAGTGGAAGGGATACGATGAAGCCACATGGGAACCAGAGTCTCATCTAGCTTGTGGAGGATTGCTTTTCGACTACTTACAGGAAAAAAGGCGAAGGAGCAGGCTGCAAATGGTTCAGAGTGCGGATGAGAGCTAGTGAATGAGCTCTCGTCAATCTATACAGCACCAAAGAGAAGAATGAGACAATGAAATACCAGAAAAAGAAGAAAACTGCAACCAAAACGAAAACACGACATGTATTGAACGCATTAGATGAGAAGAATCGACCGAAATCAAGAAGCACAGCCACTTAGCAATGTGATACAACACCCAACTGCCTAGATCGTAGCAGTCGAGCCATCATCTTCCATAACCCGCGCAGCAGCGAGAGGGGCTTTACTCTTCCCGGATGTGACCACACCCGACGAGATGGACAAGCCGGTTTGCTCCGGAGTACGACCTCCTGGTGACATGCTTGAGTCGCTCCAAGCTACTGAAGGAGTGTTACCACCGAGCTGGATAGACGAAGAGCTTGAACAAGCGCTGGCTGAGGACGAGAGTGTTGAAGTGGTCGTCAGCGAGGGGCTGGTGGCTTGACGAATCGGTCATTCCTGCATCAGCCTGGAAAGGATGGATGGCACGCATCGGAGAGAAGCATTAGCGACTATATGTGTGACGAACCAACCAGAGGTGGACAGCAGAACGGGTGTCTACGCTCCATGAAGATGCGCGAACGTCGGCAAGCGGAGCAGCAGCAGATGACACTTCGGATGGGAGAATTTTGGAGAGGAGATGCTGCCGTTGGTACAGCTACCCGGTTGAGTTCGCAACCCTCGCCAAGAAGGTTCGGATTGCGAAAGGGGCGGTTGTGGTGTAGCTAAATTACCTCCGATAGCCAGGCCAGCGTGAAAGCTGCAGAAGATTTTACCAGGTGTGACCAGACAGCACTAGGGCTTCCTGGTAGTCAAGATGATACTTCCAGGTAGTCATAAAAGATATTACAGACATAGGCATACTGGCCTCATCCGGCGGCGCTTCAGCCGGGGTGCCGAGCGGACGCGAAGGAGCGTGAAGCACCGTCGAGCGCGAAGGGTTGCAAGGTGGATTGCATAGAGGAAGGTCGCTTCACTTGCATATTGTATATGAGGACCGCCAAGAGTCGGCTAGGAGAAAGAAACGGCCATGCGCCGCTAGGAAACATTTAAATAGAGCAGAATCTTCCGGGTCTCCAACAAGCGCCGAGCGCCAACGAGGTGGGTAGGCGTAGACGTGGTTGATGGCTGCCGTGGGAACCTTTAGCAGGTGAAAGCTTGTGAGAGGACCACCGCGGCAGGCCAAGAGACGTGTGTGGTGCATAGGAAGAGAGGCCTGCGAAGTCCTAGCTGAGATCTAGGCGGTGATCGCTAGCTGGGGGTTCATTTCTGCCTCTAGCGGCTCGTAAACAGCGCGTGAGCGCTAGCTGCCACTCTTTAGTGGGGCTACGAGTTTCTGTGACGTATATATCTGTGTGTTGGTGCGGAGCCCTTTGCTCGTGGGCCCTGTATCGTTAGCTGGCACACCTGCTGGTGGTATTCACCAGAACGCAACCCGGTCAGAATAGGGCAAGGACTCTAACGGGGAGACCAACGTCTGTCGGTCTAATCGGCGGGTCCACGCTTAAAAAGGCTGCTGTCGTTGACGGTGGCTGTTGTGTGGATTGGAGGTAGGTGTACGCCAAATACTAATCGCAATATCACACTGCTTTTTGCGATTTGGAGCTTGTTGACATGCTTTCCCAGGCACTAGATGGAGAGGGTTGTCAATAATGCATCGCTACAGTTATCAGGGGCAAGATATGTGCGAACGTGTACTCTGCCCCTCTTGCTCGAGAAGGAATGCATATGATGTCAGGCAATCCACCAAAAGCTCGGCGTTTTTACTTGGACCGCGCTACGCTGGTTCTACCGGAATTTGTTAATGAAAGTGTTTCCTGATGTTAAACCAAGCATTCAAAAGATTAGAAACGGTCAATGGGAGAGAAACCTTTTGCTCTTGGATTACTAGAGATGCTTCAATCAGAACGCCACGGTCGCTACTGCAAGCCCAAGCTCGACGCCGTTTTGCCAGATCTTGGGTCGACAACAGCTCTTTCGCTCGTCTCCTAGCCGCCATTCTGCGCCTCGGGTGCTCCCGCCCAACTCGTCGTTGAAGACGACTACAACGCAGCCGTCGTCAATGATCTTGTGCCACCCTCATTCGTACCGAAGATTCACGCTTCCTCGTGGCTCGCTGTGCTACTTGTCGTGCTTGATCCTCGCTGCTGGTTGTAGCTCGTCCATGTTCGTCCTATTACACGTCTTCCCTACCGGCAGGCTCTTCCATGAGCCTGCCAGCTCGCCATAGCCGGTCATACTCGGCGGTGGCGATCCATCGTCGTGCTCCATCGTCGTCCACGATATTGCATTCCATGATGCAACGCCCCGCGGCGTTTTGACGTCGTCGGCGGCGGGTTTCCACGACTCGTTGCAGCTGCTCTCGCCCAGCCGGCTCTCGTGTCTCTGTACTGGCTTCGTGTCGCGGTCGAGCGGTTTCCCGGTACGCAGCCTGCCTGGTGCGTACCGCGCGAAGTACTGACCGGCGGCTGTCTTCAACTGGTCCACTACTGTCATGTACCACTGCTCATGCAGGCGGCACTGCACGCGTGGCAGCGCCTGTTTGTGCACAGAACTCCTCATCCTCGAGGTGCTTGACAAAGTCGGCTGCTTCCTGCTCCCGCAAGCTTCTTGGATATGGTAACTCACTAAAACCCAGCTGTGCACGATGTGCTCTTCTGGCTCGCCGTCTTGGTCCTCTCGGCGGATCAGATAGTTGTCATATCCCGCGGGCGCCAGGATCTGGGCGGGGCCTATCCATTGGTGCACGACTTTCGTCAATTCTTTTTCTCTCGGATGATGATAGACCCAAGCTCGATCTCCTTTCTTGAACGTACGTCGAGCTCTAACGCGTCTGTTGTTGTACTTGGTCTGACGAGCTTGCTCTCGATCAGTGGCAGCTGCAGCAATCTCGTGACTCGTCCTCAAGTGCCCAACCAGTTCCGTGTGGTGTTCAGGTAACGTTTTTGCTTCTTCTCGCAGTGCACCTGTGGTGTAGCTAAATTACCACCGATAGCCAGGCCAGCGTGAAAGCTGCAGAAGATTTTACCAGGTGTGACCAGACAGCACTAGGGCTTCCTGGTAGTCGAGATGATACTTCCAGGTAGTCATAAAAGATATTACAGATATAGGCATACTGGCCTCATCCGGCGGCGCTTCAGCCGGAGTGCCGAGCGGACGCGAAGGAGCGTGAAGCGTCGTCACGCGTGAAGGGTTGCAAGGTGGATTGCATAGAGGAAGGTCGCTTCACTTGCATATTGTATATGAGGACCGCCAAGAGTCGGCTAGGAAAAGGAAACGGCCATGCGCCGCTAGGAAACACTTAAATAGAGCAGAATCTTCCGGGTCTCCAACAAGCGCCGAGCGCCAACGAGGTGGGTAGGCGTAGACGTGGTTGATGGCTGCCGTGGGAACCTTTAGCAGGTGAAAGCTTGTGAGGGGACCACCGCGGCAGGCCAAGAGACGTGTGTGGTGCATAGGAAGAGAGGCCTGCGAAGTCCTAGCTGAGATCTAGGCGGTGATCGCTAGCTGGGGGTTCATTTCTGCCTCTAGCGGCTCGTAAACAGCGCGTGAGCGCTAGCTGCCACTCTTTAGTGGGGCTACGAGTTTTGGTGACGTATATATCTGTGTGTTGGTGCGGAGCCCTTTGCTCGTGGGCTCTGTATCGTTAGCTGGCACACCTGCTGGTGGTATTCACCAGAACGCAACCCGGTCAGAATAGGGCAAGGACTCTAACGGGGAGACCAACGTCTGTCGGTCTAATCGGCGGGTCCACGCTTAAAAAGGCTGCTGTCGTTGACGGTGGCTGTTGTGTGGATTGGAGGTAGGTGTACGCCAAATACTAATCGCAATATCACACTGCTTTTTGCGATTTGGAGCTTGTTGACATGCTTTCCCAGGCACTAGATGGAGAGGGTTGTCAATAATGCATCGCTACAGTTATCAGGGGCAAGATATGTGCGAACGTGTACTCTGCCCCTCTTGCTCGAGAAGGAATGCATATGATGTCAGGCAATCCACCAAAAGCTCGGCGTTTTTACTTGGACCGCGCTACGCTGGTTCTACCGGAATTTGTTAATGAAAGTGTTTCCTGATGTTAAACCAAGCATTCAAAAGATTAGAAACGGTCAATGGGAGAGAAACCTTTTGCTCTTGGATTACTAGAGATGCTTCAATCAGAACGCCACGGTCGCTACTGCAAGCCCAAGCTCGACGCCGTTTTGCCAGATCTTGGGTCGACAACAGCTCTTTCGCTCGTCTCCTAGCCGCCATTCTGCGCCTCGGGTGCTCCCGCCCAACTCGTCGTTGAAGACGACTACAACGCAGCCGTCGTCAATGATCTTGTGCCACCCTCATTCGTACCGAAGATTCACGCTTCCTCGTGGCTCGCTGTGCTACTTGTCGTGCTTGATCCTCGCTGCTGGTTGTAGCTCGTCCATGTTCGTCCTATTACACGTCTTCCCTACCGGCAGGCTCTTCCATGAGCCTGCCAGCTCGCCATAGCCGGTCATACTCGGCGGTGGCGATCCATCGTCGTGCTCCATCGTCGTCCACGATATTGCATTCCATGATGCAACGCCCCGCGGCGTTTTGACGTCGTCGGCGGCGGGTTTCCACGACTCGTTGCAGCTGCTCTCGCCCAGCCGGCTCTCGTGTCTCTGTACTGGCTTCGTGTCGCGGTCGAGCGGTTTCCCGGTACGCAGCCTGCCTGGTGCGTACCGCGCGAAGTACTGACCGGCGGCTGTCTTCAACTGGTCCACTACTGTCATGTACCACTGCTCATGCAGGCGGCACTGCACGCGTGGCAGCGCCTGTTTGTGCACAGAACTCCTCATCCTCGAGGTGCTTGACAAAGTCGGCTGCTTCCTGCTCCCGCAAGCTTCTTGGATATGGTAACTCACTAAAACCCAGCTGTGCACGATGTGCTCTTCTGGCTCGCCGTCTTGGTCCTCTCGGCGGATCAGATAGTTGTCATATCCCGCGGGCGCCAGGATCTGGGCGGGGCCTATCCATTGGTGCACGACTTTCGTCAATTCTTTTTCTCTCGGATGATGATAGACCCAAGCTCGATCTCCTTTCTTGAACGTACGTCGAGCTCTAACGCGTCTGTTGTTGTACTTGGTCTGACGAGCTTGCTCTCGATCAGTGGCAGCTGCAGCAATCTCGTGACTCGTCCTCAAGTGCCCAACCAGTTCCGTGTGGTGTTCAGGTAACGTTTTTGCTTCTTCTCGCAGTGCACCTGTGGTGTAGCTAAATTACCACCGATAGCCAGGCCAGCGTGAAAGCTGCAGAAGATTTTACCAGGTGTGACCAGACAGCACTAGGGCTTCCTGGTAGTCGAGATGATACTTCCAGGTAGTCATAAAAGATATTACAGATATAGGCATACTGGCCTCATCCGGCGGCGCTTCAGCCGGAGTGCCGAGCGGACGCGAAGGAGCGTGAAGCGTCGTCACGCGTGAAGGGTTGCAAGGTGGATTGCATAGAGGAAGGTCGCTTCACTTGCATATTGTATATGAGGACCGCCAAGAGTCGGCTAGGAAAAGGAAACGGCCATGCGCCGCTAGGAAACACTTAAATAGAGCAGAATCTTCCGGGTCTCCAACAAGCGCCGAGCGCCAACGAGGTGGGTAGGCGTAGACGTGGTTGATGGCTGCCGTGGGAACCTTTAGCAGGTGAAAGCTTGTGAGGGGACCACCGCGGCAGGCCAAGAGACGTGTGTGGTGCATAGGAAGAGAGGCCTGCGAAGTCCTAGCTGAGATCTAGGCGGTGATCGCTAGCTGGGGGTTCATTTCTGCCTCTAGCGGCTCGTAAACAGCGCGTGAGCGCTAGCTGCCACTCTTTAGTGGGGCTACGAGTTTTGGTGACGTATATATCTGTGTGTTGGTGCGGAGCCCTTTGCTCGTGGGCCCTGTATCGTTAGCTGGCACACCTGCTGGTGGTATTCACCAGAACGCAACCCGGTCAGAATAGGGCAAGGACTCTAACGGGGAGACCAACGTCTGTCGGTCTAATCGGCGGGTCCACGCTTAAAAAGGCTGCTGTCGTTGACGGTGGCTGTTGTGTGGATTGGAGGTAGGTGTACGCCAAATACTAATCGCAATATCACAACTGGTGCGCATGCCCGGATTGTGCTCTGGTTGTTTGCTTCCTACAGGTCCGTCAGCTAACAAAAACAACCAACAAGTACGAGCGAGAGAGAGAGAGATGGTCAAGGCAAAATTCAGTGCGAACACTCCAGCTACGCCAGTCAAGGGTTCGAGTTCGGCGACGGCCGGAGTTTCATCCAAGGCAGGCTCAGCTAGCGCGGCCAACCCGACGGGGAAGAGCGCGTCAACTGGGAGTGGCGACGAGAGTGACCACTGGGAGGGTCGCCTTGACGAAGATGAAGAAATGGAAGAAGAGAAGGCCAAGGTGACAAGTGGCAAAGCAACAGGGGTGAAGTCGACGGGACGTTCAACCAGCCAAGCGAAGGCAGGTGGAATGACTCGCGACGAATTTTACTACGCGGGCACCGATGTTCCAGCTAACACCCCAGCTGCGAACAAGGTGGTTGGCCGAACGGTCAACATGATGTGGAAATCCCCGTGGATGAGGCTCTTTGAGCCTGAACTGGTACTTCATCCGGACTATCCCGCCCTCTGGAAGGAAATTTGGACTCACATTGACGAAGTTGGGATCCGGAAGGTGGCCGAAAACACCATCGAGGTGCTGAGGTGCCTTGGATGCAAGGTAGGAAGAGTGCCGCATCAAACTGAACTAGACGAGATCAAGATACAAGATGCGCGCTGGGAGCTGGGTTCGTGGAAGCTGCAAATTCTTCAAGCTTTAGGATGGACGACCGAGCGTGGTCCCCATGGAATGCCTCCACCGAGCACGGCAAAATCTCAGCTGGCGATGCCAACGAGCGCGAATCAGCCCACACCAGATACTGTTGGACCAACCGCGCAGAAAGCTACCCAAAGGCTTGCAATAGCTTCACCAAATGAGACAGAGCTCAAGCCAACACGTCTGGACTTCAACACGCCAAGCATCAACAGCGGTAGTAACCATGGCGGTAACACCTCATCCGGCTTCTTAGGGAAAGGATCACACCCATCGGTACTCAGTGTATCGATGATGGATGTGGATAGCGACGACGACTACAATCCGATGGATCAGTTCCAAGAGCTACGCGAGATGGCCTCCAACAACTATCAGCCAGCTGGTTCAGCTGGAAACACGATGATGGTAAGCACTCCAGTGCCGCTCGACAAGATCGAGCTCTTCTACGGCGACCGAAACCGCAGTGATGAAGCGATGACCTGGCTGAAGACTTTTGTAGTAACAATGAAGATGACTCAGCTACCTCCCGATCAATGGATTGCAGCGTTTGAACTGCGCTTACGCAGTGGAGCTCTGCACTGGTTCAAGCAGTTGAGCAGACGCACGTCCCGCAAGTGGGAACTGTTGTCGGAAGCCTTTATCCGTTACTATGGCGTCAGCCGGTCGACAACCGCCGAAACTCAGTATTACAACGCTCATCGCCGGAGCAATGAACACATTCTGGACTACTTACTCCGCCTAAACCACTACGCGAGGCGTGCAAAGGTCAATTACAGCAAGAGCGAGCGCGGGAAAGAGCACATCCGCCAATTCCTGTCCACATGCGGTGATGATGAGCTAATGGATCGATTCTACTATATGCAACTGGCAGATATAGACCAACTCGGTGATATGATCCGCATGAAGCTGCACGGAGACGAATCTAAACGACGCCGAGGAGGCTCAAGCCGCTCCCGTGAGGCCAGTTCGCGGGATGAGAGCTCTCGCCGCGATCGCCACCGGGATGACTCCCGACATCAGCCGCGAGTCACTCTGGCTGATGCTTCACTGGACGATTTAAGAGGAGAACTACGCGCTCGAGAGGAGGAATACACTTTCCGCAGTCGCGGACCAGCTACAAGTGCAAATCCCAGTCAGTGGCGCGCACACGATCGCTTCATTGATGACTATTCGGACGATGAAGACGAGGACGATCACTATCTAGACTCGGCACAAGCGGAGGAAAACGACCGTCGTCCGGATGGAAATGATCCCGACTCTCGGCGGACGAATGAATACCGCCGACAAACCGACAGAGCTTATCCGGGACAAAGAAGCCCCTACAATCCTCAGCTAGCGCAGTATGGGCGCGGTCAATACGGGCAATACAACTCCCAATACCCTCGCAGCCCTCGACGGGACAATTATCAGCCAGATATAATCTGCGGTGCATGCGGTGGCAAGAACCACCACGCACACGAATGTCGCAAGCGCTGTCCAGCTTGCGGACTCGTCCACCGACCTGGTGAGTGCGAGAAAATGCAGCAAATGTCGGCTCTGATGAAGTTTGTAGCGCGAAAGTTCAAGGATGACGACTTACCAGATGAGATCAAGGAGATCCGAGGCCATTTAAACTAGCAAGCCCGCCAACTGCAACTGGGTTGGTCACCAGCGGGCTGCCACAGTTATCTGAGCCTGTGATGGAAGCACACTATGTGTGTGCCTATCTGGGTGACGAAAAATGGCTGGATGAGTCGTCAGATGATAAGAGAAGTGAACAATGTGGGAAAAATGAAGAGAGAAGTGACCGCGACTGCGCAAATGAGAATGCGCAAGTGTGGAAGTTGTTTGAGAAGGGTGCCAGAGCACCGGATGAGACTAGAGTGTCGAAAAATGGCGCAGGAATGAGTTTGAGGTGTGCCACAGTCAGACAAGACGATGGAAGTCGGTCTGGTTGGGGCAATGGAGGTGAATTGAAGGAGATGGTGCTTCACGCGAACGAAGTGCGTGGTTGGTGGTCGCAGAAGAAGTTTGATCGAAGAATCAGGATGCGTGCATTAATCTCCGGTGCCATTAATGACCAGCGAACACGGATATTGCTGGATACAGGAGCAAACATCAGCGTGGTTAGTGCCAAGTTTGCTCGCCAACACCAGCTAAGACGATATGCACGTACCGACAAGAGTGTGAGCGTAAAAGGATTCACCAATGGTCAGCTAGGTACTCAAGAGCGCGTTCTGGTGAAAATCACGCTTGGATGGAATGTTGTTTATGGCTTTGAAGTGTGGATTATGGATCACGAAGCAGGTGTTGATGTTGTGCTTGGTACCGACTTTATGATCCCGGCCGGAGTTCGGTTGGACTTGTTCGATGGAACTGCTCAAGTTCCTGATGAGATTGTGATACCGCTACTAAAAACTGCAAGTATGAAAGAGAATGAACCAAGAATTGAGGTCACGAGTGGGCCTACACACACAATGCTAATATCAGCACATGAAGTCGAGAGTTTCACTGTTCGGCGAAGTATGCACCCGTCAATCGATACTCACGAGTTGTGGGTCCGAAGAACACATAAACTAGTGCCTACAGTCGTATGGGGCGGGCAACATCGTGTAAAGAAGGTGTTACTCACGAATGTGACGGCAGAGTCATGTTCATGCCCCGCCCACTACGTGTTCTTAGCGTGGGTCCCGATCGGGATGCTGCCTAGGAGCAGTGGGTTTGTGAGAGTGCGTTCGCGTCGATACACCGACTGGCAGGTGCTAGCATTCGAGTCGGCGCGGGACAAGACGCTGTTGAAGCGTCAACAAGCGATCTACGAAGACTGGCTGCGCTCACAGCCGCGCGCAGTTGAGCGCCACGCGTACAGTGTACCGAGGAGCATTCAGCAGCGAGATGGACTCTGGCAGCAAAGACACGCAGTGTTTACTCCCAATGATTGCGCGGAGGAGACGGGCGGACTAGCCCGTCTCCAGGAGGATGGTGAGCGACACGTGAGCGAGATTAACGAATTAATCGAGGAGCACAGACGTGCGCCCGGTACCACCGGGGGCAGTCGGGACACGCACCCGGCGATACAGGAAGACGGGGACGAACAGCCCGTCGAAATGGAGCTCGAGAGGCGGTACCTTGCTGCCGCGCAAGCAGAAATGTCTGCTGAGAGCCTCGACGAAGGCTGTACGTACGAACACGAAGGGAATGAGATAGTATTCGAGGATTACGCCCACGAGCTCGCGTTTTTGCCCGAGGTTGGTGGTGTAGAAAGCACCGAGCTTGACTATGGGGGTGGAAACGTAGTCAACCCCGACCTGGACGACGATCAACAGTGCAGACTGGTGGAGACGCTTCGGAAGCACGAAACGATAATGATAGCGAGCGGCAACGCACTACCGCCACCAGCATACGGTGTCGTGTGTGATATCAATGTCGAAGGCCACCCGCCAATCAAGCAGAGATCGCGGCGGGTGCCGCTGAAGTACTTGGGCAAACTGTACGAGCTATTGAAGGGATTATTATCAGCAGGCTTAATTGCCTTCTCGGATAGTGAATGGGCATCGCCGATTGTGATAGTGCCGAAGAAGAACGGTACTGATATACGCTTGTGCATCGACTATAAGCGAGTCAACGCAGTTACAGTGGCGATAGAGTACAGTATGCCGCTAGCTGACGATCTACTCACCGAACTTGAAGCGTACCGATGGTTTTGTTCATTGGACGCAGCTAGCGGATTCTGGGCGACAATAATGACACTACGAGCACGGAGAATCTCAGCTTTTATCTGCCCATTGGGTCATTTTGAATGGCTGAGAATGCCGTTCGGTCTAAAAAACGCACACATGATCTACCAACGGATGATAGATAATGCTCTATGGGGATACGTCCAACCGATCGGCGGATGGGAGTTGTTTGCGGAGAAAGTAGCCACGGCTGAGGCTGAAGCCAAGAATCGACGAGACCAAATGACGCAAAACGCAGATGACAGTAATGTGACTCTGCCAAAGTACGAGAAGGACCTCTTGGAGTCTGGATTGCTGCTCCAAGCTGGCGTATTAGACGATTTGATGAGCCAACCGGAGACGGACATGTTCACACACGGAGAATCAGACCAATCCAATCATGTACCGGTCTTTGGAAGGCGTTCGTTCGTGGATGACATTTGCTTCGGAGGGGCGACCTTCGATGAATGCTTACATACACTGGATAAGCTGCTCACACGCTTTGAGGAGTGTCGGATTAGCATCAGCTTCACCAAAAGCCTATTTTGCAAACGAAAGGTGACCTTCCTGTCGCACGTCGTGTCTGATGAGGGGATTGCGGCTGATCCAAAAAAGCTCGATGGCATCTGCAAGTTGCCATTCCCTACCAGCAAAAAGGGAATGCAGTCATTCCTAGGGGCGTTGAACTACTATAGTCGCTTCATACAGGACCTACCTGTCTACGGAGGGGTTTTGTACCGGCTGAGAGAGGAAGATTTCGGTCCGAATGGTGATTTGACCACGGCTAAAGCTGCGTTTGAGGTGCTCAAGAAAAATATTGCTGACGCTCCGCTGCTGGTACATTTCAAAGAGGAACAAGACGTGCATGTGATGCTGTACGTCAATAGTTGGGCAATCAGCGGTGCAGTTATGCAGATGAGAGATGACAAACTGCATCCGGTCCGATTCGTCGGGCGCGTACTTCACGACGCAGAAACGAGATATTATCCGGCTGAGCTGGAAGTGTTAGCCCTGCTGAGGGTGCTGCGAGTGTACTACACGCAGCTGTGCGGCAAGAGGATCATTGTTTACACCCGATTCTCCACGCTAAAGTGGATATTCGAGAAGAACACCATGTTTGGACGCTCAGAACGTTTTGCAGCGCTGCTATCTCCTTGGCATCTACGAATTCAAAAAGTCAATACGAAGGATTACAAGTTCATGCAGCTGCTGCACGCGTCAATCACACCGTCAGTGTCCTTGGATGACAGTCTGGCCGGATTGGAACCACCAGCCAAGCACAACGAGAATGTGGCAAGAATAGACCCTGAGCTAATGTATGCTAAGCTCGACCCCAGTTATGACGGACATGTGGTTACGTTCGATGGGTCAGCGAAACCAGAGAAGAGTGGACGCACCGGCAGCAGTGCGTGGGTCCTGTGGAAGCTACCCAGTTGGACAGTGGTAGAAGCAGCGACTGTGCATCTCCCATCAGCAACAGTCAACGAGGCAGAATACATAGGGATGAACAAAGGTGTTGAGGCGGCTCTCAGCCGGGGAGTTACCGAGCTAGTGATAGTCGGAGATTCTCGGCTGGCTATCCAGCAGGCGATGGGTGCTATCCACTGCCACAAAGATTCACTCAAGTGTCATCTCATGCAGCATCAAGTATTGACAGCCAAACTAAGGAAAGTGCAGTACCGACACGTGAGCCGGGAATACAATGCTGCTGCAGACTCGCTAGCCGGGGAGACACTGTCGACACAAGTTAGCAAGGTTGTGCTGGATGAAACCAGAAAGCAGCAGCTTGTGACGCTAAACCGAGTCCCGGAGGTGATCTATACCCAAAACGCGTCAGCTAGTGCTACACCCCAGCTACATGATGAAGTTCAAGATGAGGAGGAACCCCAAGTCACCGTTCTCACTCGAAGCAAGGCGAGACGCCAAGTGCGATTTGTAGAGCCAATAGACAATGGGCGTGCACCACCAGCAGATGTGAACCCCGTGATATCAACTACGGATGATGAAGCGACAGATAAGCCCACGGCAGAACGCATGAGTGCCTATAATCCTGACGAAGACCCATTAGAAGCTCACCGAGAGCGGATGAGACGGATAGCAGTTGCTCAGGATGAAGAATTGGAGTGGAACCGGATGAAGGCATATCTCCGAGGTGAACTTGACCAGATGACGTACAAGCAAGCTAAACGCTGCGGTAAGGTGGCAGAGCACTTTGTGCTGAACGAAGACGATCTATTGTACTACTTGGATGATAGCAGATCGGCTGCAGGCGAAGATGGAGGAACACCAACTCTCAAATTGGTAGTTCCGACGACGCTCATCTACGAAATACTCCACTCGTGTCACACTTCGATGGAAGGAGGGCACCAAGGAATCGTTCGCACGTTCATGAAGGCGAAGAGACACTACTACTGGCGAGGACTGTACGTGGACTGCAAAATGTATGTCCAGAGCTGTCCAGATTGCTGTTCCGGCAAGGGTAAACCTCAGCTGAGGGGATTCTCGCCGGGGAATATCCAACCAGAGCGACCTTTTCAGCTAGTATCGATGGATTTTGTCATCCCGCTGCCAAAGACGACGCGAGGCAACGTTGCGCTTCTTCTATTCCAGTGTACTTTTACCGGATTCGTCGTGGCTAAGGCCATGGGCGACACGAGTGCCCTCGAGGTGGCGAAAGCCTTCGAGGAATGTATTCACAGACGCTGGGGAGCACCAACTATCATCCGACACGACAGAGATCCGCGGTTTATGAGCGAAGTGTTCCGCGCGTTTAGAGATATGATGAGAGTCCGATCCAGAGCGACTCTCAGCTACCGTCCTCAAGCAAATGGGCAACAAGAACGATCTGTCCAGTCGGTGGTCAATGCAGTGAGAGCCTATGTAGAAGATCCACTACAGCAAGACTGGGATGACATCGCAGAGCGTCTTGTAATGGCGATCAATACGTCACTAGACACTACCCGAAAAGAGACGCCATTTTATTTGGTCCATGGATGGGACCCGCACACCATGATGGATGCCATGACTTCTTCGTTCAAGGGGCGTGGCGATTGCTCAGATGCTGCAACATGGCGCAGGGAGATCAGCCGACAGCTCGAAGTGGCTCAACGGCTAGCTAAGAACTACCAGAGGGAAGAGCAGAAGCGCAGAGCTGATGAGAATAACTCCCAGCTTAGCCAGCTGGAGTTACCACAGATTGCAAATGATGCTGATGATGAAGTAGCTCAGCCAGTCAATGCGTTCGTTCCCAAGCGACTCGTGTGGCTATACATGGCTCGAGTCAAGCCGGGTTTAACGAAGAAGCTTGCCCATTTGTGGCACGGACCTTTCCGCATCCGCAAACAGGTAGATCAGTTTGCTGTGGAGCTGGAGTTACCAGATCGAAGCGGGTATCGATTCCATTCAGTAGTTCACATCGCTCGACTCAAGCTGGTAAAAGATCATCCAGAAAGACCACAGGTGCGGCTAGCAGAAGGAATCGACCGGGATGAGAGGTTTGATTTCGATGAAGAGTTGTTACCAGAGGATAGCTGGGAGAAAGAGGCACAAGTCGACGAATATGAAGTCGAAGCCATCCTGGATGACCGTCAGCCGGTGTCGACACGAAGTGGTCGAGTGCGCAGAGAGTTTCTGGTGAAGTGGAAAGGATACGATGAAGCCACATGGGAACCAGAGTCTCATCTAGCTTGTGGAGGATTGCTTTTCGACTACTTACAGGAAAAAAGGCGAAGGAGCAGGCTGCAAATGGTTCAGAGTGCGGATGAGAGCTAATGAATGAGCTCTTGTCAATCGGTACAGCACCAAAGAGAAGAACGAGACAATGAAATACCAGAAAAAGAAGAAAACTGCAAACAAAACGAAAAAAAACGACATGTATTGAATGCATTAGATGAGAAGAATCGACCGAAATCAAGAAGCACAGCCACTTAGCAATGTGATATACATTCCCCAACTGCCTAGATCGTAGTAGTCGAGCCCTCATCTTCCATAACCGGCGCGGCAGCGAGATCCTGTGGGCCGTCGCGAGGCAGTAGCTTGTGAATGGCGAAAGGATGTTCGTGCTTGGCCATGATCCAGCATCCTCTGTGTGGTTCAATGATAGTGATGTCGGCCAACTCAGCTACCCAATCTGCAGTAGCTGGATACCAGTCAAGATTGTGCTTGGCCATCAAAATCATCGACGGATCCATCAGCAGCGATGGATGAACAAGCTTCAGCTCGAGCAGTATCAAGAATGCACGCGCAAAGCGCAGCCAGTGGTAACGCAAGGTATCTTGGCGGCTCTTGCGTAGCTTGGTATACTTCGCCCATGCAGCAACTCGTGGATCTGAAGATCTCATCCCAAGCGTAACTGCGTCTTTTGGAATCCAAAATTCGCGTTCCCACAAAGCGCGAAATTGATCTTTACGGAATCGGTCCCACATGGGAAATAGTACTCGCAGGGGAGAACTTGGATCTCTCTCGTTGAAGGTAACGGGACGACGCAACTGAAGACTCCTATAGCCCTTCCAAGTAGTGTCAGCATCAAATTCCATGATCCCTACTACAGTAGACGGGATTGCAGTGGTGGGCTTGCTGGTCGACGGGTGCGAGAGGCCCCGAGCAGCTAAGAATTTATCCCACGCCGCCTGATAGCTAGGTGACTCCATTATCACAGCAAAGATAGAGTTGTGCACCTCGCCATCAGGCAGCTTGGAGTAAGCTGATACCAAGTCGGCAGGAGCATCAGGAACAGCCTTCATATAAGAACGAGGAGCAGAAAATCTCTTCAGCTTTTGCTTCTTAATGGCGCTGCGGGACAGAGCGTCTGTTTCTGTCTGTCGCTTACGAGATGGCGTTGTTGGGGTGAGATTCAGAGGCTGACCGGTTCCATCCGACGTTGTGTGAGAGCCAACTACTGATTGTGCATTGAGAGCTTCATCTGCAGATGATGGAAGATCGGCTAGAGGTTTAGTGGCATGTGTCAAAGAAGTAGCTGTAGCCAGACGCGCTGATGAAGCTGAAGATCGCAGAGAACGAGATTTTCGGCTGGGAGGAACAAGCGCACTGACAGCAAACATACTTTGATTGCAATCACCAGCTGAGAGAGCAACAAGGCGAGCACTCGCATCTGCCGCAGCAGAACGTACCGAGCGGCGTGTAAGAGTTGCTCGAAAAGGAGATTCACTTACCAGCACTTGCTTGATCGACTTTCCTTTGACTCTAGAGGCTGGTGGATAGAGTGCAGTGGCTTTTGTTGTGTCAGAATCATCGCCCGAATCTTCCAAGATATCAGTACTACTTGAACCTTCATCCGACCGGTTACGTGGCTTGTCTGCTACTGCTGATTGCTGCCGAGTCGCATCGAAACCTCGGGTAATGCTGACAGCTTTGGTGGCCGCGTTAGATGAAGGAAGTGCCGATGAAGCAACACCAGAGAGGATAGCTGGTCCACGAGACGCACTTGTGATGAGTGTTGTGCCTGCCGGCAAAGGAGATTTGTCTTCTTCAGCAAGCTCTGGATGAGCGAGATCAGGCACGAAAGAAGTGACATCAGCAATATCCGTGACGTCATAAGTGATTCCAGGAAACGCACGCTCTTCGGACTCACTTGAACTAGACGACTCATGGCGGTGAGCACGCGACTCTCGCAGAGAATCAGCTACTGCATTCTTCCTCGTCATGACTAGCTTTTGAAGAACATCTTGCGTGGCTGCACACTTGCCCGGCTTAGCTGAGATTGCCTTATTCATTGAAACCCGAGAGGTTTGGCTAGCAGGTCTCGATGCCGATACAGAATCCACTGTAGCCGTGGAGTTTTGCAGAGATGATGAATCCTGAGTGTCAATACCCTCGAGCGAGTCATGACCCTGATTTTGGAGCAGCGCCGCCAGTGCAAATGTCGCACTTGGGGTATCCAAGCGGGTGGTCTGGCCGGTGGCATCGATCAGGGACTGTATTCGGCTGAGACGAGCTTCGCTGAGATGTTTTATGAGAGATCCCCAGCTATTGCTGCCCTTCAGTAGGGCGCTTAGCTTGGGATAGCGACGAAGAAGTGTGGCACGAGCAACTTGATTGGGTAGCAATGCGTCTGGTGTGAGATCATGCATTGACAAACCTGCCCAGCATGCATTAGTCGCGATAAACATGACACTAGCGTGTTCAGCAGCAGCGTACCGGCTAAGAAGGCGGCCTCGTCGGATGGAGAAAGATTGTGAAGGCTCACGTATCGGGTGAAAAAATCTAGTGCGTTATCTCGCGCTGCGATCTGTTTGTTTAGACGTGCCACCTCGAGCTTCAAAAGTCTAGCGGTGTTCTGTTGCCCATGCACAAGGACATCCTGGAGGGCGTGATAGTCTTGGCTGACTTGTCGGTATCGTTCTCGAAGTGCAGCCAGCTGATTTTCCAGAAACTCGCACTGCTTCGAGGTGATAGAACACTCCTTCTTATACTCATCAACTGTCAATCGAAGGGATTGCACTTCGGCTTGAGCTGCCTCGCGGTGTTGCTCCGAGTTGAACAAGCCAGTCTTGTACTCGCTAACAAGATTCTGATACTTAGCTAGCTCAGTGTTCTGAGCCGAGAGTTCTTCCTGGAGCTTATGGAGCTCGAGAACAAGCTCGCGGACCCTTTTGCTCTTAGATTCGAGGTCCCGCTGAGATAACTGCAGTTCTACCGCAAGACCTTTAGCTGAGACTTCAGCAACAGATAGCGGATGAGCGGATGGCCGCTTCCAAGAATCTCGAACAAGGCAAGACAGCTCATGCAGCGACTTGACGTCCAGAAGTTTGTCGGTCACATCCTCGCTCGCGAGTTCAGGATAACCTGAGTGCGCAAGCTGAAATGCCATGATGGGAGCTACGAGCTCACTGATGCGACGGAACTCGAGGGTCAAAGCATCTATCGACACGCTCGAATCATGCCGGGCTTTGATCTCCATGTCGCTCTTGCCTTCATCCGTGTCCTGGTGCAGCGGAGCATCAGGAGAACCGTCACGAGACAGTGACGTAGGGCGTGGGAATCGGTATCTGCTGCTGGAAGGGAAAGCTGGCGACTGGAACGGACTTGGAGCAAGACCGAGAGGGCCGGTAGCCGTGATATTGTGGCGAGAAGGAGTAGCTGATGGTTCCGCTGCATCAGATTGAGCAGACAAAGCAAGCAGTCGAGCATCAACTGAAGATCTCGGCGCAGGTGTGGCTGTCGGGGATGACGGCCGGCCGGACGAGACGTTCTCTCCTGAGTCAGCCTGGATAGTCAAACCAACAGACCATGGAACGTAGTGTCAGCCAAGGCACGAGCAGAGAGCTGGCCAAGAATGATGAGCTGAACGTGTGTCGATGTACCATGGCAACGCGCGAGCGCCGGCGAGCTGAGAGCACCAGCAGATGACAAACCGAGATGACTTGGATGGGGGAGTTTCGGCAAGGAGATGCTATCGTTGTCTCAGAAGTTCTCAACCCTCGCCACAGAAGGTTCGGATTGCGAAAGGGGCGGTTGTGGTGTAGCTAAATTACCACCGATAGCCAGGCCAGCGTGAAAGCTGCAGAAGATTTTACCAGGTGTGACCAGACAGCACTAGGGCTTCCTGGTAGTCAAGATGATACTTCCAGGTAGTCATAAAAGATATTACAGATATAGGCATACTGGCCTCATCCGGCGGCGCTTCAGCCGGAGTGCCGAGCGGACGCGAAGGAGCGTGAAGCGTCGTCACGCGTGAAGGGTTGCAAGGTGGATTGCATAGAGGAAGGTCGCTTCACTTGCATATTGTATATGAGGACCGCCAAGAGTCGGCTAGGAAAAGGAAACGGCCATGCGCCGCTAGGAAACACTTAAATAGAGCAGAATCTTCCGGGTCTCCAACAAGCGCCGAGCGCCAACGAGGTGGGTAGGCGTAGACGTGGTTGATGGCTGCCGTGGGAACCTTTAGCAGGTGAAAGCTTGTGAGGGGACCACCGCGGCAGGCCAAGAGACGTGTGTGGTGCATAGGAAGAGAGGCCTGCGAAGTCCTAGCTGAGATCTAGGCGGTGATCGCTAGCTGGGGGTTCATTTCTGCCTCTAGCGGCTCGTAAACAGCGCGTGAGCGCTAGCTGCCACTCTTTAGTGGGGCTACGAGTTTTTGTGACGTATATATCTGTGTGTTGGTGCGGAGCCCTTTGCTCGTGGGCTCTGTATCGTTAGCTGGCACACCTGCTGGTGGTATTCACCAGAACGCAACCCGGTCAGAATAGGGCAAGGACTCTAACGGGGAGACCAACGTCTGTCGGTCTAATCGGCGGGTCCACGCTTAAAAAGGCTGCTGTCGTTGACGGTGGCTGTTGTGTGGATTGGAGGTAGGTGTACGCCAAATACTAATCGCAATATCACACACCTCGCAGTAACTTATCGGGCGATCTCAGGCGTCTTATCACCATTGACTCCATCTTGGCGCCGAAGACGGGCAACGAAACGGGCGAGTTACCGAAACCGACGCCTTGGTTGACGCGCGCCAGCAGCAGCGAGCCGTGCGCCTGCGACGCATTGAGGCAGACCCACGAGGTCTCCCTTAATGCGGTGTGGCCGTACCACTGGATTAAGTAGTTGAGGGAGGACTTCATGACGAGCATGCCTACTGACCCGAAGAAGAGATTATCGAGCTACGCGCGGACGCAATGGTCGTTACCCTTGGTGGTGTGGTTGGCAAAGCTCCAAACAATTTTTTTTGGAAAAATGGATTTTTGGGACAGACCACCTACCCCAGCCAGCCAAAACGAGGATTACTCAGAATCTTCGTAATTAGACTATAATCAGTTACGGAGGGAGCTTTTCGCACTAGCCTAGCTGGCGGCACAGCCTGTTTTGCTCTACGAAGAGAATGTTAGAGCGTGCTTGTAAATGTGAAAGCCAGCGACAAACCTCGAACGCGAGAGCTTGAGCGCTTAGGACGTTGTCCTTCACGACGTCTACCTCTCGTCGACTGATAATCCCACTTGGAATAGCGAAATGAGATCTTAACGGCACCCGTAAGGCGCCAGTTGATATTCGCTTCTGGCTTCGAAGACAGCGAATGGTCGAAACGCCAATGCACTGGGTACAGTATGAGGCTGTTGACCTTGCACATTGCCCATAGATTGTCGACCTCGAACACGTCGTTGAACCCGCCACGTCGAACAGCGTTCCCACCGAAAAAAATGCCCCACACAGTTTCCTCCTCTTCAATGTCCATCACATCATCTGATTCGGACTCAGATTGTGCAGCGCTTGATGAAGGGCTTGGTGGCGCTGGTGGTGGTCCTATGCGCTGCCGAATAAAGCGACCGTCCGCCAGACGATCGAATGAGGTTGCATGACGTTGTCTGGCGTGAGCGGGAGCATGAACGCTGTAGAATTGAAAAAAAGCAAGGAAGCAATCGACTCAAGACACTACTATATTGCAACATCAAATATAGTTAACAGCAGCTCTTTTATTTTGAGATGGTGGTCGCTGCTGTTTTAGGAGAGAGTGCATGGGGGATCCCATCTACACAGTACATATTCACTTCCGGGTCTGTGGTCTAGATGCTACTGCCACACTACCTTTGTAGATCATTCGGCTGGTTGATGACAGACTTTGTTTGCTCGGCAGTGAAGCTTTCCACAGGGAACGCGTTGTCATCATCTTCGAGTCGGTCGTTAAAGATATCAGCCATTTTTTGGCCACCCAACAGAGCTGCACGCAACTGTCGAAACTTGACGTTATCGTTTTCCGATGGCCTTCTTTTGCAGCATTTCTGAGCGCACGATTTTTTGCTGACGCCTCACCTCAGCGAACGGAGAGTCTGGGAAGGGTTCGTCAGGAAGATCGGTGGGCAAAGTGCTTCGAGGTGCCTCAAGCGCGTCATCGTCTTCGCAATCGTCGATAACTCCGTTGCCACGGCTCACAAGTACGCCATTTTTCTCATCTTCTCTGGCCAACTGATTAGAGTCCTCGAGATCGTTAAGCATGTTGAAAAAAAAAGATCCTTCTCAGCAATCGCTGACAGCAACTCGTCGTGGCAGTCAAGGCCGTCGATCACTTGACGCTGCAGCCTTCGGACATACTTACTCACACCCTCTAGAACGCAGCGAAACCCTGGCAGCTCGCTAAGGTACTGTGCTCCCGCCTCCTCGAACGATACCTCAATCGTCTCTCCGCCGTGGCTGTAGTTACGCGAGCCTGGAGATTTGGAGTATGGACGACAAGTCTTCCTGCTGGAGTCCTCGGAGTCGATGATGATGCTCTCGATGAGGGGATGCACTATGCTTTAGGGTTTAGGGTCCCTAATCAGTATATGACATTGGGCAATTATACTTGAAATTTGTATCCAAACCCTAATGACATTGGGCAACCCTCCTCGGACCCAATGTCATATAGATTTTAATACAAATTTCAAGTATAATTGCCCAATGTCATGCTGGCGCGCAGTGTCGTATATATTTCAATACAAATTTCAAGTATAGTTGCCCACGGGTATAACATCCGATACAAAAATGGAAACCCACCCACGGTACTACCGCAAAGCCATACAGTACAGAACAACGATGTCACAGGAATGTTGCCAGATTATTGGCAGTTGTGATGTACATTGTGCGGGTAGTAAAACGACATGTACTGCTACCGTAGCAAGTTGATAGAAGTGAATGCTACACAGGCAAGTTGTTCTCAATCTACAAGCCAATGTCGTTCGTGTCATGATATATTGCGTGACCATCAATGTTATTTGTGCAAGCGGATGGAAATAAAACATGAACCAAATCAAACTTACACGCAGAACATGAAGCAAATTCAAAAGATGGACAATCAACTACCAAGGAAACAAAACATACTAGGTATAGCAGTGGGCGACTGTGAATGGATACGAGAAACAATACGTGTTCGTGAACTTGATGTCACCAAGGTACACATGTGGAACATACCATGAGCGAGTGTAATCCTACTTCTTGGATAGGCAATGAAATCATATGCCATGAGATTCTACAAACGGATATTTGACTGACATGTGATGGATGACAAGCTGTGACGGCTACTTCACGATCAATACTTGATGTAATATGGACTGAGACGTGACATCTAGTGTCTGAGTTGAGACACCATTGATTACTACAGCTGACCTAGTTGATCGGCAAGGGAGCTGATGTGAAGCATGTAATGAAGACTAAGTCAACCAAACTGAAGCACATGATTCACTATACAGTGAAGTGTGCAAAGAACATGATGAAGTAGCACACCGATTGATAGCGACTTACCTGCCTTCACAGACGCAGCTATGCTCTTTCCACAACCAATATCTAGTAACTTTGAAGCAAACATGTGCTGTGCTTGATGCTTTGTATAGTGCAATGAACTGTGTGTAGCCAGAGCGATTGGAATTCGACTTGATCATGCAGAGCGAATCTTGTTTTCAACCAAGTAGAATTGAATGAACACCATGTCGGCGCTGGTGTGTGAGCTGAACTGTGATGTGTGCACTACTAGCATGAGTAAATGCTGTCGCGAGTCTCTATCAGAGATGATGATGGATAGCAATGATGTTCAGCACATTGTGGTTCGGCAGTAAGTGGTGATGTTTGAAGTGAAGTAGAGTATAATTGAAGAAGATCGTAGAGCAATGAGTGTTTGATGACGCATGTGATGGTGTTGTGTGTGCAGAGGATAAGAGGAACAATAAAACGTAGTTATGGAGAATGGTACGCGGATGTGTGAAGAGCGTCGGAGGCGCGGCGAGTATGGGACAACCTAATGATAGGCATCAACATCATATTGGTGCGAAGCTGATTGCTACATATTGAATGAAGATGGCAGTTTGAAGTAGTTCACGACATCTACTTATTCGAAGTGATGAGAACACATATTCGATGCGAATGCTCGCGCAAAGCTGTGTAGGTGTATTTGAAAACCCGGTGTGGAGTATGATTAGGGTTTTGAAATATATCGGTAATAAATCGGAAAGAAAATGTAAGCTACGGACAGGGTTTAGGGTTTAGGGTCCCTAATCAGGGCAGGACATTGGGCAATTATACTTGAAATTTGTATTGAAAATGGCAGGACATTGGGCAACCCTCCTCGGACCCAATGTCCTGCCATTTTCAATACAAATTTCAAGTATAATTGCCCAATGTCCTGCCGTCGCGCAATGTCCTGCCACTTCCAATACAAATTTCAAGTATAATTGCCCACGGGTATAACATCCTATACAAAAGCGAAACCTCACCCACGGTACCACCACAATGCCATACAGTATGGAACAGCTATGTCACAGGAATGTTGCCAGATTATTGGCAGTTGTGTTGTACATTGTGCGGGTAGTAAAACGACATGTACTGATACCGTAGCAAGTTGATGGAAGTGAATGCTACACAGGCAAGTTGTTCTCAATCTACAAGCCAATGTCGTTCGTGTCATGAGATTTTGCGTGACCATCAATGTACTTTGTGCAAGCGGATGGAATGACAACATGAACCAAATCAAACTCACACACAGAACATAAAGCAAATTCAAAAGATGGACAATTAACTACCAAGGAAACAAAACAGACTTGGTATAGCAGTGGGCAAGTATGAATAGATAAGAGAACAACACGCGTTCATCGACTTGATGTAGCCAAGGTACACATGTGGAACATACCATGAGCGAGTGTAATCCTACTTGTTCGATTGGTCCGCAATGAAATCAAACGCCATGAGATAGTACCAAAGGATAATTGACTGACTTGTGACCGATGATAAGCTGTGACGACTAATCCACGACCAATACTTGATGGTTAAATGACTGAGACGTGACATCTAGTGTGTGAGTTGAGACACCTTTGATTACTACAGCTCACCTAGTTGATCGGCAAGGGAGCTGATGTGAAGCATGTAATGATGATGAAGTAAACCAAACTGAAGCACATGATTCACTATCCAGTGAAGTGTGCAAAGAACATGATGAACTATCACACCGATTGCTAGCGACGTACTTGCCTTGACAGACCCAGCTATGCTCTTTCCACATCAATATATAATAATTTTGAAGCAAATCTGTGCTGTGGTTGATGCTTTGGATAGTGCAATGAACTGTGTGTAGCCAGAGCGATTGGAATTCGACTTGATCATGCAGAGCGAATCTAGTTTTCAACCAAGTAGAATTGAATGAACACCATGTCGGCGCTGGTGTGTCAGCTGAACTGTGATGTGCGCACTAGCATGAGTAAGTGCTGTCGCGAGTCTCTATCACAGATGATGATGGAAAGCAATGATGTTGAGCACATTGTGGTTCGACAGTAAGTGTTGATGTCTGAAGTGAAGTAGAGTATAATTGAAGAAGATTGTCGAGCAATGAGTGTTTGATGACGCATGTGATGGTGTTGTGCAGACGATAAGAGGAACAATGAAACATAGTGATTGAGAATGGTACGCGGATGTGTGAAGAGCATCGGAGGCGCGGCGATTATGAAACAACATAATGATAGGCATGAACAACATATTGGTGTGAGGCTTATTGCTATATATATACTATGCGGAATGAACGTTCATTCGGGGTTCCGTGGTGCCGTAATATTACGTAAATTACTGGGTTTTGTTTGCATTCGATACCGTAATTTACTTGATTCGGACTGTAATAAACCCGTATTTTACGAACAGGGTTTAGTAGAGTTAGTAGGGTTTAGGGTTTAGGGAAGTTAAACAGGGGAGGACAATGGCCCATTTCATACAAACTTCAAGATAAAATGGGGAGGACAATGGCCATCCCTCCCCGGAGCCATTGTCCTCCCCTTTTTATCTTGACTTTTGTATGAAATGAGCCATTGTCCTCCCCGAGCGCAGATGTCCTCCCCCTTAACTATGGAAACTCCCTATATGTGGGCCCTTGATGGACACTCCGATACAAAAACTAACCTCACCCACGGTACTACCGCAAAGCCATACAGTATGACACAACGATGTCACAGGAATGTTGCCAGATTATTGGCAGTTGTGATGTACATTGTGTGGGTAGTAAAACCACATGTACTGTCACCGTAGCAAGTTGATGGATGTGAATGCTACACAGGCAAGTTATTCTGAATCAAGCAACCGTTGCCATTGCAGTTCTTGTAATGGAAAGGTGCGTGACCATCAATGTACATTGTGTAAGCTGAAAGACTGACACATGTACCAATTCAAACATGCACAGGCAGAACATGAAACAAAAGCTAATGATGGACAATCAATTATCAGCAAACAAAACCTACTTGACATAGCACTGGGCAAGTATGAATAGATAAGAGAACAACACGCGTTCGTGAACCTGATGTCACCAAGGTACACATGTGGAACATACCATTAGCGAGTGTAATCCTACATTTTTGATTGGTCTGCAATGAAATCAAACGCCGTGAGATGTTACCAAAGGATAATTGACTGACATGTGATGGATAACAAGCTGTGACGGCTACTTCATGATCAATACTTGATGGTTAAATGGACTGAGATGTGACATCTAGTGACTGAGTTGAGACACCATTGATTACTACAGCTGACCTAGTCGATCGGCAAGGGAGCTGATGTGGAGCATGTAATGAAGATGAAGTAAACCAAACTGAAGCACATGATTCACTATCCAGTGAAGTGTGCAAAGAACATGATGAACTATCACACCGATTGCTAGCGACGTATTTGCCTTGACAGACCCAGCTATGCTCTTTCCACAATCAATATATAATAATTTTGAAGCAAATCTGTGCTGTGGTTGATGATTTGTATAGTGCAATAAACTATGTGTAGCCAGAGCGATTGGAATTCGACTTGATCATGTAGAGCGAATCTTGTTTTCAACCAAGTAAAATTGAATGAACACCATGTCAGCGCTGGTGTGTGAGCTGAACTGTGATGTGTGCACTAGCATGAGTAAGTGCTGTCGCGGGTCTCTATCACATATGATGATGGAAAGCAATGATGTTGAGCACATTGTGGTTAGACTGTAAGTGGTGATGGCTGAAGTGAAGTAGAGTATAATTGAAGAATATTGTAGAGCAATTAGTGTTTGATGACGCATGTGATGGTGTTGTGCAGACGAGAAGAGGAAGAATGAAACATAATGATCGAGAATGGTACGTGGATGTGTGAAGAGCGTTGCAGGCGGTGCGAGTATGAGACAACATAATGATAGGCATGAACAACATATTCGTGGGAGGCTGATTGCTACATATTGAATGACGATAGGAGGTTCAAGTAGTTCACGACATCTGTTTATTCGAAGTGATGAGAAGACACATTTGATGCGAATGCGCGTGTAAAGCTGTGTAGGTGTATTTGAAAACCCGGTGTGGAGTATGATTAGGGTTTGGAAATTTATCGGTAATAAATCGGAAAGAAAATGTAAGTTACAGATAGGGTTTAGTAGGGTTTAGTAGGGTTTAGGGTTTAGAGACTGATCCCCTGGAGATCTAGCCAGCCAATCTTTCTGAAAATTTGGGAGGATATGTAAATGACCCATACGGACTCGGAGGACAAGTCGAATTTTCTGAAATAACTCTGGAACTTTATCAAAAACTGTGAAAAATAGTAAATCAGAATCCAACCAGCCGATTTCAATTTTTCTTTTTTCAACGTACTCAGCGTGGCCGATTTAGTGGGGGTAGCATGTTTCAGAAGTTCAATATGAAAAGTATTAGTGGAGATATGGAGGATATGTATACCCAAAGTATACCGTTCGGATGGAGTATACTATCAACCGGAATATACGGTCTAAATGTATAGCGATATACATAGCAGACATATACACATAGAAGCCGTATGATATACACACCACATGTATACATATACGGCCCCGTATCGTACCTATATATAGTGACCAAGCAACATACTGCCACGGAAATATAGTGACAACAGGGCCTGCCATGTGTAATAGTACAACCCTTTAATAGAACAACCCTTTACAGTCAGCACCCTAGACATGGTGGATACGAGACAATGTTGTGAGAGCTGTCAACTATGTAATAGTGCGACATGGTTGGTATACCGATGACGAAGTTATACGTCTGCGGTACGACAGAAGTATGATTCATGCAATGCTACGAAGACGTATAGTCCGAGTGAATACGTGCACGAAGATATGTAGTAGTAGTTGAGAACCTGGTGTGGAGTATGATTAGGGTTTGGAAATGTATCGGGAAGAAATTGGTAAACTACGACAGGGTTTAGTAGGGTTCTAGGGTTCTAGGGTTCTAGGGTTCTAGGGTTCTATATATATACTATGCGGAATGAACGTTCATTCGGGGTTCCGTGGTGCCGTAATATTGCGTAAATTACCGGGTTTTGTTTGCATTAGTTGCCGTAATTTTCTTGATTCGGACCGTAATAAACCCGTATTTTACGAACAGGGTTTAGTAGGGTTTAGGGTTTAGGGTTTAGGGTTTAGGGAAGTTAAACAGGGGAGGACAATGGCCCATTTCATACAAACTTCAAGATAAAAAGGGGAGGACAATGGGTTTAGGGTTTAGGGTTTAGGGTTTAGGGTTTAGGGTTTAGGGTTTAGAAGCTGTCCTGAAAAAAAGTGCCCAGCAAGGTATACTTTTGATTATGTGGGATCTTAGATGACATATTGGGATGGATGAAACCAACTTTTTTTTTGTCTGTCGTCGACCTACTTTTTGAGCTACGGTCGAAAAACTGTCACAATTTATACGATTTTGAAAGTCACCAGGAAGACCTATATTGGTGATATGATATGATTAGGATATTGTATTGGAAGCATTTATATTGTCGGTCGAAGAATTTCTGTGGAGGACTTCAAAAGTTATAAGCGTCTGAAGTTGTCGCTTGGAGATGATCAAGATGGGCTATTTCTCAGTATTAAAAACGTTTGGGGGTGCACTTTTTTTACTCACACACTTCTGTTGGATCGATATAAGATTAATGACGTACTTTAGTCGCTTCTATGTCCCATAATAGAAGCGTTATTAAACGACAACTAGATGCTCACACCCCCTTCATGCCTTATATACAGTTTTCAAGATGTTTGAGATCGACAAAACATTTTTTTTCATAATCTCCATAGTCGATATAGTAGGGGTAGGAAAGGTAGTCATCACCTTTGGGACCATAGAAAGTCCAGGAAATAAAGTCATACGGCTGTGGATCGTTCTTACAGGCAATCAGTATTCTATTCTTACCCAACTATTTACACTTGAGTTCAGCGATGCCAATAGAACATTGGAATGGTCCATAGACATATGCAGCATTACCACACTATAGACCACATACAGTTGACGACAAAGACAACCACAATCACACATACTATGACATTCAATTTATCACCACAACTTGACAACGGTAGACAAGAGCGGAGTATTTTTGACGTTTCTACAATGGAAAAAATAGGTGAACAGAGATGTGCGCGATAGAGTTGTTTAAAGTGCGTTTGTTTGTCGAGTGTGCGTGCGTTTGAGTTTGTGTGTGTGTATTTGTGTGTGATGTGTTTGTGTGTGTGTGTAAGTGTGAATATCAAGTGTTGCTAGTTCAGCTGGTTTGATGTCCATGGTGTTGTGATCATGGCGTGGGTTCGATTCCCTCCGTCGTCGAATTTTTCCTTTAGCAACACAAAACACCCTTTCATGATCTTTTGATCGTTTGCTCACCTGAACCACTCGGTGAATTGCTTGATTTCAAAGATATGTATTGTGTTTGTACTATTTGTTGTATTGGTTTGAGTGTATTGTAGGGTTTAGGGTTTAGGGTTTAGGGTTTAGGGAACTTAAACGGGGGAGGACAATGGCCCATTTCATACAAATTTCAAGATAAAAAGGGGAGGACAATGGCCATCCCTCCCCGGAGCCATTGTCCTCCCCTTTTTATCTTGACTTTTGTATGAAATGAGCCATTGTCCTCCCCGAGCGCAGATGTCCTCCCCCTTAACTATGGAAATTCCCTATATGTGGGCCCTTGATGGAAACTCCGATACAAAAACTAAACCTCACCCACGGTACTTCGCCAAACTTACCAATGTAATGCGATGTTATCGTATTGTTTTTTTTTCATGCTATTAATGATAACAAAAGACGAGTGAAATTAGTAGTGTTACGTCACACATTGTGGATATATATTAGTGCTAGGGAGTGGCGTTTAGTTCGCCCACAAACTACATCTAAAGCCCATTACCCCTAGCACATATGCAATAAAACGTCACTTGAACGTGTGGCAACTAGTCCAGACCACTTCTTGATTAGATGTGGTGGTCGTGTGTGGCGTTGTAATCATCGATGAACTGAGTGAACTGCTCATCAGTGAGGTCCCCGAACAGATCATCATCTTCGTTCTCGATTTCTTCTGAAGATGATTCAACCACAGGTGGTCCAAACCCAAAGTCGATTGACTCGACGTCGTCAGCATCTTCGTCGTTCGTCTCTCGCTTGGATTCAGCACGTGCTGGAGCAGCTTGTTTTGCTTCGTTGCTTGGTGCTTCGTTCGCACTAGGCATTGCAGTGTCATCGTCACCACCGTTCTCATTTTCGTCTCTGAAAAGATCGCTATCGAGATTGCACATTGGCATGAGACCAGTCACCTCATTCACCATGTGCAAGGTGCCCAATGCCCGCTCGACGGAGTCATCAACACGGTACTCTGATTGCTGCATTTGAAAACTGTGGCACATTTGGCGCGACAGCTCGTACATCTGCGTCATGTCGAGAAATTGCTTCGCGTAGTTGATGAAGATGCTTCTGCAATCTCGGATGGTGACGTTCACACCAAATTCACCGTGCACAAGACCTTGAAAATGACGAGTGAGATACTTGTCCGGGCTCAATTTCTTGTTGAGAAACATGTGATCCGCACACCAGAGTGGTCTTTCGTCTTCAAAGGCCTCCATGAATACTTTCAGGTACTTGTAGTAGCATGGAGGCATAACGAAGACAATTGGTCCGTACTTGTTCGAGGTTTTGTGCTGAAGCACTTGAAAGACATAATACTTTCCATGCGTTGTTGCGTTGGAGATTCGGAGTAACTCCAGGAATTGCTTTCGCTGAGGAGGTCCACCAAACAGCAACGCGAAGAGAATGTAGTTGCGAAGTGCTTTGTATCCCTCCCACGTGTTTTCCATTCCTTCGTTTTGAAGAACCTCGTCTGCCTTTGGCTTCAACTTTTCGTTCATGAACTTCACGAACTGAGGAACAGTAGGAAGTTTAGCCAAACGAGCAGCTTTCTTTGGCATGCTTTGGCTCATCTTGTCCTTTTGCAGGCTGAGATGCTTGCAAACTTGGTTCAGTGAGGTCAGAGTTTGACTGAAACGATCTTGACCGCACGCGTTGACCTTCCACTCAAAGAAAACCACGAGAGTGTGCAGATAGTTGTAGATCGTTCGCAAGTTAAGCTCACGGCCATCATCCGCTCGCTGAAGCCACAGCGTGAACTTGGTAAGTGTCGCCGGCTCAAACATCTTGGCGCATGTGTCAGCTCTGTTCAAGTGATAGAACAGCTTGTCCATCTCCTTGTTGTGGAACTTGGCGAGCTTTCCAAGTGTGGTTCGGAATTTGCTGAAATATGCACTATGGGAGCGAATCACGTCGTTCGACCAAGCGCCGTTGGACTCTTCAGCCATTCAACAAAATCCTTCATCTGATACTGAAGTTGTTTCTTCTTTGGAGCAGCACGACTTGATCGTGTCAAGCCGGACGGCTCTGGGCGGAAAAGCGGCGAATCAGGTGCCACAGCTTCAGCAACGTCACTGGAGAAAAACCCAATCCCTTCGAGCTCTTCTTCTGTGTGCTCAACGCGGCGAGCATCAGTGTTTTGCTTGCACTTGCGCTCGTGTTTCATCAAGTACGAGCCAGAATAGATCTTGCCGCAGTACCCACAGATTCCATCAATCACATGCTCTTTCATGTGCTTTCTCAGTGACTGGGGTGATGCAAAGAAGTGCAGATTCGGACATGCATTACAAAAATGCTTGTTGGCGCCGCCGTGTACACCTCTACAGTGCCTTTCCATCTTCGACTTTGAGATGAAAACCGACGTGCAAAATCGTGCATACGCACATTTCACGGTTTTTTCTTTTGGCGGCATAGCCACCCGACCAGTGAGATCACAGGGCGCGAGCGTCGGAGTGATGCCGCAATGAACACCGGTCGTATACACAGACGACGAAAAAAGTGACATCTAGACGCGCAGAGAAAGATCAATGCCGGCTTGGAGTGCTTGCTTTTGCTGCTGTTGGTAAATTTTGAAGTGAAGCGCAACTCCAGCGCAACTTTTCAGCTCAAGTGTTGCTGATGCCCACTGCTGTTGCGCAACAAACGGCAGCTCACCTTGAAATACTCATGACACCAACTCATCTAATCATGCGATGAGATGCAAGTAGTACCTTCACTCAAGGTGCACAATGATGACGGCAGACCGGCACTCACGGTGCAAACTCATCTAATCATGTGATGAGATGCAAGTAGTACCTTCACTCAAGGTGCACAATGATGACGGCAGACCGGCATTCACGGTACCAAACCATCTAATGATGACGGCAGACCGACACTCATGGAAACAACTCATCTAATCATGTGATTAGATGAGTTGCTGAAGACAAAGGTGATCCTAGAAACTTGATGTTTCTCAGCAATCTCATTATTAAATATGCTTGGCAAGAGAACAAGAGTCGACAGTGAAGAATCGCCGCGTCCACGCAAGCGACAAGCAACGGCATGTGGCTTCCTCGTCAGGGAACATTCTACTGCCAAGAACAAGCGGCGACGACACCAAGGTCAACATCATCCTCGGTTGTGTCCAGCTCTTTGCTCGCGAGCATGCGAGGGAGCAAGTTCTACATGACGTGAATAGTCTTCGGGCGCAACTCAACACACTGGTTGAGAAGTGCACGTACTTCAAGACTCAGTACGAAGCCGTCTGTGCTCAAGAACACCGACTTCGATCTTCGTTCGACCTTGTGTTCGCACGCTTTCCGCATGCGACAGATCTCTTCGCACTCGACTTGGATCTGAACCGGCCGGATCCACTGTTCCCACTTGAAGATATTGACGACGAGTTTGATCCGTTCTTCTTTGCGTACGACAATTAGTAATGCACTGAATTAAGTAGTTCAAAAATACCTAAATAAAATTGCCTAATTTAGGCTTTTAGGGTTTAGTAGGGTTTAGTAGGGTTTAGGGTTTAGGGTTTAGGGTTTAGGGTTTAGGGTTTAGGGTTTAGGGTTTAGGGTTTAGGGTTTAGGGTTTAGGGTTTAGGGTTTAGGGTTTAGGGTTTAGGGTTTAGGGTTTAGGGTTTAGGGTTTAGGGTTTAGGGTTTAGGGTTTAGGGTTTAGGGTTACCTCTTCATCAGGGTGACTCGCCATGTACTCATTCATAGCTGCTCTCGAATCATCTTGATCACGTATTTGTTCAAGTAGTTCCTGAGCCTGGTCATAAGAGAGCGATGGGGCAGGTCGTGGAGGTGGAGGTGGTGGTGGTGCACTTGCATCCTCCCTGCGCATTTCACCAAGCTCGTCGATCGAATTACTCTCTCCGTCGCTGTACATTCGACTGATATGGTTTTCGGTGGCTAACCAGTCGATTGCTTCGGGGGAGTCATAATCAAGGTTGATCGTTCTCTGACCTGTTCTGAAGTCATGAAGCTCACCACGCGCTCCAATGTAGTATCTACTGCTCTGGACCCCGGTTCGATTGATAGGCCGCACCTTCAAACTCGCCCACTCGGGATGTGACAGATACCATCTCTGGATTCGCTCAATTGCATCGTTGACAGACGAGTGAATGTGCTCGTTTGCTATATCCATGACCCGCTCGAGAGTAGCATTCCAATCAATCGATCTTGGCCTGCAATCCGTCCAGATCGCGCCGAATAGAGAGACCCTTTGACGCCTATGACATACCGTGATTCAACGGATCCGTCAAGCTTTACAGGGTTAATTCGCAGATTGATAAGACCAGGATAGGTGATGAACCACTCCTTCACTTGATCGTGAGCCGCAATTGGCGTTGAGATTAGCGTATGATCCAGCGTCAATTCGTTGTGAGAAGGAAGCGGGGGAGCTGATGGTGAAAATTCAGGTGGAAGGTCTGGTAGTTCAGGGGCGGATGGGATAGCCTGAATATCAACTTCATATGGCAATTGATCGACGCTTGTTGGATCGGATTGAGTTACGAGGCTTTTTTTTTAAGGGGTCAAGCTGAGTCATCACCGAAGAGTCGGTCTGTGTCTCGCTTGACAGTGTTGGTGTTGCTGTTGGCTTGGTTGAGACGACCTTATCCGCCTCACTCGCCCAAATCGCTTCCTCATACATCCCACGCTTCACCACGGTCTGTCTAGTTCTTCGCTCGGCCTTTGCGAGTAGGTCTTGTTGCTTTTGCTCGCGATCCGCTTTGTTCTTGAACGACGGAAACATCTTGTTGCTTCTCAGCAGCTATATTATCCCAATATACTTTCTCCGCTGCGCTCATGCGATTTTTATTAATCAATCTAAGATTCGACTGAGGCTCCCACGTTGGTTGTTTCGCCGTCGTCCATTTCACCAAGTAACGATACTTTCCTTTGCTCGTGCGATGGTCCAAGATCTTCTCGACCTCCCAGACCTCTCTCGGCGCTACCTCAGCATCTGTTGGCTCGCCACGGACGACCTTGAGATCATTCAAAGGGACGTACTTGATGTGACCGTTCTTCGAGCGAATGTCCGCCTTGTAGCCATCGAGTCCCCTCATATCTGTAGACATCCTTGCTCCATCGCGCTCCCTCCTTTGCGAAGGTTCCTTTGAGAGACGATACCGCACAGAGTCGCCGATGGCTAGCTTGTCATCGAGTGACCTCATTACTACTTCGTTGTGATCGAGTGCGTCCCTGTCTACGCTAACCCCTAGCTTCTTCGGGTGATTGCCCAATCGCTGAGTTCTCAGTTGTATTGTAGTTGTAAATGACATCCGCTAGCAGCTTAGGAGTCAGCTTGCGCTCCATTTGCATAAGTCGCTGCTTGATTGTACGGTTGAATCGCTCGATCTTTCCCATCTTAGCGTGGTCCCCAGCCTCGTTGTTGAAGTGCTCGATCTTCTGCTGCTTGAAGTAGGCTTGGACGGCGCTGTTTAGAAAACTCCACACCATTGTCCGTCGTCAGTTCTGTTGGCTTGCATTCTTTGACAACGCCTTCATTGCTGTGAGCATAGTTGACGCTTGCTTGTTAGCGAGGATCTTCGCATACCCCAGGCGGCTGTTGATGTTGATCGCTGTGAGATCGGTGTTTCCCGAGCTCAGGCCAAAAGGTAAGATCTGCCTGCCACGAATTGGGGTTCGAGCTTGCTATCTTGAACAGCTGAAACGCTGGTTTCTGATCTTGGAATCGTTGAACGGTCGATTGAGTGCTGAGCCAGTCTCGCACCTTCTTGAGCGTCACAGATGAGTCGAGCACACGTGCCTTCAAGTACAGCTTTTGCGCGCTAACAAAGCCTGTCTTTGGATCATTGTAGAGCTTGCTCAAGAGCTGGTCCATGGTTGCTTATATGTTGAGCGGGATAGTGCTGATGCCGTCTTCCAGCACTATGCGCTTGTCATAGAAGAAACCACAACCGTTCTTCTGCTGCTCGTACGTCTGCATCTGCGGCGTGTTAGTCATCCGCTGGTTATCAAAGAAGTCAGTTTGCTTAACCACGCGGAAGCCTCGGTTCGTCGCTTGCAGAGTAATCTTCTCGTTGATCACCGATTCAAACCTCTCTGGCGTGAGGATACCCGCGTTGTTGCTCTTCTGGACTCCCTTGGCTGAGCATTTGGTCTTGTGATAGAGCGGCTCCACCTGCCCCGTCTTCTTGTTGACCCAGTTTGCACTGATGAGGTCGCCATCATAGCAGATATAGTTCTTGCTGCTTAGGGAGACCATTGCACCGCCACGCCATTCCTCCTTGAACAAGCCTGGTGTTCGCTTGTCGTACTTAGCATGCTCAGGTGTGTCATCGCGCGGGAACCACTCGTGCTTGTGTGCCTCGAAGTGCTCGCGTAGTTCCGGCTTGATGAGGTCAGGAAAGGTTGCTCTCCGCTGAACGCGATGTAACCACTGTCTGTGTCCATCTCTTGATACTGGAAGTCGCTCCGGTCGATGTACTTGTCAATGCAGTCGTAGTAGAACTCGAGCATACGGAGCTTCGCTAGCTGGTAGACAGCGACGGCAACATGGATAGGATTTTTCAAGAAGATGGTACGCTTGCGTTGCGTCACTTCATACACCTCGTTAAGCTCCTCGAGCCCCTGGAAGAGATTGCCCTCGATAAGCTTGCTGACCTCATCATCACAGCTCTCATAGACAACGTTCTTATGCTTTGATTGATTCATTGCACTGCGTCCATACGGTGAGTTTACAACTAGCTTCATGGAATCGGCAATGACTGCCTTGGCTTTGTCAGCATCTCCTTCTCGACGAGCGTCAGAGACCATCTCGGTGAACCTGTGGAAGGGACGAGCAGCATGACACTTCACGAAGCTATGCACCTTGGTGACGATCAGTCCATGCGCAATGTACCACTTAAGCAATGGTGTGTAGATGAGGATCTGCTTCCCAAAGTAACTACCGATCAGCTTGCGGCTCTTCTTCGATGGATTGGGTCGCGATTGGTTGAATTCAGCCATGAAATCTCCAATCACCTCAGCTGTGGGGTCAACTTCCACGTTCTTGAATATCGGAGTCATCTCGCTGAAGTGGTCTTTGAGATGCTCAGGTGTCTCAATGTCGCACTCTACGAAACCAAACTGCTTGTCCGCCAGGATGTCGTCGATCAACTCATCATAGGCTTCGATCTTAACCAAGCGACCACATGGCATGTCTTGCCCGAGGCACCACAGGTAGAGAGCGTTAGCATCATACCCAATGACCTTCTGACACAACTTCCGCCACGGATACGCGTCATACCTGCCTTTGCAAAGCGATTGAAGATGATAGATGGGCCGCCGGTAATATTTCCCTCCATGAGTCTGTAGATATCTGACTGCTCCTCATCAATACTGTGAATCAAACGGGTAGCATTGTGCTCGAGGAGCTTTTGCTTCCTGAAGGCTTTTATGTCCATGTCCCTTGCGGGCGATGTTGCAGCTCGAGCATGTGATGAGGATGTTGCCATCTTCGTGACCGCGGAGGTTGTTGATCCTATCAGCAGATACTGTCTTCTTCGTGAGTGGCTCATAGCACAGACCGCACAAGTAGCTTTGGGACTTCATCAGCTGGTTGAGATGCTCTAGAGTCATATCGACTTGCGATCTGCTTCTTGTCCTGGGCTTTGTAGCTGTTGAAATGGGTCTTGTTAAACTCAAATGGCTTGCTGGTGTGCATGGTCGAGGCTTGATGTAGTCTCCATTGTAAACGGTTCCGTACATAATCTTCTCGGCTAAGCCTGGTAGCGACACCCCGTCAGTGAACATGTCGAGTCCAAAGTCGCGGAAGAACATCATCTGCTTTTGGATGGCTTGTGAGAAGGGGATTACGTCGAGATCGTTGTACCAGATAAGGAGCTCGCGCAACGTTTTCATCTTATAGTGCTCCCACACCCACTGAACTCGCTTCCACTCTTTGTCACTAAGTGTTGTGCTGCGGTGCTTTGAGTTGAAGGCACTGCGAGGAGGCAGGCCAGGCTTGTCGAGCATATCAAAGCTCTTGAGATACTCATACGGGAAATGTCCCTTGCTCATCTGGCACTCACACTTGACTTTGTCAGGACATTGACACTTGCCAAGGTACGCCTTGAGGTACTGGCGAAGGCTCGTGCCAGCCGCAACCATACTTTGAGATGTCAAGCATCTTGAAACCACCTGCGTCAAGGCACATGTAGCCGCTACCAGCTAAGATAGCATTTACTCCCATCTCTTTCTTTGTCTGATCAAGGGTCTTTCGCCCGCGGCGCTTGATGACATTGCAGCCAGAGACGTGGAGGATAGCCGCTAGCAGTTCGTTCTTAACCAATTGCATGTCATAGCGTCCACTGTTGAAGCCAATTAACGGAATGGTTTCGCAGAAGCTGACCACTTTGTTGACTTCATCCTCGGCTTTAGTCAGTAATCGCTCTGGTGATTTTGTTTGGTTCTTGATTATGCCTCGCCTCGGCTTCTTGCTTGCGTCGCTCAACATTTTCAATCAGCTTGGCGTACTTCTTTCTGTTGTAGTCTTCGATCAGCTGACGCTTTGCAGCAGCATGCGTGAACATCTCAATGAGCAACTCCTGGGCGAGTCGTTTACGAACACTTCGTCTCGTTTGTGAGAGAATCGTGGACGCTAACAGAGACAGGGTGTGTGCGTTCGTAAACGACAGACGCTTAGCTGCTTTGTCGGCATCGAGAGGCTTTAGAATTGCCTCAAAATCGTACACCAAGTAATGGTCTGTGTATGGATCGACGTCCTTCACTCCGTACTTCTCAAGCATGCGTTGCATCTGTTTGTTGCTGGGCGAAACCAGAGCTGGCTCCTTGACAAAGCGCTTAATATATGCCTCCTGGCATTTGTTTTTCTTGTGATCACGGAGCTGCTCGTGGGTGACGAAAATCATCGAGCATTTGGGGCAACCATGCTTTCCCACAAAGCGCTCAGGATTGGTGATGTACATCGCATGAGAGTTGTGGGACAGAATACTCATCGTGCTCTCGTATGACTTGGTTGATTCGATGACCCGACTGTACTCCTGAGTCGCTTCGTCGAACGTGTACACCTCGATGTTTAGGTTGAAGCAGTCTTCCACGTCGCTGAGTTGATACAGCTCAACAGGTGGCAGACTCTTGTACAGCTTGGAAATGTCAAGCTGTCGAAGGTCACTCCTTTGTACGTTAGCCACCGCTTGACTGCCGCCTTGGTAGGAGCGACAAGTCGCTGACGCGAAGGCTTCTCTCCCTCGATGAGGTGGTACGCAATGCAGTAGAAGAGACACTTTGTCGATTGAGGTGGCTGGGAAAATTGATGACGTGGTCGGTTGGAGCGAATGACCTCAGGGATCACAGCCTCCTCCGACCCAAGCTTGTGAGTGCGGTAGTAGAGAGTGAGCTTGAATGCGTCAACGGACTTGAGCATGTAAGACGATGTGGGGATATCGATGGTTTGGTCAAGCACAATGTTTCTGAGGTCGTCCATACTATGAATGGCATCTTTACGAGTGTTGATTGTTTGCGGGCCAGGGACTGAGCTGTCTTAAAAATCGAGGTGTTGTGGTTGGCGGGATGGATGTGTTCGTGTCTAGAGGATCATTGCGGTTGACAAGCGTGAATCCAATAGCCACATCAAACTTAAACGCATGCTTCTGGTGAAGGAGCACATTCTCAATGTGGTCGTAGAACTCATGTTCCTTGAGCCCTTTGTAAAAGTGAATCTCTGAGTGCTTGTTTTTGATTACTCCATGCGATACAGGACGCTCGAAGTCAGATCGCTAGATGCTTTTGGAGCTTGCTGAGCGGGATGCTGTAGTGCTTGGCGAGTAGTTTTTGCTTTTTCTGGGAACGAAGATCGGAGATGTAGACAATGCGACCGGTCTCGTTGCGAACCTTGACACGGTATTGGATGCCTGTCTTGGCTCGCCACGGGTTTGATATCCTTCTTGGTGAGACCAAGGCTCATCAGTCCGTCGAGTTCGTAGTCGCGCATGGGTGCTATATGGGAGGGGGAGATTGTCAAGATGAAAAATAAATAATAAAACAGCAAACAGATATAAATAAAATACGATTCCTTGAAGAGATTTACAATTAATGCTAGATGGATGTTGTGCCCGTTGGGGGTCCTCATAGGATTGACTTTGGAACCGGATGACATTTCTATCTGGATTGGCTTGGAAGCTGAGCGCGGACACGTGTCCGAGATGGTCATATCTGAGGTCGACGATATGGTCGCAGGGTGGGGACAGCTGTCGAGCTGGTGGTCATTTCTATCTGCACCCCGGAGTGTGGTTAGAGATTGGAGCAGCACCCCCAGTTGGGGGGGGAGGGAGGTACATCGTCCAACGAGTCGGGCACCAAGAGTCGGCGGGTCTTGTCAGAGTAGGCGTTTGACGCGAGGACCCCGTTCTAACATATGACACCGAGCGTGTATCCGCGCATGCTATGGTGTTAAAGAGGGTCGCATTGCATGAGAGGCTGCGAGCGGTCTGTTCGTTGAAAACAGCTGCTTTTGATTAGAGGTTACGAGAGGTTGTATCTTACGGTAAGATACGATGCGGTTACACGAAACATAAAAAACGTTCGCGTACCGTGCCATTACATACTACTGATGTTGAAAGCTTGAGACCAGTTCGCAAGGATTGTACACGTCCTTGGCGTCGGTTTGATTAAAGCGAGCTGCAACATCTCTGATGTACTGGGTCTGTCGGAGGCAGAGTACTCGGCGCTTTCGATCGTAGTCGATTTCCATGCCGAGCATGAACTTGGCGACCCCAAGCTCCTTCATCTTGAATTCACGCTTCAATTCTGCCTTCACTGCTTGGATGTCGGCTCGAAGCTTGGCTGCGCCAATCATGGCGTCCACATACAAGCACACGTAGACGTATTCGGCACCCACCCGCTTGACGTAAATGCATTTATCTGCGCCACAGCTGACGAAACCATTCTTCATGAACACGCGATGGATCGTCTTGTTCCATGCGGAGGACGCCTGCTTCAATCCATAGAGCGCCTTGTTCAGCTTTAGAACCATGTTCCCATTGACTTCCAACCCTTCAGGCACTTCCATGAAGACTTCTTCCTCGAGGTCGCTATTAAGGAAAGCTGTGTCAACATCGAGTTGTTCCATCTCATAGCCTTGAGACGCGCACGTTGCCAAGAACACTCGAATCGAGTTCATGTTCGCTACGGGTGAGTACGTTTCAAAGAAGTTCACACCGAACTCTTGCTTGAATCCCTTGGCAACGAGTCGAGCCTTGTAGCGAACGATGTTACCATGTTCATCGCGCTTCTTGGCGAACACCCACCGACTCCCAATAGTGCGCATGTCGGCTTTGCGCGGAACCAGGGGTCCATGTCCCGTTAGCATCGTGCGCGGCGAGCTCATTGTGCGTCGCCACCTTCCATTGGTCCTTCTCGCCACTTGTCATAGCTTGTTCGTACGAGGACGGCACGTCTGCCGACACACTCGTTGCTGCCGCATCCACTATTGCTGCCAGTGCGTACTCATCATCGTCCATGCGAGGACGCTTAGGACGTGGAACAATGCTGCCGTCCATGTCCCCGTCGTCAATGCTATCCAAAAGCAGCTGCTGATGCGACGTATTCTCCAGTGGCGGCAAGATACGCTGTTCCTCCCGGGCTCGTCCGGAGCGCTGCACAGGTGGGTGGAACACCACCACGTCACTTGACATTGGGGTAGGTGGGAGGTGAGGCGTCGCTGCGGTGTCTCCTCCATTGGAACGTCCTCTTCCACCGGCGTTTTCGCCCACCATTTGCTCGTCTTCCACGACAGGTTGCGGGGCGGAGCGCTCCACATCGTCCTTTTCTACCAGAATTTGGGTGATTGGCCCACTGACTGGAGTCACCGCAGCATCGTAGATCCCATTGACTTCGCGCTCATCGAGCGCTACTGATCTTGACACCTTGACAACACCAGCGTCAATGTCCCAGCACCTTGTATCCCTTGGTCCCATCGGCATAACCAAGCAGCATGCACATGTAGCTCTTGGCATCCAGCTTGGTACGCTTTGCGTCGTCAACATGGGCGTACCCATACGACCCGAACACGCGCAAGTGGTCCAGCCGCGGCTTCACCTTGAAGCACAACTCATATGGCGTGACGTCTGGGTGTGCGCTGTTCGTAGTCCGATTCACCAAATCCCCTGCGGTACTCACCGCCTCAGCCCACCATCGGAGCGCCACACTCTTGTAGTGGATCATGCTGCGCGCCTTCTCCATGAGCGTCCGGTTCATCCGTTCAGCCACGCCATTTTGCTGTGGACTGTACGGAACCGTGCGCTGGTGGACAATTCCACTTGCTTGACATATACCGTCGAAGGTCTTGTTGACAAACTCAGTGCCATTGTCCGAACGGATGACCTTGATGCGTTCTTCCACTGGTTCTCGTAAAGAGCCTTAAACTCACGAAACTTGGTCGCCACCTCGCTCTTCTTCTTCAAGAAGTATACCACAACATAACGCGAGTAGTCATCGACGAAGGTGAGCACGTACTTGGCTCCACCCGCTGACTTGGTCTTCATGGGACCCATCAAGTCCGTGTGAACCAGCTCCAGCACACGCGACGTCTTTGTCTGCGATTGAGCTGGGAATCTTGCGACCGTTTGCTTGCCTTTCATACACCCGCCGCATAGGGTATCGCTGTCCTGAGCGATTGAAGGCATACCATCCGTCGTCTTCTGTGTCCGCGCGTAGTTGTCATGACTCGGATGCCCCATCCGAGCATGCCCACAACTCCCACTCGCCATTGTAGGCAGAGTAGTCTACGAAGCGCGCTTGCTCCGGCTCCGTATCCATAGTATACGTGTTGCCGTGCCGCTTTTGCCATTGCAACCAGGTCCATCCCATGCCAGATCTTGCAGTAGTCCGTGCCGAACTCAGCACTAAGACCGCGCTCAGTCAATTTGCCAATTGACAATAGTCGACGGTCCAGATCAGGGATGTGGAGCACGTCCACCATCCTGATAGTCAGGCCGGTCGCGCTCACCATGCGCGCGGATCGCGACCCACCACCTGGAGCTTCTTGCCGTCCGCAATGGTCACGTCGACTGGTTTCGAGAGCGCCTGGTACTCGAACAGGTCCGTCCTGTTCGGCGTCATGTGCGATGACGCACCACTGTCGATCAGCCAACCACTGCCAAAGGTCGACGCACCAGCCGAAAACACGACTTCATCTCGGCCGCTAGTCGTTACGTTCGGGCAGTCCCGCTTCATGTGACCCGACTGGCCACACCCAAAGCACTTGCCCTTGAAGCCGCCATTGTTGCTGCGCGTGCCCCTGCCGCGACGACCAATGCCGTTGATACGCTTGCTGCCATGAGTCTGGACCCGTGCCTTAAAGGCACGCTCCGTCACCTCATGCTTCTGGAGCTTCTCGTGCTCCTTCAGCAGCTTCTCCTTGACCTCGATCAGTGAGACACCCTTGGTGTTCTCATGATCGATACGAGGAGGTCATACTCGCTTGGCAGACTACCAAGTAGCACCACGAGCTGGCGTCCATCGTCGACAGCCTCGCCGACAGCCTGGAGGCTCACGACCAGCTCATCAAAGCGGTCCAGATGAGCCGCCATGCTGGCGCCATCCTCCATCTTGAACTCGTGAAGGCGGCGTGTAAGCGCCACGCGGTTGTGCAGTGTCGAGCGATTATAAAATTCGCGCAGCGTGTCCCAAGCTTGCTTGGCAGTCACCGTCCCACGAATCTTGGTCTGGTGCTCCAGCGTGATGCCCTGGGCGATGATGGCGAAGGCCTTCAAATCCGCCGTGCGCCACTCGTCGGTCATCTCTTGTTCCGGCTTCACCACCTCAACATGCGCGATGAGGCCCTTGCGGGCGAGCGTCATCCGCATGTTGAACTCCCAGTGGAAGTAGTTGTCACTTCCAAGGAGGTCTCCGGGTTGCTTCATGGTCGTCGGTCTTGGTGTCGCTGGGTAGGGGTTTGGGCTCATAACCTGTTGGCTAGGTGGTGAAACCCGAAGTGAAATGTAGATTGAATTTGGTTTTATACGACTGATAGCCCTTGATCTCCTGATGCTAGAACACTAAGACAAACCTATCCGAGTCGCAATATTTGCATTGCGCATAGATCCGTTGTGAGCCCATTCGGCCCAAACTTCACCAACTTGACCTAGTTGCACTTCACCGAATTAGCCAATCAGGATCAGCATCACAAGTACCGTGGGCGGATCCGCCAATCAGATTTCAGGAGCGTGCCATCCGCCCAATCAGGTTGTAGGCACCACGCCAGGCACGCGTGCCGCAGCAACCGACTCGCTGTGAGCACGCGCCAACGCCTAACCAGTTGATGCATGAGCGGCGCACTTCAACACCATCAATCTTTTGATGGATGAGATCCTCTCGAAGGTAGAGAGGTTTAGATGAATAGATGATCGCTTGACGTAATGTCGTTATGCTTACTGCAAAGCACGCACTCCTTCATCATCTCTTTCTGATCATCAGTCATGCTACCTCATTCCGCCGTGAATGGTAGTCGTGAAGGCGTCAACCACCGTCGCTTCGTCCGCCGCAACTGACTGCCGCAGTCTCGTTCCGTGACCAACAGCTACAAGCGTAGCCATGTGACGTGCGCAGCTCGTGACTGCTGACCAGCATTCCGATGTTTGCGCCGCCACGCTTCCCTTTCCGCCAATCCGAGCGCTGGATTCGCGCGGTACGCCACTGATTATCCCATACAAACTTCAAGTCAACATCCACCCAGTCGTCGCGTCGTCCTATCCATTGCGCCCATAGCTCTCCGCCATTCCGCAACTTACCAGCTCCAGCTCACGCGCCCGGCTCACGCTGCTCCATGGCGAGCGCCTACGTCAAGGCGGAGACGCCTCGCGGGTCCCGAGAGGGCGACAACCGCCTAGAAGTTGCGTTCGAGCGGGCGGCGCCTCCCCCGGGCGAGCCCGAGTCCAAGCAGACCAACGCCACCGACGGGCGCCTCGTGCCCTTCAAGGAGCTCTTCGGCTACGCGGACGCGACCGACAAGCTGCTCATGGCCATCGGAACGGCTGGCGCTGTCGGGACGGGCATTGCCCGACCAGGGCTTGTCCTGCTTTTCGGCAACGTCGTCAACTCGTTCAACTCGGTGGAGGACGCAGACGTGCTCGACGAAGTCAAGCCCGTGGCGCGCAACTTTGTGATCGTCGGAGTCTGCACCATGATCGCCGGGTTTCTTCAAGTCGGCTGCTGGTCCATCGCGGCCTCCAGACAAGCCAAGCGTATCCGTGCTGCGTACGTCACGCCATCATCCCAAGGAGATCGGGTGGTTCGACGTCAACGACCCCATGGAACTGTCTTCTCGCGTAGCAGCATCATCTGTGGCTATTCAAGAGGGGATTGGAGCCAAAGTCAGCGATGCTATCCACTTCATCGCAACTGTGCTCGCTGGCATTGTGATCGGCTTCATCAAGGGATGGAAGCTTGCTCTCGTCTTGCTTGCTGCGATCCCATTCCTTGCCGTGAGCGGCTTCATGGCCCGACGATCTATCGGGCAGGCAACTCAGAATGGTATCGCTGCTTACGGGAAGGCGGGCGCTGTTGCTCAGGAGTCACTCAGCAACATTCGCACCGTGCACATGTTCAACGCTGTGGACCAGTTCGTCGACCGATATTCCGCATCACTTGAGGAATCGACTCGTGCTGGGATCAAAAAGTCGCTTGCAGTGGGCGTTGGGATGGGAACCATGCAGTTCTTCCTCTTTTGCACGTATGCACTCGGCTTCTTTGTCGGTGCGGTGTTCATTGCAAACGACCAACTCGACGGGAATGCCTGCACAGGCTCCGGCTGTTATGACGGTGGGCGAGTGCTTACCATTTTTTTCGCAGTATTGATGGGATCTATGGCTCTCGGACAAGCAGGACCGTGTATCCAAGCCATCTTCTCAGCTCGAGCTGCCGCATACGACGTGTTCGAGGTCATCCGACGCCCCTCACTCATCGACCCCATCAACAAAGAAGGAAAAACACTACCCAAAATCGCAGGACGCATCGACATCCAAGCGGGTCTCCTTCGCATACCCTTCGCGACCAGAAGTACAAGTCTGCAGCAACTACTCGCTCTCCATCGCAGCCGGTGAGACCGTCGCTCTCGTTGGACCCAGTGGCAGCGGAAAAAGTACCGTCATCTCCTTGCTCGAACGATTCTACGACCCCACTCGCCGGAGCCGTCAAGATCGACGGAGAAGACATTCGCAACCTCAACGTCCGCTGGCTGCGACAACAAGTCGGGTTGGTCGGACAGGAACCCGTGCTGTTCGCCACGACCATCATGGAGAACATCCGGTCGGGTCGACCCCGGAGCCACCGACAGCGAGGTCGTGGAGGCTGCCAAGATGGCGAACGCTTTCTCCTTCATTTCCGAGTTCCCCGAAGGTTTCTCGACCGAGGTTGGTGAACGAGGCACGCAACTGTCCGGTGGTCAAAAGCAGCGCATCGCCATCGCGCGCGCCATCATCAAGAACCCGCCGATCTTTGTTGCTTGACGAAGCCACCAGTGCGCTTGACACGGAGAGTGAGCGCATCGTGCAAGAGTCTCTGGACAAGTTACTCGCGGGTTCAAAGCGGACGACGATCATCGTGGCTCATCGCCTGTCGACGATTCGTGGAGCGGATCGCATCGCTGTTCACAGCAATGGTCGCATTGTGGAGCTTGGTTCTCACGACGAGCTGATCAGGATTCCGAACGGACATTATGCTCTATTGTTGGCTGCGCAGGATCAGGCTGCGAAGAAGGCGAAGGAAGATGCTATCGAGTCGCTGGATACTTTCCAAGTTGATGTAGGGAACGATACACGATCACGTGGAGCTTCGCGCAAATCCAGTCACTCTAGTATGCGTGAGGCCATACTCAATAAGATCGAAACCGACGATAGCGACTCTGACACTGCAGTTGATGGTGAAGAGATCGAGAATGTCCCAAGCTCTCGCATTTGGAAACTCAGTGCTCCAGAGTGGAAGTTCATGGTGATTGGAGGGGTTGCTACGATTGTGAATTCGGCAGTGTTTCCATCTTGGGGGTTTTGTCTAGCAAAAATCACGACTCTTTTCTTCGACTACAGCAAGACCAAGCCACGAAATGCTCCACGACATGCGTATATGGGTCGCCGTTCTACTGTCGATTGCAGTTGCAGTCGGGACTTCAAATGTACTCCAGCGCTACGGCTTCGGTGTCACTTCTGAGAGACTCATTGCTCGAGTTCGGCGTATGACTTTTAGTGCGATGCTCCGGCAAGACGTCGGATGGTTCGATTCCAAGCGGAACTCATCTGGAGCACTCATTTCTCGCCTAGCTACGGACTCAGCTATCCTCCAGGCTACGACTTCAGACTTTCTGTATCAGAAACTTGTCCAAATCACGACACTGAGTATTGCGCTCGCGATCGCGTTTGCGTACAGTTGGCAAATCACACTCATCATGTTTGCAACCATCCCCTTAATGGTTGTCGGAACATACTTTCGATTTAAACAAGTCGGCGGGAAGTTGACGGACAAGAAGCACAACGATGCTGATGCTGCGCTGGATCACTGCTCTCCGAGGCGATTGATGCGATCCGTACAGTCGCTTCTTTCAGCATGGAGCAGGATCTCACGACGCGTTATGTGCAATACCTTGAAGTTTCTGATCACGAGGACCGCGGTGAAGCACTCACAGCCGGTGCGGCCTTCGGTTATTCTCAAGGCATCAACTTTCTCTCAGTTGCTTTTGTCTTTTACATCGGCGCTATATGGGTATCCAACGGACATATCAACTTCAGTGACATGTTTGTCGCTTTGATGACACTAATGATGTCAACTTTTCTCGCTCGGAATGGCATCCCAAGACGTCATCGACTCCAGCAAAGCCAAACGAGCTGCCATCAACGTCTTCTCCATCATCGACAGAGTGCCACCCATCGACGCCACAAACAACTCCGGAAAACAACTACACAACATCCAAGGTCACATCGAGTTCCGAAACCTACAGTTCACGTACCCGTCGAGACCCGACTCACAAGTCTACTCCAATTACTCGCTCAGCATCCAACCGGGACAACCGTCGCGCTCGTCGGAGCCAGCGGCAGCGGCAAGTCCACCGCCATCTCGCTGCTCGAGCGCTTCTACGACCCGACCGCCGGCTCCATCACGCTCGACGGCACCGACATCCGCGAGCTGAGTCTGCCGTGGCTGCGCGACCGTATCTCACTGGTGAGCCAGGAACCCGTGCTGTTCTCTGGTACCATCGCAGACAACATTGCGATGGGTCGAGCCGCTGGTGTCAGTGGAGGAATCGGAGGAGGAGGATCCAGTATGGGTCGTAGTGAAGTGACTCGCGAAGAGATCGAGGAAGCCGCGAAGCGCGCCAACGCCTACGACTTCATCGTCAACTTCCCCGACGGTTTCGACACGGACGTGGGCGACCGTGGCGCACAGGTGTCCGGAGGACAGAAGCAGCGCATCGCCATCGCGCGCGCCATCCTGCGCGACCCAGACGTGCTGCTGCTGGACGAGGCCACGAGCGCGCTGGACAACGAGAGCGAGCGTGTGGTGCAGGCGTCGTTGGACGCGCTGCTGGCCGCCAAGAAGCGCACGACCATCGTGGTGGCGCACCGGTTGTCGACGGTGCGGAACGCGGACGTGATCGCGGTGACGAGCGGTGGCGAGATCGTGGAGCGCGGGAGCCACGAGCAGCTGATGCGCAAGCAGGACGGCATCTACCGTCGTATGGTGGAGCAGCAGGCGAGTGCTCCTAGCGAGTGAGCGACGACTGAGGTTTGTGAGGCGGTGTGTAGGATGCGTGATGGATAGGTTTTGCATGATGATTGCATTTGGCTTACACGATTGAAGTTGATCCCTCAGCTACGAGTTACTATGGTCAATGTCTTTGCTCTGGTACAAGGGTCTTGTTTTCTTTTTCTTTCGACTCACTCTTTTTATTCGAGTAGACTCCTGTCTGCAGAGCGTTTGCATCATAACGACGTGGATGGAAGCCGACCTCGCGTATCCGTGGATCGCTGGCACAGCTTGCTTGCATGAATCAATCAATCACGAACACCACGGAATTGGCCACTCTGGAGAGAAACGATACTGTACGAGATTGTCAGATGTACGTGTACAGCGGTCGTGTACCGTGTGCGCGGGCGTCATCCAGCCAGGACTGCGATGAGACTTTGGTGCTGCATGGGGTGCGTCGTGCGCATCTTTGCGGTGTTGAAGCTGGCGGGAGAGCGCCTGGTTTTTGACAGGCATGTCACGTTTCAAGTTGATTGATTGATTCCTTTCAGACGGTAAGTTACTTACGGGATGTCGTTTCTTTCAAATACACAGAATTGTACACACATGCACAAATGTCGAAAACGTTGGTAAGTTACACAGTCGCAAACCGGAAGCTGAAGTTTCACACGTGTCACTGTGACAAGTATACTACAATCAAGTCGAGACCACACTGCCCTCCACTCTCCTGTCTACACCTCCACCTCCACCTCCACCTCGAGCGAGACAGCTCCGGTCATGTGCACACGAAATAAAACCTCCCCAAGCACCACGACTGCCTGCAGTCCGTATAGTCCGTATGCATCTATCCAGCACAGGCGGCACTGCCCGCCCAATCAGGCGGCAAGACACCGCCGCGCTTCGTTGTGCTTGGATCAAGCAGCGACTAGAGACGCGAGCCGCGAGCAAGCAAATCGGCTAGCGACAGGAACGAGCGCCAACTGCAACTCGGTCCATGGTGGCGGCGGCACTCACGCCAAGCGACCTATCATGCCGGTCTCTCACTTTCCAATTTCACAAGCATCCATCAGTCGTTGGCCAACCAAGCGACCTTCAGTACCAACCGACTGATCGAGTGAACAAGTGTATAAGTGAACAAGTGAAACAAGTGAGTGAGTGACTAGCAACCACCTACCCAAACAAACAACCAGCCACCATGGCGATCGCCTCCCAAGCCAACACGGACGAGATCTACTCGGAGGCCATGTCGCCTGCCAACAACAACAAACAACCCCGCGAGCACCTTCGACGAGGCCAACAAGGCCGCCGCCAGACGACTCAAGCCAACGCCATCCTCTACTCGAGCATCCTCATCGCGCTGCTACAGCCCTTCCAGAGCGGATGGTCCACCTCGCAGCTCAACCTCTCGCAGTTCAGCGACACGGACGAGTGCAACGCCGACCCCATCGTGCCAGGCACGTGCCTCATGTTCCCCGGACACTCCAAGCTCGAGTGGACGTTCGCCGTCAACGCGTGGATCTTCGGCGGCATGGTCGGCAGCATGACGTGCGGACACTTCAGCGACCTGTGGGGCCGCAAGAAGCTGCTCTTCGTCAACTGCTTCTTCATCATCGTCGGCGCCGTCATCCAGATGTCCGTGTCCAACGTCTGGCCGTTCGCCGTGGGTCGCCTCGTCTCGGGAATCGCCTCTGGAGCCGCCACCGGCACGCTCGGCGCGTACGTCAACGAGCTGTCGCCGCCGCACATGCGCAACATCCTGGGTCTCGGTCTGCAGATCTCGGTCACCATCGGCATCTTGTTCCCGGCCATCACCTTCTTCTTCGCTAACACGAGCAGCGGCTGGCGGTACCTGGCGGGATTCCCCATCATCCTGGCCGTGCTCTTCTGGTGTTTGCTCCGAAGTTCGCTGTCGAGAGTCCCGCGTGGCTGCTCATGAAGAACGCCGCGAGGAGGCCAAGCAGGTCATCGCGCGTCTGTACGGCGAGGAGAACGTCTACACGGTGCTGTCGTGGCTCGAGGCGAGTAACAAAGCCGAGCGATGCCGAGCTGGGCCAGCCGCTCATGGAGACGACGACCCAGAAGGAGTCGCTGTTCTCGCCCAAGTACCGCCTGCAGCTCGCCAGCCGCCGTGCTGCTCTCGTGCTCGCAGCAGCTGTCCGGTATCAACGCCGTCTTCTACTACTCGGGAGACATCTTCAAGGACGCCGGCATCTCTGACCCGCGCGTCGGCACGCTCATCATCGACTTCATCAACATCTGGCCCGCCTTCTTCACGGGGATGCTCGCCGTGCGCTTCGGCAACCGCAACATGATCCTATGGGGTCTCGCAGGCATGTTCGTCATGTCCGTGCTCATGACTGTCGCCAACCTCGTCGACGTGTCGGCGCTCTCCATCGTCTTCACGGCGCTCTACGTCATCGCGTTCGGCGTCACGCTCGGTCCGCTCGTCTTCGTCATCACGGCCGATTTGTTCCCGGACGAGGTGCGCGCCTCGGCCACGTCCATCGGCATCGGCTGCAACTGGCTGTGCAACCTCATCGTCGGTGTCGGGTACCCGTACGTGGCGGACGCGTTGGATGACTGGAGTTACGCGCCGTTCGTGGTGCTGCTGGCACTCTTCTACTTGTTGTCGCTCAAGCTGGTGCCGGAGACGTCGGGCAAGACGTCCGAGGAGGTGTTGGCGGAGTACGAGGAGCGTCGTCGTCGCTAATTAGGTGTTGTGTAATACAATGTCGAGATATTCTTTTGCAGACTTTGTCAAAAGACCGTACGCTGCTGAGCTTTGTGATTGTGAAAGCAACAGTGATGGAGCGAATTTAGTGGATTGTATGGGTGATTTCCTGGCAGCGGTTTCGCAGATACCGCGAAGGAAATTGTCGATTCTAGATCACGAGAGTAGATATAGCTCAGTTTAGAATCGGCAACGCGGAGCGCAAGCCCGCCACGCCACGCCCCTGATCAACAATTTGCCCCAAGAGATTGCTAGAAACCAATATATACAGATTGTAGAACTCTCTGAGCAGTGGCTTTTTGAGTAGTCATCAAGTTCTTTCAGTCAGCATTTTCCCTCAGTTCTGGAGCGGCTCGTTTTTCCCCCGTACGCGTACATTGGAAATGCTTGAGTTCAGGGTAAGGACGACTGAGGACGACTGACGATCAACTATGGATATGGATGAGTGATTGTGAGACGGTTAACCTTTCGGCTATACGGGAATGAGTACCTACTTGTCCGTGTGTGTGCCTTTCTCGACACCACTAATACAGATGGCGCTGTGCGCTCCTAGAGCCGATTACCGGAATGCTGGTCGTGTTCGCGTCGTCGAAATGCTGAGAATGCGCCCATGCCCTCGCAGCTTGCTCTTGAGCAGCTCGAGAATGTTGATGGCCGCGTTGGCGTCGCGGTTCAATACTGGGCTGTGCACTCGGCATTCTCGCAGCGAAGAACAGCGTGGCAAACCTCCACACGGAGGGCGCCACGAGACGTATCGGGTGGAACTGCTTTGCCATTGATTCGCCGTCGCTTGGGTCGTTCGACTCCTCTTGGGTATACTAGTTTCGGGTAGCGAACTTGAGCGAGGCGTTGGTGACACCGCGAGCAGAGCTTACTCGTCATGAACACGTTCATGCTAATCACCAGGGCCCGCTTCTTCAGGGCCGCTTTCAGCTTTTTGACAGGGGATGCTGGATGGCCGCGGATGCCACTCCCTCCACTCCAGTCACCGTATGCTACGCAGTTGCGCACACTCACAGCCGGAACAACACGTTCAGCAATAGCATCGATCGCAACGCGCGCCATTCTTTGCCGATAAAAGCGCCACTTCTTATACTTGTGTTCCTCGCTGAATCGCAAAAGGAACGGCAAGTGTTTCCAAAAGTAGGCAAGCCGCTTCAGGTATGAAGTGTAGCTTGACGTCTTGAAAGATGGCATCTCCTTGATAACCAGCGCATACTCCGCGTGTTGCTGCTTCTGAGATGTGTGGAAGGCGTTGAAGCGATTGAACCCTGCCAAATGGTGATACTCGCGCGAGGTTACACTGATCACTTCGACGGCTTCTCAGCATTTCGAGAGGTAATCTTTGGCCGACGTATCCAGTGCGGGAACCCACCAGTCCTGCTAGCTCGTCCGCGCCGTCGACGACGCCGGGCAGACCGTCGACGAGTACGTGGGATAGTAGCATCCTTGAGCAGAACTTCTCGAGCGGCAGTACACACGGCCCGCATCCCTGGGTCAATACCCACGAGCATCTGTGGTTGTAATTCGGAGGAATCTGCTCAGAATCATCTCCAGAAGCACTGGCTCGAGTGTAGTAGTGAACCGAAGCGCTGTATCCGTCGGTGGAGATGCTATTAGCAAAGAGATGACTGGCATAAGCGTACTTTTCTTCCACCGAGAGGGAACGGAACTCTGCAGTTGATCGTAAAGGCGAGTCTGCGCGCATAGTCTCCAAATGCTCAATCGAAAAAGCCGTCCGCATCACAGTCCATTTGTTCTTCGAGAATGACCGATAAGAGAGCTCAAGGCCGGGGATGCGCCACTCATCGAGGACATTGTGTCCATCTCGGACGCGAATGCGCTGGTTAAAACCCGGCTAGGGTCGAGCCGTTGATTTGAATATGAGCGCCGATATAGGATCGAGAGACTGGGAAAATGGAGAAAGCTTTCACTCCCTTTTCGCATTCCACTAGCTCATCCGAGCTTCCACAGCGACTTGAATTCCCACGTCAGCAGCACGTAGAAATTCAGGTTGTTCTCAATGTTGTCTGGCCACGGTATCGTCTGCTCACTCCACGGCTGCCCTCCTTCTGAAAGAATGTCACGCATCTGTAGAGACTCCACCAGCGACGTCTCTCGGATGTTGAAACAGGACGCAACGACTTCGTTGACCAACCGCTTTTTCGCCTTCTTCTCACTGTGATGAAGCGCTGCAGAATCAGCCCGAGCATTCACTCCTGCAGAGGCACCTCAGCGTCCTTGAGACGCGCGCATACTTGGCCTCAGTATTGAAGTCATTCTCTAGGATAAAATATAGCTCCTTAGACCTCTCTGGGGGAAGTACCCCTAGAGAGGTACCCCTGTTCCCTTTTTGGGGATCAGGGAAGAGTTGGTGTGGGCCACACCGCTCAACAAAGACGGGCTGGCCTCTGACTGGCTTCCCGTGGGTTCGTTATCAGACCTCTATCACCAGAACTGCAAGGATAAAAAAGTAGAGGTAGCAGAGACAGTAAGACTTTCAATACAGACTTCCGCTATCTCCCTCTATCGCGCGCAAGGAAGAACAAGCTCTCCAGAGAGGGAAACCTCTTTGGGGCTTGAGGAGGTCAACCGCGCGTTGCTCCAAGGCCAACACCCGATCGGTAAGTCACGCAGTGGCGTGTACATTACTGGTTGGTTCCATATTTCTCGGCCCAGTGCTGGACGATCGCTTTGAGTGTGGCGACACGTCTGGCATTGGTGTCCGACTTCATATTCTGTCTGAGGAAGGTCCCGCGGAGCCTCCTCGGCTAATTTCATCCGCGTTTTCGGCTGTGGCGGTTTAGCAGAGCCCACAGCGTCATTACTCATCTGCCGACGGGTTCCCTAGCCTGAAAAGGTTAGCGGAGCCATTGTGTGTACTAATATCGTTTGTTTGTTCAGGAGAAGAGAGGGGAAGCGCCGTCGCCTGCCTGGTCGTCGGCTCCTACGCGCGCGTTTAGAACTCCTGGTCCCCCGGACGGAACCAACGGGGATCACAACGCTCCGGTACTGACCAAGCGGGCCAAGTCAGCGTCTCCCCCAGGGAGATCAAGACCGAAGCTCGCTGCGGAGGGCTGAGATTACTCGCCCAAGGGTGAGACTACTCCCCTAAATCCGCCTATCGACCCGTCATGGAGGGCGCCGCATCATCACAGCTGGTGCGCATGCCCGGATCGGGAGTTAATGCGCGTGAGGAACCACCAAGCGACCAGCAGAGTGCATCTGGTGCACCTGCTGCTCAAGAAGAGAAGATCGAAGTCGCAAGAGGAAGCGCGACAAGAAGAAGAGCATCAAGAGAAGGTGAAAGTCCAAGCAATCGTGTCCTCGAGAGTTACCTGCACCTGCGCCGTCTGGAGAAGCTCCGGGCTCCGTTCTGGGGCCTGTCGATGGTCTCCCGGCACAGCAAGGTGCTGTTCAAGTTGAAGTTACCTCTGCAGATGTCTACCGTGATGCCCAACGGGCGTCGGATCTCGCGCTAGTCGGCGCTGAGTCATCCTCGACTGAGTATCTCGTCGGCGGTCGCGCTGCGGAGTTCGCGTCAGCTACCTACGCTCGAGCAGTCGCACACGCGATGGACTCACAACCTCAAGTTGCTCAATGGCCTTGGATGGCTCGTCAGGAGCCGCCCGCCGTACATCAGCTACTGCTGCAAGACGTCCCAGTCAGGAGTCTGCTGGATACCGACGTCGTCGAGTACGTGGAATACCTCAAGATGCGATGGCAAGGCCGCAACCGTGGGCTGAACTACCCACGAGACCCCGTGTACTCGCATGTCAGCCGAGAACGCATCACGGAATGGGTCGCCGCAACTGTTCGACTCAACCACTACTTGCGCGAGCGCGTCGAGCGATCGCCTGGGGCGTTGTGGCTCTCCATGCTTCGCATCCGCCATGTGTGCCTCCCCGTGCCGTCCGACTTGCGCGCGTTCAACGTGCCTCTGGGTGCGCTCTCTGCACCCGAGGTACTCGTCGTGCTGCAGACGGCACTAGAAGAAGCTGGTTACGAGTTCTTCAACGTGGCACCGGAATGGTTTTCGCACCCAGAGACTCGAGATACTCCTGTGGAAGTGGTTCGCGGCGAGGTTCAAGACTTGCTTGCGGCCATGGAACCGATGATGAAGATCTGGAGGTGGGTCATCGAAGATGCAACCTGCACCATGTCGTCGGTGGAACGACCGTTCATCCACGTGGAGGACATCCCGATGTGGAGATGCTCGAAGTCGACAGCGAAGGAGACGTGCTCATGATTGAAGGTGCCAAGGAGTTCCTGACCAACGACCTGATTCTGCGCGTCCGCACTGTGAGTGAGCGGCGAGCCGGAAGCGACTCGACGGACTCGGGGAACATCATCCCCAGGAAGAGACGCCCCTCAAGGCCTTTTGGACCCGGCTCCGATATGTCGTTGCCAGCAGGATTCGGCTCGAACGCGTCGTCAGAAAGTCCGTTCCAGTCCCCAGTGTTATGGGATCACGAGATGCCTGAGGAAGCAAGCGGAAATGGTTTCGCATCTACAGGAGCTGTTTTAGGCCCTGCGGTAATGATGGCGCAAGCCGTCATGACACCAGCGACAACTCAGTACGCGCCGGATGCACTAATCCTCACTGAGAAGCACTATGACGCGCCTATCGAAGCAGCCACACTGCCAGCCGTGCCAGAAACCCCACCGAGAGCAGTTACTCCCCCTCACGGAGTCGAGTTTCAGTCCTGCACCATCTGTTGCTGACACTGTCAGTGAAGAGGCCCGGCAAATCCAAGCTCTCCAGCGACAAATCGCTGAAATGCAGCTGCAGAGCCAATTGGCTCTAGAGCAACAACGTCTGCAAGCGGAGCAAGAGAGGCAGCGGTTCGCCCAACAGCAACAAGTGCTGCAGGAGGAGGTGTCGAAGCTTCAACTGGCCAGCACTCAAGATCACCAAGCGTGGAGTGCACAAGTCCGTCAGCACCAGAGTGAGCTGCAACAGCAAGCGCAACAGGCTGAACAGCGGCACGAGGCCGAGAAGACTCACATGCGGGAAGAGTTCAAGCGGATGACGACTACAGGCTACAAAGAGTTCACGAACGCGCAGAGGAAAAGCACCAAGCACCCTGCGAGCGGCCGAGAAAATCCGCGTAGAACGTGAAGAGCTCCTCAAGCAACAGCTACAGCAGCAGATGCAACAACAACTGCGTCAACAACAGCTGCAGTTTCAGCAACAGCAAGAGCAACTACGTCTGCAGCAAGAGAGCGAACGTCGTCAACGCGAAGCGGATCAACAGCGTCGCGACGCGCAAGCCAAGCGCGTGAAACAAGAGTTGGAGAGGCTGCGCCAGCAGCAAGCGAGCGTACAGCTGGCTCTGTCGACAGCGCCGCCCTCGTCGACTCCTCCGCCTACAAGTGCTGCTGCCGCCGCGCCACCGCACGCCACGTACTCGACAAGCGCGTTCACGTCGGCGCCCTTTGGGACTCGCGCGGCTACCCCGATGCCCGCTGTGTCAAGCTCCGTCGCGTCTATATCCGGCCCGCCTGTGACTTCGGCGTTCGTATCGAGACCGTTCGGCAGTGCGTCAGCTACGTCGGCCGCCCCGGCTCAGAATTTCCAGTCGACTACCGTCCCGTTCGGATACCGCGGGAGTGTCCCACCGTGGCACCCAACTTCAAGTGGGGGCTTTGGAGGTGGCAGCGGATCGTCGAGCGGGTTTGGAGGCGGAAGAGAGCCTTCTCGAGGAGCAATGGAGCAGAACTGCCTGCAGAAGGAAGTCCTTCGGGCGCCTCGAGTCAACCAGCGGCTGCACAAAGCACCACGGCTCAAACCGTCGGGTTCCGGATGATGATGCCATTCAGCTCAATCACGTACTTCAAGGGAGATGGGCCGCTAGACGCTCGCAAGCGGTGGTGGAACGAGTTCACCTACACAGCGGACGCATGCATGTGGAAGCCTGAGGAGAGGTGCAAATACTTGCCGATGTGGCTGGAAGGAAGCGCTCACGCGTGGTACCGACAGCTCGCTCCGACTGACAAGCAGACATGGAAGATGTTATCAAGGAAGTTTTACGACCAGTTCTGCACAGCGTCGGACACGGCTATGGAGGAATATCTTGCAATGACACCTGAACGAGGCATCAAACCGCTGCACTTCCTGTGGAAATTGAACGCCGCTGCAACGAGAGCACAAAGTGGACACGTCTACAGCCAAGGGCCGTCAGAAGCATATCAAGAAGTTCCTGCAGAAGATCACTGACAAGGGCTCTGAAGTTTAATCTTGCTGGAAGATCGTTCTATTCAATGGACGAGTTTGAGGAGACGCTCAAGATGTACCACGAAGTCACCAACGGCACAGACGAACGGACGAAAGGCTCTACAGAAGCGAGACACCCAAGTCGGTGCAGTTCAAGAAACAAGAGCTCGTCCCAGGACGGTTTCGCCCCAAGGAAAGCAACCCAAATCGAGCCTACTGGGCTGAAGAGTCGCGCGACGACTATGGAGAGTACGATTCAGCTCTCGAGGAAGAGGAGTCCGAGGAGCAGGTATATGCCGCTCCCGTGTCCACTCAAGGACCAAGGAACTCATTCCACCAGCCAACCGGGTTCAATAACCAAGGGAACCGCTACCAAGGAGTCAACCACCGCCAGGGGCGCAGTCGCCGTCAAGAACCGCCTGTGCAAAGTGCAAACGTCTCGGTCATTCTGCAGAAGCATGCTGGAACGACCTGCTGTGCGAGTACTGTGGTGAGCGCGGCCACCCAAGCGACCGCTGCTTTAAGAAGCCTCTCCCATGCATTGTCTGCGGGAATACCCACACTGGAGGCTGCCCGATGTTCAAGGACATTGTCACTGCGATTCAAGCTGTGGCTGCGTCTGCAGCAGCACCGAAGCCTGCTCCATCGAATCCAAGCTCAACTACGCCAGCGACGCCTCCGCGCGTCAACCCGTCATCGTTAAACTAGGGCGCTCGCCAGATCGCGGGGGTCTGGTGCGTGTCGAGCGGAATCCCCTAGTAATGCGCGCGTTTGCATATGTCGGTCCCAAGATCACGGCCTCAACCGGCTACAGTAAGATCAACATGGACCATGCATCTGAAATCAGCACGCGGAACCCCTCTACAGCAGCCTGTCACATGGCTACTCCTGAAGAGCAATCTGAACTTCCGGAGTTCGAACTACTACCTGGTCAACGCATGGGATGGTGGAACACCATGAATCTGACGACAATCACCACATGACGGCGATGGTCCGAGGTTCAGTGGGTTGACGAACCTACCCTGATCATGTTGGACACCGGGGCGACAACAAGCATTGTAAGCCTGGACTTTGCACGCAGGTCCCGGCTCAAGCTCAAGTTCGACAGCAACTGACGGTGAACGGCATCGGAGGGAACGAAGACGAAGATAACGGCGAGAGCAAGGGTGAAGATAACGCTAGGGCTGAAGGTGGTGTATGTGATGAACGTCTGGGTGGGCAACATCGGTGAAGGAGTGAACTGCTTGCTGGGAATGAACTTCATGTACGCGGCGGGAATACGGCTGAGTGTGCGAGAAGGTGCTGTGGAATTGCCAGATGAAGAGCGAATCCTACTCGTTGGTGGACCAAGGCAAGAGACATCAGGCTACGAACAGACTGTGGAGGCAGGCGAGTCAACCTGCTTGCGCGGGCGAGATCAAGATCGTTTCGGTGATCCCCCAGCTGCAGAAGCGAGTCGCAGAAGGTGCTCAACTGTGGGTGGCAAGAGGCGACGATTGGGTGACGCAAGTGGCTGGAAGTCGAGACAACGACCTGCTGTGATCCGGATTGCTAATATCTCCCTGGAGAAGACAGTGTATCTGCCAAGGTATGTGTCAATTGCAGCAGTCGTGGAGAAGGGTCATCTACCCCGCACAGCCGGACGCTTTGTGCGTCCTGAGTCGATGAGGTATCGAGAGTGGAGCCAACTTGTGTATGAAAACACGCCGTCACCCGAGTTCCTAGAGCGTCGGTGGAACGCAGTACCTGCGGAGCCAGAGTGGCCAGAGCCTGTCAGATTCACACCGGAACGCATCCTGCTGAGATCAAATGAATTGCGAAGACTTAACAAGACGGCAGATGCGCCGGGTCAAACCGCGGGCATGGAAGGGTCAGCGTTTGTGGGGTACCACCAAAGCGGTCGAATCTCCTGAGTCGCCATGTGGCAAAACATCGGACTCCACAGTAGAGTCTGAGCGGGAAGACCCTGCAGAAGGTGATGAAAGCAGTCCAAGTGGTGTTCTAGAAGCGAATCTTGCGCGTGTGATGAGAGCTGAAGCAGACCAACCTGCAGAAGCGCCGACGGTATTTCTACGTGAAGGAGAGGACGCAATACTGCTACACGAGCTACGTGATCAGTTGGCAACGCTGCCGGATCTACCCGAACTGGCACCGTCTGCAGACATCGAAACGGCGGATGTTGGTACGCCGGGGAGACGTCCCCTGAGCAAGAAGACAAAGTCCGAGAGATCCTGCGACGACACAAGTGTGCCTTCCTTGGAGAAGGTAATGCGTTGCCGCCACCGGCTCGGGGCGTGACATGCGACCTCGATGTGCGCGGGGCGAAACCAATTGCCCAGCGTGCACGACGAGTACCGCCACAGTTTCTACGCAAGGTGTACGAGCTGCTGAAGAAGCTACTGGAGAGCGGATTGATTGAGTTCTCCGACTCCCAGTGGGCATCCCCCATCGTCATCGTGCTCAAGAAGAACGGCAAGGACATCCGACTCTGCATAGACTACCGGCTGGTGAATCAACTCCTAGAGCTGGACCTCTACCCGATGCCACTGATTGACGACTTGCTGGACACTTTGAGGCCGTTATGTGGCTGGTCAGCCTTGATATGGCTAGCGGCTTCTGGGCCGTCCCACTGACCGACCGTGCGAGGAAGATATCGGCATTCATTTGCCCCCTCGGCCACTTCCAGTGGACACGGATGCCATTCGGCCTGAAGAACGCTCCGCTCGTGTACCAGCGCATGTTGGACAACTGCTTGTGGGGTTTTGTGAGGTTACCACCCGAACAGGAGGCTCAAGTCGATCCAGAAGTACTCGAATACTACCGGCTGAACCAGGACGCACTGCAGAGTGACTCGGAGGATGCAATCACTGCTGTGGATGGCAGTCAATCGACTGTCTTCCAAATCAATCGACCAGCGCCGCCCAAAATGGGACCGGTGCTCGGTCGCAGCAGCTATGTTGACGACGTCGCTTACGGTGCAAAGACGTGGGACGAGCTCTGTCAGAAGTTGGATGAGCTGTTGTACCGTCTACGATACTGGGGCATTTCGGTGAGCCTACCCAAAAGCGTGTTCGGCAAAAGAGAGGTGGACTTCCTGTCGCACAGGGTGAGCCGAGAAGGCATTCAAGCGACGCCCAAGATTGCGAAGACCGTACGCGACCTACCATTTCCCTCCACACTCAAAGGAGTCCAGTCATTCCTTGGGAGCATAAACTACTACGCGAAATTCATTGAAGGCTTGCCTCAAATCGCGTCAGTGCTCTACGAGTTGACGGAGGAACAAGTGAAGGCGCAAGAAGGTCTCGAGAAGGCTAAGAAGGCGTTCGAGATGCTGAAGGAGAAGATAACCTCCACGCCGTTGCTTAAACACCCCGACAGAGCCAAGCCGTTTGCCATTATCATCTCATTCCAACGAGTGGGCAGTCAGCGCGGTCATCGCGCAAGACCATGACGGCACGCTGTTCCCAGTACGGTTCACAGGAAGGGTGCTACACGGTGCAGAGCTCAACTACCCAGCTGCAGAGAAGGAAATCCTCGCGCTATTCCGCGCTGTCGAAGTTTACCACACGCTACTGCTCGGCCAGAAGCTGCAAGTCTACACCAGACACTCGACGTTGAGTTGGCTCTTCAAGTCTAAGTCGTTAAAAGGACGCTGCCACCAATGGGCGACATGCTGTCGCCGTGGACAATGGAAGTGATTCAGCTGCAGAAGGATACCGACGGCCTGGCTGCTATACTAAGCGCCAGTATCACCCCGCGTGAACACCTTGACGAAGTCGTCCCACGACTTAGTCCCGCAGAAGGTGCTGCAGAAACCTGCACCCGCGGTCAGCATAGAAATGCTGGAGGAAGGCTACAAAGGGTGGCTGTTGACGTTCGATGGCGCTGCTAAGCTCAAGTCCAAGGTAGGAAGTGCTGGCTACGTGTTGTGGAAGGTGCCGGAGTGGAAGATTGTGGAGGCTCGGGGCGACTATCTCACGGAGGACTCTGTAACGGTGAATGTAGCGGAATACCATGGGTTGATCAGCGGACTCAAGCTGGCCCTGGAGAAGGGAGTGAAAGAGCTCGTCGTAGTAGGTGACTCTCGACTGGCCATACAGCAGTCACAGGGCGTGATCAACTGTCACGACCCCAAGCTGACTCTCATGCTCACGCAAGTCCGCGCGCTACTGGAGAGATTTGATTCAGCACAGCTCATACACGTGAAGCGAGAATTTAATGCTGCGGCTGACCACGTGACTACACGTGTGTTGCAAAGTGCCGCCTCGCTCGAGATACGTGATTCTATGGAGCTGGAGCTGCTTGAAAGGACTAAATCGCCTGCTAGAGCGCTTGACCAAGCCGCCACGCCTGAGGAGGTGCTCAAAAGCTGCCACGGGTCGAAGAAACAACAGACAGCCACGCAGCCGACGTATTCGCGATGCAGACACGCTCTCGAGAGCGTATGGCCCAAGAATTACCTGAGGGTGTGACCGAGGACATTGATGTCGCTGTAGAGACGCGTTGGGAACGCATTCGTGTGAACCAAGACGCGGAAGAGTCACTTCGGAGACTCAAATCATATCTGCACGGCAATCGGGAGGAATTCACCCACAGGGAGATTCAGGAATTGGCCAAAGCTGCTGAACGTTTCGTCGTCGACGAGCGAGATGTGCTGTTCTACCTTCCTGCGACGAGCCCAAACGGCCACGACCAGAGCAAGACCACCCACGACTAGTTGTGCCACAAGAGCTTCGAAATGACCTGCCTCCAACAGTACCATGAGGACAAGCAAGGAGGCCATCAAGGAATCCTGCGAACGTACGAACGCCTCAAGAAAGACTTTTACTGGGTCGGCATGTACGCCGACGTCGAACGCTATGTGAAGGAGTGCGTCGACTGCACAACTGCCAAGGGAGTACCTCGCAACCCTGGACCGTCACCAGGCAATTTGCTCGCTGAGGAGCCTTTCCAAGTAGTCTCAATGGACTTCGTGCTGCCACTGCCACGCACAGCCAAAGGCAACACAGCCTTGCTGCTGTTTCAAGATGCTTTTCTGGCTACGTAATGTGCAAAGCAATGAGCAGTACAACATCACAAGATGTTGCAGAGGCCTACGAGGAATGTGTTTTCCAACATTTTGGAGCGAGCTCGAAGTTGCGGCATGACCGCGATCCGCGGTTTATGTCCTGATGTGTTCGACAATTTAGAGAGCTACTTGGCAGTCAGCAGAGATCGACACTCGCCTACAGACCACAGGCGAACGGCCAACAAGGCGTTCAGGACAAACAGTGGTGCGAAGCATCCGGGCAAATATTGCGGAGGCAGACCAGAGCGATTGGGACGACATCGTCCGCCGCCTGATGTTCTGCATCAATACGTCTTTCGACTCTACCCGCAAAGACACTCCGTTTTATCTCGTCCATGGATGGGATGCGCGGACTACAGTCAAGGCTATGCTCGGCAAAGCGCCACGGGGCGTCGATGCAAGGACAGCCTATCTGTGGAGGATGAAAGTGCAGCGAGAATACGAGTATGCGAAGGCGTGGGCACGTGACCTACAAAAAGAAGCTAAGCGCAGCGGGCCGATCAGCAAACTGAGCTGTGGAAGGCTCTTTCGGACAAATTCAAGGAGGGGTTCGGCGTTGGAGACGCCGTGTGGCTTTATATGCCACGGGTGCAACCGGGCTTGAGCAAGAAGCTCGCCCATAAGTGGCATGGACCGTTCCGCATTGTCGAGAAGGACGCTGAATTTCGCTACAAGCTGCGGATCGAAGGATCCGATTATCGCTTCTGCCCGTGGGTGCATGTGAGCCGCCTGAAGCCACGTTTATTGCACGAGAGTCGTCCGAAGGAGGTCCTGCAAGATGTCCCACAACTGTTTGACTTTGATGCTGCTCTGTTGCCAGAAGATAGTTGGGTCGATGAAGAAGGTGGTGAGTACGAAGTCGAGAAGCTGTTGGATGTCCGCATGGTCAAGAAGACGCGCAACGCACGGCAAACCCGCGAGTATTGGTGAAATGGCAAGGTTACGACGACACAGAGTGGATGCCGGTGGAAAAGCTGAATTGTGGAAGGCTCCTGTACGAGTTCGACAAGGGCAAACCGCTCCAGAGCAAGATTTCGGTCAATGCAGTCAGCAGATGAATTCGCTGGAACGCAAGGTGATGAAGACGAACGGCAAGGTGATCGGCAGCGTCAATAGACGCAGTACTCACTCGAGAACCGGACAAACAGACGAAGAAAACACACAAAAATGCATGTAACGGGAGCCGAAAGGACCTGTCGCCCGAGTGGCATCCGATCCCCTGGCGGGATCTCGTCCTACGTGGACAGTGCCATGTTCGCTTTTTCAAGATTTCAAGTGACGTATGCAGGGATGAAGATGAAAGAGAAGACTGAAGACGAGCTTACGATGTGCTGGTCTGTATGAGAAGATGAGGTAAGAAAAGACAAGAGTGCAAGAGGCTGACTTTATAGGAAGAATGTTCGGGCTACAAATGCAGCTAAGAAAACGCAACTACAACCAGGCGGTGCAAGCACGAACGACCTCTTGTGACGCGAAATGCTGGAAGACGCCTCGAGAAGTTAGCCGAACGACGTTGAACACGAAGATGGGGTAGTTGGAGGCGAATCATCCCGCGCTGGGATGCCGTCATCGCCATTGACAACGGAAAGATCTTGAACTCCAGTTTCACCACTCTCTGCAGTTGATTTCTCGCCTTTCCTCCCTGGAGAGACTGCTCTATCGCCTTTTTGATGCAGCTTGAATCTCCATCCAGCATCACCCACACAATGGTGAACAATCCTCGCTCTTGAAGGTGACTTCACAGATGGGAATGATGGCCACAGGAGAATCCTCTGTAGTGGTGGGCCGACCAGAAGAGTCTGCAGAGCCACCTCGAATCGAGCGCGGAGACGGAGTGCGAAGAGAGTTACCACCAGTGCCGCCTTGAGCAGGGGATCCACCATCCGGGGATGCAAACCAACTTGAAGGTGAGCCTGGAGGCGACGCCAACGGGACATACTCCAACGACGCAGCTTCAGCACCAAGAGCAGTGACGGAAATAATCGTCGAGTCTTGTGAGAGCTGGGTCCGGTCACACCGCGCATAACGCTGCAGCAATTCTTCAAGACGCGATCGGTGGCCGGTGACACGAGCATTCGACGTCAGATACCGCATGAGACCGCTGGGGATGCTGGAGCGGAGCCTGCCGCAGCTCGTCGAAACAGCTGAAGGGTGTTCAGGAGACGCGAAGCAAAACCTTCCGAGCGCCAGTAGTTGAAGAGCAAGTCAGCAACGAGATGGTCATAACCAGCCGAAGGCTCAACGGCCCCCGGCGGCAAGCGATGACCCAACAGAGTGTCTTCCAGGTCCACCGCGTCCAGCTCTTCCAAGAAGACGCACTCGTCCAGCGAGAAGCGCGAGATCGGGTGAAACACGCACGGACCGAACGGCGTGGAGTAGATGGCGTCGTCGCAGTTCGACTCGTCCAGCGGCACCAACAGCTCGCAGAACTTGCCGTGCGGGCCGACCGGTGAATCCTTGAACGTCTCGGGGCTCAGCTGGTTGACGCGAAGCAACGGGCGCATGCGCTGAGGCAATGGCGTCGCTGCCGCAGAGCTGCCGTCGCCACCACTCGCTGGAGAACCATGCGGGTCGCCGCCGCCAGCAGAGGCGCTGGGCTTCACGTCGTGGACGGCGGAGCTCGACCGACCGACTTGGACGTCGCCGCCGCTCGCTGCTGGACTGGATCGGCCAGCGCTGCTTGGAGATGACGCTGCAGACGCGGAGCTGGCTCGACTTGACGGTGCACGTGGTGGCGCGCGCGTGGAGCGCTGCGCACGCGGCGGGCGCTGCGTGCTGCTTGGAGAACCGGCTTGCGACCGCGTCCCGCGCTTGCCCATGATCGCGCTTCAACTTGGTTGGTCGCGTAACTCGCGAATCGCCAGATGGCTCGACACTCGCTGCACCCGACCAACGGGGCGGTTGTGATGAAGCGCTGCAGAATCAGCCTGAGCATTCACTCCTGCAGAGGCACCTCAGCGTCCTTGAGACGCGCGCATACTTGGCCTCAGTATTGAAGTCATTCTCTAGGATAAAATATAGCTCCTTTGACCTCTCCCGGGGAAGTACCCCTAGAGAGGTACCCCTGTTCCCTCTTTGGGGATCAGGGAAGAGTTGGTGTGGGCCACACCGCTCAACAAAGACGGGCTGGCCTCCTTGACTGGCTTCCCGTGGGTTTCGCTTATCAGACCTCTATCACCAGAACTGCAAGGATAAAAAAGTAGAGGTAGCAGAGACAGTAAGACTTTCAATACAGACTTCCGCTTTCTCCCTCTATCGCGCGCAAGGAAGAACAAGCTCTCCAGGGAGGGAAACCTCTTTGGGGCTTGAGGAGGTCAACCGCGCGTTGCTCCAAGGCCAACACCCGATCGGTAAGTCACGCAGTGGCGTGTACATTACTGGTTAGTTCCATAATTCTCGCCTCAGTGCTGTACGATCGCTTTGGGTGTGGTGACACGCATGGCATTGGTGTCCGATTTCATATTCTGTCTGAAGAACGTCCCCGCGGAGCCTCCTCGGCTAAGTTCATCCGCGTTGTTGGCTGTGTTGGTTTAGCAGAGCCCCACAGCGTCATTACTCATCTGCCGACGGGTTCCCTAGCCTGAAAAGGTTAGCGGAGCCCATTGTGTGTACTAATATCGTTTGTTTGTTCAGGAGAAGAGAGAGGGAAGCGCCGTCGTCTGCCTGGTCGTCGGCTCCTACGCGCGCGTTTAGAGCTCTTGGTCCCCCGGACGGACCAACGGGGATCACAACGCTCCGGTACTGACCAAGCGGGCCAAGTCAAGCGTCTCCCCAGGGAGATCAAGACCGAAGCTCGCTGCGGAGGGCTGAGATTACTCGCCCAAGGGTGAGACTACTCCCTAAATCCGCCTATCGACCCGTCATGGAGGGCGCCGCATCATCACATCACTAATTGGCGCGTCATCGTCCAAAGTGCCGAAACGGACGAACACGTACTCTCTGAGCCGCCGCTTAAAATTGTCCCGAATCATAAGTGTAGCGTTTACCTCCATTTGCTGTCGCATCGCACTTTTCAGGTACGTGTATCCAATGTGATTGGAGACTTCTTCGAGACCAGCACGGCGCCTTTCATTGCGATACGTCTCGATGCTCTCCCACAAAAAGTCTGTCCTTGGCAGCAATGCTGTGAGTATAGGCAGTCGATGCGACACCGGATAAGCAGTGATCGAAGAATGTTTTGTCATAGACTGGTAGCTGGAGTCTGTTCTCGAGGCAGCGGAGGGTGTGCTGATTCACAAGATGCCATGTCTCCATTTGCACCTGCTTCATATCGCGCACAGGACAGCTGAATTTCCTCCACCAGGCGGGCATCCGAGCACACGGACGAGAGACGACAACATGCAGTTCGCAGCTCCTTGCCGATCGCAAACGCTGCTTCGAGAAGAGTTCCAGCAGATACCTTACGCTTTGGCTTCTCAGGTCGTACTTGTGTCTTGGTATTCTCCGAGCAGACTTTCTTGGCCTGTTGAGACGCCTTGGCTCGCTCCCCTTGACAGCGGAGCTGCTCCGCAGGCTGACTCCCGACGCCATGACTGGAGCTAGCGGCCGGTGGCGGATTGGAGAATGACCAGCAGCAAACCACTATATTTAGCCGCTAGGAACAGTGGAGCGACGCTGCGGGAAGAACTTGGGACTTTGCGCTGTCACCCACGATGCAAACAATGAGCGCGCGGCGAAGCCCGAGATATCTTGCAGGTCGACTCGACCGCGTCGACGCCTAGAGAGTCCTCATGACGCTCGATTTCTGGCTGGCTCTCCATGTAAAGGAACTCATGCAGATCCATACTCGAGCGATCTCTCGATGGAGTTGCGACTGCTCAGACATCTCGTCGAGGTCATCGATGAACATTCACACCAATTTGATCGATCATGGCGCGAATGTGAATTCCCATGGCGCTATGTGACGGACACCACTGATGCTTGTTGGATCCGGTGTGATTTGGATAGAGAACGCTATTTAGTTCAGCACAGAGCTTACATCGACGCTGTCGGCTATAGTCAACGAAGATCTCTCGCTTGAACAGTCCTCCACATGCAGTAGCCCAGTGCAATTTCGTTTTGCGTGTGAACGTCTACACGTTCATGCATCAATCCGGTATTCAAGTATAACCGTTTCCTTGAACATGGAGGTTTGGTTTGATTTGAAGCTCTGTGGAGAACAGGGGGTTTGGTTATCAATCCCATAAGCGAGCGACTGCACTCTCAGTTTCTACCCAAAGCGGTTAGCGAGCGACCCAATGTCGAACCACTCATTAACCCAGTTGTCCACCCATTCGCTCGCGACGGGTTTTATCATTCGTGCAACAAGGTCATCAGTGAGGTTGTTTGGAGGAAAGCAAGGTGTAATGACCGATCCGTAGTCAGAACACGTCATGTACGGTTTTTCGACGGCTAAAGAAGCGGTGTGGACCGACAGCACCTTGTACGAAGAATTGCCGTCCACCCACGCGTGCTCAATAAGGTTAATCTCGGGGATCGCAGAGCTACTT